>JAUBNY010000163.1:822420-835048 GCA_032275445.1 Crypturellus soui | reverse complement strand
CATCTGGTGTCATTTCCTCCTGTGGGGCACCGTGTATGTGTCCAAGTACTAAGGTAGACTGTGTGGGTTCACTATTTTACTGCAGAACTGGTGGCTGCACCATGAAGGAGTGATGAAGCTGGGACAGGCCATGCAGCTCTCTGCTGTCCGGCATGCCCAAAAGCATGGAGCCACCTGGAGAACACACAAGCATGTGAGCCATGGGTCTGGGCTGAATCATGGCCAATAGTCCCCATCCAGAGGTGACCCTCCAGTCTTATAACTATGCTTGGAGCTTGAAGCAGAGGACTGAGGAGGTAGGATCAGAAAGGAAGACTTATTAGCATTTTGGCAACTTTTCCTCTCTTTAAGGTATCAGAAGGGATCTTCATTCCTCCATTCTTCCAATGCCTGACACTATTTCATGTTGTCGTGTTACAATATTGCCCTCCACAAGCTGCCCGTCCCCATAGTCCTGCATGGTGTTGCTCATGTTGTGTGTCCTGCTCTTGTTCCTGCTATGGGAGAAGTGCTGGCAGCTGCAAGAGGAACTCTGAGGCAAAAACGAGGTCGATATCCCCATCAGGACACCACCAGGCTCATCACCATGGCACCTGGGCAGGTCGTCAGGGAAACAATGTGAGGACTCTGCCAGTAACAAGTGTGTTTAGTCACATTTACACTGTCACTAATATAGCTCCTCTCCCAGCGTGGATAGGATATCTGGGAAGGAACGAGTAGTTCTCTTTTTCCTTCCTTTTTTTGCCTATGCTACACAAAAACAAATGAGCAAAATGCACTCTAGCCACTAAGAAAAAAATACTGCTGTAAATAGAGAGAAAACCAGACACAAAAATAGAATAACTTAACTGAGAGCTAAGGGAACTTCCTCTGCAAGTCCATCTGATTTCTGTTGGATCTATCGCAAATTTACAATGTGATAATTTCAAGTTGCTTATAAACCATTAAAATTTGCAGCACAGTAAGCAGCTAATGTAATTTTGCCTGCAAGTGGTATCATATCTTGGATCCACAGGGAGATGAGCATGCTCGTGTCTTATCATTGCCTTCTGCAGTAGGTAAAAATGCCCAGTGCTGTTGGGCTCAGGCCCAGTGTGAGTTAGCTGAAGTTCATTACTGACATCCTAGGGCTCATTTCCACTTATCTGCAAGTTCTCATTTAGCTTGTATCGTCACAGCATCAGAGCGTCTTCCAAAAAAACATGTCAGGCAATCAGATTAATACCCAGCACATCTGGTTTTATCTCTCTTTTGCCTTTCTCTCCCCTAGAGTAAAGCAGGACAAAGAGGCACTTTGCTCAGAAAGATGACATTGCTACAAAAAGAAGGAAACATCCTGAGCCAGTTTGGCAAAATGTTATTGATATTGCAAAGTCAAACACTGAAAAACCTGGGAAATCCAAAGTGAAGGTTGTCTGTGAGATATTTATTATCTCTCATATTTAGTATTCATTAAATATACAGGGTTTATTGCTGATGATTTTTTTTCCTCCTTATTTCATTTATTACTTTATGTGGAAGGTGTGTAGAATTTTTATTTTTTATCTTTATGATTTTTTGTGTTATTTATATATATAATTTTCAACCTTTTAATGACTTATTGAGCAGAGCAAAATAATTTAATTTTCCCATGTTCTTCATGTTCTTTTCGGAGATGTTCAGCTGTCTAATCCCCCAGTCCTTGAGGAAAGTTAATTAACTGATATTTATATCTTTCTGTAAGGTAAGGGTTTCCATCTTCCCTTCCTCTGCCTGGTGTCGTAAAGTATTACATGGCCTAGATTCAACTTATCTACTTCTGCCAGTCCTAGCTTGCTTTCTTCCTAACCCTTCTGGTCTGTTCCAGTCTTCTACTTTCATTCTTTTTTGTTTGTCTTTTTCCCATTCTGCATTTGATCCTTGCAGCTTTGATGACAAGGTCAAGAGGACCATAGTTCCTGACTCCAGTCCTGAGAATAACAAAGTCGAGATTTACCCTGTAGACTTGGGCTGGAAATGCCTGGTCAACCCACCGCAATGCCATGCTGGAAACCTTGTCAGTGCTAGGAGCTGTGAAAGGGGTAGGCACAACTCGTGAAGGTGGATTTTGTGAGCAGGATAGCGGTTTTTATAAGCTGGAATGATCATTGTACTGAAGATGAATGTTGAGTTAATAGTTTCAGATGAGTCTCAGTTAATTCTGAGACTTCGGCTCATGCAGGATGAAAGTGTCTTCAGCTGCCAGTGACACACATGAGATGTGAGTAAACTCAGCATCTTGCTAGTGTTTGCCTTAGAAATCATGTTTCTGAAAGCTGAATGTTGTTTTCTGGAAATGATTTTACAAGGTGTTTAAAAACCTCTATTAAATTATTTTCTTCCAAGGAGAATACTTCGTGTTCATTCAATTGCTTGAATTGATTTCTAGACCAGTTTTGTTTTGTTCTGTTTCATCTTGTTTTCTGAGTAGCTCAATCTGGAGAGGCATTAAAAACTGGGCAATGAGAGAAAAAGTAAGACTGTAATGACAGAAAAAATCCGATCTTAATTTTCCTGGTAAGGGTAAAAAAAAAAGTACTACGGACATTAACAGAAGCGAAATGGATCTATGCATATATCATTCAAATTGTACCTGAGGCTCGGTGAGGCATCCACTGCCCAAGGATTGAAGGGCTTGTGAAAACAAATGCTCCACACTCCACCATCCCATTCCCATCACACTGCTGTGCTGCATCCGTTGCGGCTCAGATGATAGAAATTCAGTGCTAACAGGGATAGTTCAAATATATTCAAAAGCCTTTAAACCTCAATGAAGTATAAAAACATTTAAAATATTCCGAACCTCCATGCTATTGCAAAAGGGTGGAAGAAGAAAGTCTTAAGAAAGCGTGGGCAAGACACTCGTAAGAGTGTGAGATGAAAGATATGCCAGGACCAGATTGCTCCTCAGGGCTTTCAAGGAAGCATACACAACTTTATATTGCACCTTTGCCCTGTTTCTTAGAGATCAATTTACCCATGACTGGTTTTCTGGCCCTGTTGAACAGAGAAACCTGGCTACTGGAGAACCAGACATTGCTATTGGAGGTTACTGAACTCCACTTTGGTCTTCACGATAACAACTTGCAAGCACTGGACTGAGATCTGTCGTACTCCTAAACAGCATTTGAGAAACTAGTGGGGGTGGGAAGGTCTGGGAAACCTCCAATTCTTTTGGCCTTTACTTTTCAGTGTCTCCACTTAACCGCCCCCACACGCTACTACTGTCTGTCTTGTCTAATTTAGAGTGTAAATTCTTCAGGGCAGGGACTGTCTCTCACTGTGTGTTTGCGTGGTGAGGCCCTGATCCTGATTGGCAGCTCTGAGTACACTACAAATCTATTTTAACATAACCCCAGATAGAAAATCCTGTGTGTCTGAGCCTTAGGGGATGTGGGACCATGTTTAGGAAAGCAGAGTCAGAGAAAGACTAAAAGGTCATTGAAGACAATGTATTGAGTATGAACTGTAGATGTGGAGACGAGGCTGGAGACAAATTTTCCTCTCGATCAAACGAAGGCAGGTTGAATAGGACTATGGAGGCATCACTAACCGTGTATCAGGATACTGGAAGAAGCTGGGGCTGACATGTGCCCATTTCTCATGTCTATCTTTTTAAAAAGTCCCTGAGAATACAGAAAGGGTTTAAGAAAGAGCTAAAGAGATGACTTAGAGGCTGGAAATCTCACCAAGCCTGAGTCACCTAAATGACATATCTAAGTGAAGGTCATAGTTGCCCTAGGATACTCGCATAGTTGCTGGAGAGACAGGCACCTCCAGGGAATATTCACATTTGAGATGAGTTGAGCTGCTTTCTGGAGGTGCCTCCATTGGTTGCATAGGAACTCCCAGGCAAGTAGGCACAGATAGCTGTGTAACTTCGGTTCCATCAATCTTCACGTCCCTAGAAAGAATAATTATGACACAGAGTGTGTTTAGCTTGTTGGAAAGAAGGTTAGGAAGACTTGCTGACACTATAAACTACCCACAGAGGAAGACAATTTTCAATAGGATATGGCTGTTTCACCCAGCAGACAAAGGTATAACAAGATCCAGTGACTGGAAGTCGAAGCCAGACAGATTCAAGCTAAAGATAAGGTGCAAATTTTAGCAGCAAGAGTAATGAACCTGGGGAGCAATTTACAACAGAGGTGCTAGATTTTCCATGACTTGAAGGCTCTAAATCAAGATGTGATGTCTTTCTAAAAGATATGCTATCGCTTAGCCATTAGTTATGGAGCTACAGAGATTGCTAGGTGATATGCAGGAGGTTACACTAGGTGGTCATAAAAGCACCGTCTAGTGATAAAACGCACTAATCTAAATAATGATAATAAATAATCCCTCATAGCAAATTGATTTTACATACACTATACCAGCTCATTGTTACTTGGTTAAAATTGCCAGCACTTTTAGGGCCTGCAATAAGTGGATGAAGTACACGTCTTCCTGGGCCTCAGCAATGGGCATATATTCTTCTTTTCCTTGCAGACTCTTTACAGCCTAATTCTTCATCTCTTGGGCTCTGCATTACTCAGTGCAGTGGCTGTAATACTGCCCATTCACATGTTCTTATATATTCATATATACCCACAGATAGGTATTTATATATGCATATATACACCAAGGCAGCTTTATGGAGTCTGTTGAGCTGGATATAAGCTCCTGAGAATGGTTTTCAGACCTGAAGTCCTAATCTGGCAAAGGAATTGCCTCCTTCACAGAGATTTTGTAACCTGCCCTCCACAATGCTTGGAACGTGTGGGGGAGAACTAACGTTAGGAAAAAGCTAAAGCCCAGGGGCAGGTTTTCCTGGTCTTTCTCAGTCAATACAGCTAGGATAAACACAGTCACAGGACTGACTTGCAGAATTGCCTATTTTGCCTTGATGCAGCTGTATTCCCCTAGTGCCACAGCTGGTTCCCATTGCCTAGGTGGCTACAGATGAACCCAAATCATCTACTGCAGATGGGACCGTTTGGTGTTTGCTCCAGAGGACACCAGTGGATCATGCAGCATGTGCTGCTAAGCACCGAAGCTGTCAAAGTACATTTGTCTGTGATATGGGGGATTACACTCCGTTTTGCTAAGCGTGCAGGACAGCTGTCAATCACACGTGCCTGAAAGGTGTGCAAGGTATGCAGATACGAGGAAGCCACAGCCAGCCACGAAATGAGAACAGGATTTCAAGTGCCAGGAATGAATATACTCTGCATATTCATTAGTATGCCTTTTTTTTTTTTTTTTTTAGAAAAGGGTGAATTTGGGAAAAATTGAGCAAATAATTGCTGTCTGTGACAGCTGCAATTAATGTGCTAATAAGCCAAGGTTTCTGAAGCCCTTCTTTCCCAGTAACTAAGAAATTTCACTTACTCATCCCATTACTGCGTGGTGTCAGGGAGCATTCTGCAGCAGTTATTTGGTGAGTGTAAGCTCTTTGGAAAATGAAGTCTAAACAACAACAAAACATTTCCTGACATTGCCCACTATTATTAATCCATAAATAAACGACAACAGACAATAATAAAACTCTCATGGTAACGCACTAACCTGGAGGCTAGGAGGCATGGGCTTAGTCACAGCTTCTTAATTCTATTTCTTCTGACCTTGAGGAGGCAACTCAATCTCTTCTTGCCCTCTGTTCCTATTTTGGGGGTGTTTCTGGCCTGCAAGCTCCATCTCACTGTCCAGCATCACTAAGGGGCTGTAAAGTATGCAACCCAACAGGTTTAATCTTGGATGCTGCACATCATATATATGAAAACTTATGGGAAAGGATGCAAATAAAAACTTAAACATTGAAGCCAGTAGCAAATGTGCTTGGGTTTACACTCTGGAAGGAGAAGAGATTGTCTCCTTGGAGAGAGTGAAAACAATTAGTGCTCACCATAATTTTCATCCCTGCATCTTCAAAGCACTTTACAAAGGCTGATAAGTACCATTAACCCCATTTTACAGACGGATGGGAAGCAGCATCATGGAGCAGCAAAGTGAGTTGCTCAAGGCCATACAGTAACTCAGCAGCAGCTATGCAACTAGAAACCCAGTCTCCTGGTGCCAAACCTTATTCCTTGGCCCATGCAGCTTCGACACAGGAGACCTGACCTCATTCCAACACTTGTGAAAGCGGCAGTTTCCTTCACCACAAGCCTAAGCAGGTAGAGGGAGTCAATGACTGAGCCTGCTTCTACAGTGCTCACCATCCTTGTGCAATAATTGCTCCACAGACATTTTTGTGAGCTTGATGAATGTTTTATTTACATGGAAATGTCTCAGCTAACACCCACAGTAAACACAAGGCGGTAGTCACAACGTTGCTATATCTATTATCACAGAGAGTGGGCTGAAAGATGTGCCTGCGTCTGCTGTGAGCAGGCCTGATTTTATTAGCACTGGGGTGCTTCCAGTCTTTGAATGGGAGAAGAACCATCCACTTGCATATGGTGGTGGCCACAATTTAAAGGCTCCAATCCCCTGAGGCTGCTTATTTCCCTACTGCACATCTGAATTCATTTTAAAGTTACATTTACAGTCTATGTATATTCAGTTATGATGCTTATTGGTAGGGATGGTGCATGGTAAATCAGGCACCTGGGCTTGGCACAGATGTAACCTGGAGCCCAGGTAGGGGCTGAGGACCTGATGTAGTGCCCCATGTCCCTAGAGTGGTCTTTGCTCTGCAGAATACTCAACGTGATGATCTCAGCAGTGGGCAGGAAGCTGAGTGGCTGATTTTTCTACTCCTGGCTTTGCTACCAGCTCTGCATGAGTCACATAAGACTGGATCTGCCCTACCTGACTTTAGAGATTTTATTGAGCAGCCTGGTTCTGGAGACACAGGGCTCCCCTGCTGTGTCTGAGTCTCCCGATGGGAGATCTGTCTCCCATTGAAGCTGCATGTCTGTATCCACTGACAAAGAAACCAGTGCACATTCCTCATAACTAATGGGATTCATACAATTGCAGTCTTCATTCTTTGATTTTTTGACTGCTAGTGCAAAATTTCTGTGTTGAAGGTCAGCAACATAAGTCTCCAAATCTTCCCAAGCTGAGTCCTCCCAAACTGAGGCTGTTGGGACTTTACTTCTTTGGCATCCCCCATCTGTATTTTTCATCTGTAAAACAGGCATGTTGCCATCTTTTCTGGTTCTGTAGAGACCTGCAGTACAGGGAACAAAAGTCTGCATTACAGGTATATTTGCTGTAACTCAGCTTCTACCACCTGCTCTGTATTAGTAGTGTTTCTGTAGAATAGCAGTGGTCCCAATAGCTGTTCACTCAATAATGACCAGCACCACATGCTCCAGAAGACCCAAAGAAGTCTAACATGATTAGGATTAAAGGCGCAATAGTTTCTCATATAGAGGGATACCTGCCAGAAAGAAATCATGGATGCATAGGAAACTGCTGCCAAATACAACTCCATGATGCATGGAAAGCACTATGGAAATACCAAGTATTACTATCTGTTATTACAGACACGCTGTAACATGGCTATTTATTGCAGTTGATACATTCATCCTTTTGCTTCTTTTGTTTAATTGCAATTTTCAAGCTGCTAATATTGTGGTTCTGTGTGCATTTGTGTGCGTAAGAGTATGTACTTACATGCATGTACGTACCAATTTGCGTTAAAGAAAGCAATTGAAGTTTGTAATATTTAATGTAGGAAACACAGGGAAGGGCTGTGTGGTCTTAAGTCCTGCAGAATTTGACTATGCAAGACAATTTATAAACGTATTCTCCAAGAAAACCGAAAGCTATTCCCAAATAAAGTAATACATAGTATATGGGATAGCCTGGGGTGATAAGTGTGTGTGTGTGTGTTGGGAGGGGACTCTAATATGATTTGGAAAAATTCTTTATTAATGAGAAATCTTCATGATTCATTCGTAATCTGTCTGACTTTTATTTTGTGGATATTTTTTTCCCACTAATACCTGTCCTTTTCACTCATTCTTCTTTTAGAGTTATTAAAATACAAAATAGCTGTGCTACTTTCTCACATAAAAATCTTCTTTTGCAAAATTTAAGCCCTTAAAATTCTTTAATATTTTAGTAGTGTAATTTTTGAGGACTATGATTTATCTCAATGCTGATACATATGACCCCTGTATTTTTCTTACCAGGTATAAACCAGGATGATATGGACAGACTTAAATTTGTCAGGAAGAGGAGGATGTAAACAAAAAGGGTCAAAGAGGAGATAAAAATAAAACCACTGGGTCATTCCTGTGAGCATTTTAAATGGCTGTACGCTAATGTAAGATGTATGGGGAATAAGCCAGAGGAATTGGGAATCTTATTACATAATTAGAATTATGTCTTAATTGGCTTAGCAGAGGTTTGCTAGGCTAATGCACATGACTAGAATATTGATGTAAAAAAGGCAGGGCTTGTTCAGAAAGGACAGCAGAAAAAAAGAGAAGATGCTGCTGTTCGTGTATCAAGGACACATCATTGTCTCCGAGACCCAGCAAACAGCATGAGACGGATCTGCTGAATCCATCTTGCCAAAATAAAAAGGAAAGCAGCAGCATGGGGTGTTGGGTTTGGGGTGACAAGCAGACAGGGTAGACCAGATAGTGGGGTGATTTTGAACAACTTCTTTGCTGTGAGGGTGCCAGAGCCCTGGCACAGGCTGCCCAGAGAGGCTGTGGAGTCTCCTTCTCTGGAGATCTTCCAAACTCACCTGGATACCACCCTGTGCCCCATCCTCTGGGTGTCCCTGCTGGAGCAGGGGGTTGGACTCTAGAGGTCCCTTCCAACCCCAACCATTCTGTGATTCTGTAACTCATGGAATTTGTCAGCCCCCTAAATGTTGATGTCAGAGGATGGATGTCCTGACGTCCACATGTCTGTTGGGATTAAACACAATGCAAATAGCTCTGCAATAGCTTTTGGGTTCCTTTAGGAACAGTCTTTTAACCAAAATGTTGGGACAGTTGACCAGACAGAGGGCTCCTGGAGATTCTGATTCATGTATATATGAACCGTGTGAGAAACTAAAGTAGGGAGAATCTGTGATGATTATCCTTGAAACCGAGGAAGACAAGAGGCAGAAACAGAAAGTAAAATGCAAAGAAAGAATAATGGTCTTTAAGCACAGTAATGTTAACAAACTCAAACTTGCTAAAAAACATCTTATGGGAAGCAAAGCATGTGGTAATGTGACTCAAGGAACATTGAAACAACTTTGGGGCCATGAACACAAATTATCATAATGTAGAAGAAAGATCAGAAAAAATCATAGGAGCTTTTCCAGTTCTTGATCATCTCCTTTATATGAAATTCAGGAAGAAATGATGAGCAAGTTGCAGAGAGGTCAAATTAGTGTGAAATCATATAAGCATAAGCACATAGGGACAAAATCAGGGAGCAAAAATGTTACCCAAGGATATAGCAATATAGAAACCTATTAGGTAGGTCCATTAGTAATAATAAGAAATGGAAGGAAATAATGTGAAGAAATAACACAGCAAAACATGTTTATTTTTAACTTGAATCAGTTAATTTGTTCACCATGCTGTCCTGCAAACTGTTGTACTGGCACAAATGTGCAGTAACGCAAGAGAAAAAAGAAAAGCAAGGGGAAGCAAGGGGAGAAAGGGCCTAAACAGTTCTGTTACTAAAAGAAACGTAAGTGTAGGACCATTACTCAATTGGTAAAGAAAGAAAATAATTGATGGATGTGACCAAATCATTTAATGCCTTTTTGTTTTAATATTCACTAGAAAGATGAACTGTGATTAAGTGACTAACAAAAATTAATACCGAGGCTGAAGAAGAGTGAACTAGCAGTAAAATATGGAACAAATTGTGAGAGATTGCTTGAATATGTTAGATATTTCCAAATCAGTGGAGTCTAATATGTTACCTCATAGGGCATTTAAGAAATCATCAGAAGCACCTTGGTAATAGTATTTTTTTTCAATAACTCCTGGATGGTGATAAAATCCCAAAACAAGCTCTTTTCTTTTGCTTTGATTAGGCTTCTGATAAGCTCTAAGGTGTCACTCCCGTAGCAAAGCTAGGCTTAGGTGAAGCTACAATAAAAGTAGATGTACTAGAAGTTTTTCCCACATGATCTGATTCCGTTCAGTATTTCCATCGAGGGCTAGGAGGATGGATTAAGATCTATTTCCTGGTGCTGCAAGCTTGGGGTTAAAACTGCACAACAGTATACTGCTTTGAAAGTGTCATACTGGAATGTGTAACTAGACGTGCAAGTCAGATAAATTAATTTCTTCTAATTGGTACATTAGCAGAGGTAAAACAGCTAGTTTGGTGTGCCATATTGCCAAAAAATACTGCATAAGCAGCAGAAAATGTCCAAGGAAAGGAAATGAAAATGATCAGAGATCAAAAAATTTGTCTGCTGAGGGAAGGCTAGAGAAATTGGTTTTGTTCTGTAAAGAGTGGGCTGAGGGTCAGTGTCACAATTTATAGTATGAAAATGCTACTGTAAAGAGGATATAAATACATTCTGTACATGTCCACCAACAACTACACAAGAGAAAAATACAGAAGGAAACAACTACTTAAAACTCTAAAGGAAAGTATAGATAAACAGTGGGTAATTTTCCTAAAGACCTAATGAACAGTTTATATAAGCGTCTGTCAGGAATAGCTTAGGTATTGGCTCAGAGGTTGGATTAAGAAACATCGCAAAGCCCATTTTACTTCAGTGTCCCACCATGCCACAATTCATATTTTGTGAACTTAGAAAAAAGTTTCAGTGAAACACCTGGAGTTCAAAAGAGTAATAAAAGTCTACCCAACACACTGCATTTTTCACTTGTTCATGTCCAAGCTAAAAAAGGCAAATATCATTATCTGAAGGAGAAACCGTGCCCTCTTCCCAACTCAGAAAGACTGGATTAAAGTTTGGACCAAAATCCACATTTGCTAAATTCTCACCCATTTGCAGTCACCATTGTTATTACCAGGATAAAATAAATCTCAGAATAATTGCTGTTTGGATTTATCTCATAGAGGAAGGATTCATCTCTCACATCCTGAGTCTGCAAAATCAGGCAGGATGTAGAATACAGTTCTCAGTATGTGCTGCTTTCAGGAAGATTCCTGAAAAATGTCCAAACCATCTTTCCTGAGATATTTGGCAATTGTGATCTCAAGTATGGTAAGATGCTAAAAGAGCTCAAAAATCACGTATTTTGTTGCTTTTGTTGGTTTGTTGTTGTTGTCTTCCTTGAGCCAGTTGGCAGGTCACCCCCTCTGCAAATGATCACACCAAAAGCGCACTGAACAACCCACAAGTGCCAAAAAGCCAAGACTTAATAAAAAGGAGCATTTTGGTATGCAAGATAACTAGGATCTCTGTAAGGTCAGCGGGGAAAGGCAATCTATTGAAAGCTGAGGGAGATTAATTCAAGGAGAACTAGAGATGGCAAGGACTGAATATTTCCCCACACCTGGGGTAATTTGTGCCGTATTTGTGTGCACATGTGTGTGCAAGTGTGATAGCGCTCGGTGGAAGGAAAGGAGAAGGAGCAAGAGGGGGATATGTATAAAAATATAAAACTTGATAGAAGACTGTCTGGGGACAGGATAGACCTGGAGAACTGCAAAACTGGGGAAATTTCATGCCTTGCTTTACAAAAAAAAAGAAAAAAAAAAAGCTTCCACAAAGCAAAAAAGCAGAAATCTGAGTTACTTTGTATATATTAGAGATGAGTATAACCTTTTTTTTTTTAATAAGGTATAACTGCAACATGTCCTCATTAAATCTCTGTTCTCGACATATCTGTTGCAGGAGCAGAGCAACACTTGGGGTCCTGTGAGGCTCCTGCCAGCCCCAGAAGCTGACAGCTCTCACAGCACACTCTAAGGCTTCTATTTTTTCCCAAGTTTTGGCCTGTGATTAATTGGTTTAATTTTACATAGCAAAGTTCAATTTATGCTTTACAGGCACCATTAGTATTTGAGTGTCTGCCTCTGCGGTGATGGATGCTATAAAGAGTTGGGCGGGAAATCGTTTTCCTGTCCCCACAAAAGTATCCAAGATTTGAAAAAAAAAAAGAAAACACACACAAAAATCATACTGAAATGAAACCAATCCCTCTTAAGGAAAGGAGGAATGGGAGTGTGTGCAGACATTGTGTCATTACTAGCAATTTGATTTGCAAACGGCCACTTCAGATGCCAAGATCTCTTGAGCTGTCCCCCGAGAGCATGTCCTCACCTCCTGGCTCCCAGAGGCAAGGCTCCCTCTTTCACCCTCTGTTGCTCAAGCTCTTTATGTGAATAAATATGTGTTTATTGAAGCAAGGATTTCAGTGTGTGAATTTCTTATGTCCCAAATTACTTTTTAACTATGGGACCAAAGAGCCTGTCTGCTTTCGGGTCAAATGAATATTTCATTATTTATGCAGCTGCAGCAGGACCTTGCTGGTCACCAAACAGCCAGGTCTTTTGGGGTGAGTGACTTTCTGCTTCACAGCTGCATAGCAGTGGCCAGAAAACACTTTCCTGACAAACGTTTAAACCAGTGTGTGACTGATTCCAGTTTCAGCAAATTTATATTTTCATGGAAAGGAAAGAAACGGAGAGATTTCATTGAAGATTTCAGGCTAGTTGTCATGTTGAG
>JAUBNY010000163.1:801834-822320 GCA_032275445.1 Crypturellus soui | reverse complement strand
GCATCAAATCCTGTTTACAGTGGAGCAGAGCTCTTGCTCTTTAATTGAGAAAAGTAGTTAAAAGATTATCGCATCTCATAAATGGCTAGAATTCTCCAGTGGCAAGATGGTCGAGTGAAAATGTATTTAAATATATTTTTAGTGCATTGTTGCTGTGCTCCAATCATAAAATGTAAAGTACATGAAAGCAGCAATTTCAATGGGAGATTTTAGAGAGGAAAACTAAGGGCTTGCACTGTTGAACTGTTACTAAATTCTTGTTCTTGACCAAAACAATGCAATGTGAAACATTTTTGGATGTTTATTTCTTTGCCACTTCTTTACCTATTTATTTTTATCCTGTACTATGTGATTGGTTTAGACAGTACATTTGACTGTGAAGTTTGTTGATCATGTCTTTGCATTGCATTGGCACCTAGAAACTTCAGCTGAGATCGGAATCTTATGTCCTAGCATGCATGTACTAGACAGGCACATGCGTGGCTATGGAAGCAGACAAGGCTTGTCTGATGAGCTAATCACATAATTCAACCAAAGGTGCAAGAAAAAGATGTGATACTGCTTCTAAAAATGATGAAATAAGCAGCCCAAGGTCACCTAAAATGTCAGTATGAAAGGTAAAAGAATCCAGACTATTTGAATCCCCTTTCTGATATCTCACTTATGAGTTTATTATTTTTTATCTTCCGTGATTCAGAACAGAATATTGGAGCTACTACATAGAAAGGCAGAGATTAAACAACTGTGCTTTTTGTTTGCTTGTTCGATTGATTTTAATGGAATTGTCTCTAAGAGCAATATCACATCCACTTGTTCCCTTGCCAGTGGGTAAACCTAAAGCTCAGGGACATGGACAAAAAGCAGGTTCAAAATATCTGTGACCTGTATATCTGTAAGATTTGTAAGATCTAAAAGATCTTAGATTTTATCAGCTGATAATGATGACATGGTAACAGGGAAAGCTTTGCAGCAACTTAATTTGACTAAAATTAATTAGACTTGCAAGTGTAAACATGTTTCATACAGTGAGGTGCGGCAAGATCTGAGTACTCGGATTTATGATATGAATAGACAGACAGAGCACTGAGGTCTTTCATAGGGCCCATTTAGGCCTTGATAATGCAAACTCCCAGGGTTTTAAGAGTCATTCAGTCTGCAAAAACAAAGCTGAGTCTGAAGGACTGAACTTTCCCTGGTAAACTTATCTAACCTCTCTTTATGAGGTGTGCGTGAAGGTCACAAAATCAGATCAGGAGATAGAGACTAGGGGACAGGGTCATAGCCAAGCAGTTCAAGTAATTGTAAGGTGACTGTTGTGAGGAAAATATTCAATGAAGCCAGGAAAAATGCAGCTGACACCAAAGCCTTTCGAAACAACAAGTGGTGCAATTCCAGGCAATGAGAATTATGGGATTATAGCAGAAAGAAATGAGAACTATATATTTTTTTCCTGTGGACTTCGCTGAGAGACAGGATTTCCTACTGGGTCTCCCCGGACGTTTTTCCTTTTTAGCCAACTTGAACATAAGTCCTTGAGGGACTTATGTAACCTCTTTGTGCCTCCTTTTTCCCATCTGTGGAAAAAAAAAAAAGTAGGGAGGAATGTGGAGAGCAAGATTTCATAGTACTAACGTAGGGAGAAGCAGGGTCTTTTGCACCACAGCTTAGTGCAAGAACTGGTAGCCTGCTCCACTGAAACTCAACACAAGCTTCACATAAGCCATATTGGAACGAAGCCCTCATGTTTTATGTAACCGTGAACATAAGCTCTAGCTTCAAGTCAGCAATACTGTCAATTTAACTAGTGAGCCAGAACCATGGAGGATCCAGTAAGCAAGGATGTGCCAGCCATTCCAAAATGTTCTCTGTAGTTTGCATAATCTTGTTATACCCAGTCTCACTGCATTATAAAACCACACCTTTACCAAAGACCTAATTAATAGTACAGTGCATTTGATGTTATAGGACAGGACAGTCAACAGCAGTACCCCTGGCTTTGCCACAGACTTGCTCGAAGACCTTGAGAAGTCTCCTAACCTCTTCATGCCTCTGTTGACTCATTTATAAATTAAGGACAATAATATTTCTTTCCCTGATGAGGTGGTGTCATGAAGGGGAATTCATGAATAGATATCAAGTCTCCTGAGCTCCTTAGAGGACAAGATTCATGACAGTCTAATTTTTATTCTGGTTTCCTAAAGGCTTATGCAGTTGTTCTGTCTGTCCACCTGCTTATCAGCCTCCTTACTAACAACTGAAATCATTGTTGAATTAATCATATTGGACAAGGGCTCCCAGAAAATATAACGAGGTTCTGATGAGTTTCATGAAAATTAATAGGAAGGTAGCAGAGAAAGACTGAAATTAATATCCTTCAAATCTAGGAGCAACCCTTAGCTTGGAGAGGCTGCAAGAGGACTCTTTGCTGCTTGGTTTGAAACTGCACCATCACCCTAGGTGTGCTGACCAGTTATAACACATGTGTTTTGGAACCAGCCACAACATGCAGTGCCTTTTGCCAGCTCGTAATTGCTAGACTTAGAAGACAGCCTGGAGGCACCGAGGATACCAAGGGGAAATGATAATCTATGGGAAATCCACAGGAATTGGAATGACTTTGGAAGTGCTGGGTGAGATCCTAAATGGATTCAGAAGAAGGGAAAGATCTGGGGTCATTGCTGTAGAGTAGGATGGTTGATAGGCTGCAAAAGGAACCCATAGTTTTGCAGACTTTGTTTTGTCCCCTACTTACAGAAATACTTGTTAATTATTAGTGGAATATCTGTTTACTATTTTGAATGGCTGATTTCAAGAGAGTTTAAAAAATTACAGGAAGTGGAACAGAAATGCTAAACTTATTTTTTGTGACACTCAAAATTTATTTCTAAAGATGCTCATTAGTAACAGAAACCTCAAAGAGATGTTTCAAAAATGTATATTACTTCCACGATCATCTCAAAACATAGACAGCAAAATCTGCCTAATTCTTGATAGCGATGTTCAACAGACAACCCCAAAACCCTGTCACAGAATAAATCTGAAAAACAAGATAGCTGATAGCATCTTTTCAAGAAATGAAGCCACTGTAGATGTAGAATCAGGTACTGTTCTTGCTTTGACAAGGAAAGATTTAGGATGTCAAATATTCTGCATGCTGCAATGCATATCACCTGCTCAAGCGATGTTCAGTCAGTAAGGAAAGGTAATTGCCAGCAGCTTTGTAACTCTGTAACCCCCTTAGTACACTGCCAAAATACATCAGCATTGATGTTGGCTTCAAATAACTCTACATATCCACTAGTTTGTGATAAAGGGGATAAGAAGTGACTGGCATAAAAACAGAAGAAGAGATAAAGATAGATTGATAGTGGTGGTGGTGATTGGGGGATAGGAAGGCTTAGTTTTCATTAACATAAAATATATTTTTTGTTCAAGAACAGAACTGGAAGAAGGATAGCAAGTATGCGGTCTGACATATGTTTATTTATATATTTTATCACAAGAATCTGTAACTTCAATTTCTTAATGTGTATACTAGTTAAATACCTGAACCAGCAGAGAAAAGATGTCAAACAAGCCTTGTAGCCAAACCAATTGAGTTACTAGGAAGCTTGCCATGAGGGCCAGATGTCACAAATGGGCATGAATCTGGATAATCTCAATTTCAAGGAAATCTCAGATTTGCAATGCCTTATTCAGAACTAGCTCTATTCTAAATTCAGAAACAGGAAGAAATCTAGAATAACCTTATCTTTTGCATAGCTCTAAGGGGAAGAGTAGGGAGAAAGAATGTAGCAAAACCACTATCTTTCCATCTATTGTTTGAAATGTGAGACAGTTGTCCTCCAAAATATTGTCTTTTTGCTTGCTTAAGCCACAGGCATCTCATTGAGTGTTACTCATGCAGTGCATAAGAGTGTATTGCTGTGTCAGAGGCCACTGCCAACATTAGCAAATGAGTTTCGGTCAAAACTCATTTCACTTTTGTATTTACTATTTTTTTAATGAAATTAATCAACCAAATTGCTACCTGTATGAAAAGATGGGTGTAGGAGTAACTCCTTCTCCACTGTCAATCTGACAAATGGGTGGATTCCCAAGCGCTCTTAACCCGCCTGTTTCCTATGCAGCCAGGCACCTGATCCACATAATTGCCAGTGACACGAATCAAGTTGTAAGATGGAAGTGTCAGAGAAACAAAAGCTCTATTGCTTATGTATGGGGGCAGTTTTATGTTTCAAACTCAAAAGGAATAGTTGGTATATTTTAATTTCTTGATTGCTCCAGTACATTGAAGGCTTGGACAACTTTCAGAGGTCTGCTAAAATGGAAATGAAGGGAGGTTGCACTTTAACCTGTAAGGGAGGCATCATGCTTAACTCCAAAAGACAAATTGCTACCACCCACCCCTTGTCCTGAATCTTCTGGGTAACTTTTGCACAAAATATTGTTCCCTTTAGCCTTTTGCTAAACTTATTTTTGATGGCTAACAGTTCCCCATAGGCTGATAGGAAGTGCCTTCCTTCTGGTGCTTTCAGTGTCTCTCCCTAAGGAGCTCACATGCCCTCGAGATAGAGACTGTCCCATCTTCTTGAGGTTCCTCACTCCTTTTTTTGATTGCTTCCAATGGAAATTGCTACCATTTCTCAGGTGCCATTTCTTAATTTTGTGTCCTCAGGTCTTTCACATCTACAAGGAAATTATTAAAAAAAAAAAAAAAACCCTCAGGTGTGTTGCTGGAGTAATCTGGTATTTCCTCGCCCAGTGTTTACACACTATTTCTTCTAAAGAGGTGGCTTCCAGGGCTATCTTTCTAAGAGGTTTTCAAAATTTATTCTTAAATTAAAGGCAAAAATAAAAAAGAGGAAAAGCCAGAAAATTAGCTACAGATATAATCTGAACAGGTAACATGGAGTGATAAGGAATAGTAACATATTGCATTTAAGGACTTAAAATTGGTCAAAGAGTTAATCTGAAGTACATTAAATGCTATGTGCACAGTGTATATGCATATACACATATAAATAGATATTAGCCCTCAGGAGTGTGCACAGTATTTTTATAACATCTATCGTGATTGTTTTTTTCCCTTACTATATGTAAGCTGAGTTTCTTAAATTCATGATCCAGGACATCATTAGAAGTATCTGCATATGAGCCAAGTCCTCAGGGAAACTCACGTGGCATTTGCACACCCTGTTGACATTTAGAACAAAAGTCAAGCCCTGAAAACATAAAATTATGGGTTAGCTTTCTTTTCAATGCCTGTATAAATTAACAGTACTGTCATCACCATCATTTAAGGCTATGGCTGCATCAGTATGGAAATCATATTAACAGCGCTGACCCACCAGTCAATGAACCTTAAGAAGGAGAATAAATTTCACGTGGGTTGCAGTGACTTTGCATGAGAAATCATAGTGGAGCTTGGTGAGATACTGTGCATTATGGACCAGAAATGTGTTACGGGGAAGGGAAAGAAAAATACTGTACTGCTTTTCTGTGTAGGAACACGTCCTAATTCCATCAATAGCCCAAAATTGTTGCCCATATTTGAGAGCTCTGGTAGATGAAGATTTTAGTTGTATAACAATCATAGCTATTGGCTAAAGGGAGTTTGGCCAAGGTCACCTGGCTTCTTCACGATAACCTTTTCCTGCGTGAACTGTCTCACTGAAATGACGACTTGCCGACGACTTGGCAAGCTTGGAAAGCACTCTAGCTTAGAGAGTCTGAAATTTTCAGCAACCCTAGTTTAAAAATATGCTTCCAGAAGAGCTCAGCTCCAACTTCTTTAGCTGACCGGATTGTATTTATAGTCACATTTGGCATCTACCTGACACTTCTCAGACATAGATCTCAAGGCACTTCTACAAATCACTGCTCTCTTCAGTTTACAAGGGAGGTAAGATGACTTGAACACACGGTTGCTCAGTAACAGCGATCCAAACCTTGGTCTGAGGAGTGATGTTCTGAACCAGAGTGCCCCTGAGGTATTAGAAATGAGATGGTCTGAACAATGCGAAAGAGAACTATCTTGTTTTGAGTTGAGCATTACTGTGGTGGGTCCAGAGAAGAAAAGGTGAAAATATAAATGTCCTATGTTTAGAATGTCAGTAAGGACACTTTAATACTCTCTATATAGATGTTAGATACAAAATATATAAAATATAGTACATACATTAGACTACACATTTATATGCAATTTTATATATATTAAAATATACTATATATATTATGTATATAAAACACAGAAAGGAGATGGGTCTATTTTATCTTCTGTCAATGCAAAAAGCTGGCCGAGTGTAATAATAATTCTCTGCTGGCCCTGCCTCTGCATAGACTACTTACAAATTGTTGTAAGCCAATGTATAGCACAAGGCAAAGATGCACAGCAAAAAGCAGCAAGAAAGGCCTGATGTTGAGTGGGGACACCTATGAGCAGCCAAAACCCTCCTGGATCGTGTTATGTACAGCTAACATCTGCAGGAACGGTGAAATCATACTTGGCTCCATAATATTTACTGCATCTGTCCTGTCTGGTGTAACTTTACGGTACCGATAGTCAGAGGTAACCTTTATCAGAGTAATCCTCTTTCTGTTAGAGGATTGCAAAATAATGTGGAAGGTTGGGGAAATACGCATTATTTAACTGTTCTGGATGAGGGAAACTGAGGCCCAAGGACTGAAGCTGTGCTGTGGTGTCCTCTTTCTAAATTCCTCTGAGCATCCTGACGCACCTCGGGGAACAAGAGGCCACAGAGGCTCCAGCCGTTCTCTGACAGCACCCCTGCTGTGCCTTAGCACATACGGACCGAAATAGCTTCCTCTTGTTTCTAAACATATGCTATATTATTTTCTACTTCTACAAAAGTGCATCTTTTTTTTCCCCATCCCCCTTTCTTTCCTTTTCAGATCAGCTGATGGAGGGAATAGCATCTTTTGAAACAAAATTAAGGTCACTGCTTCCACCCTAATCAACCTCATGTCCTCATTCTTCCCTGGCAGGATGATGGACCACTTGTAGCCTTGCCAAACCTCTCTGTCCTCAGCCAAATGTGACAGTCCCTTAGAAGTTGCTTGTTCCTTTCGTGCTTTGCCTCAGGTCTCTTCTTCCATCACTGTCCCTTCTCAGGCCCATCCGATTGCAAACAGCCACTCTCATGAGAGAAAGGAATACTTTATTTTTCATTCCCTTTTTAAGGATAGTCACCACTAAATTACATTTGCTTTCTGATTTTATTTGCATGCCTGTTACTTTTCTGCTCAAGAGGGAGTAGAGATGGCAACGGTCTACAAGCTCACATGATAGAAGAGTAGCCTTTAAAAAGTTATTCCCTAACTGCAAGAATTCATTGCCAGATTAATATATACAGTGGGAGATAATCAGGGATATCAGATATATTCCAAGCATTACTGCAGATACTGCACTTAACTACTGCATCTGCCCTGTGGCAACTGTTCTGTCATTTACTTGTTTTTCCTTACTTGAAGACAGAATTTCTTGATCAGGGAGAAAGAAGAAAGTCTATTGTTCTCTATTCTCTCAGAGACCGAGAGCTTTTAATTTACATATTAAAATATTTGGGCTCTTTCCATTCTTTTTTCTTTTCTTCTTTTTCTTCTCACATGAATAAAGAACTGCTTCTTCCCAGCTTTACTAGGTATGTTATGTAACAGAGAACAGGGACAGGTTTGTCTTTCCTGCTTGCAACAAGCATCCCTGGTAATTTAGATTAGCGCAGTTTGCCAGGCAAATGCCATCCCTCTCCTCCCATAAAGATTGAATAAAGTTACATGTGATATAATCCCTCTACATTTTCTGAACTCCCATTTTTAATAGAAGGAAGGTACTAATGCTTTAGTGATGCTGGATTTGCAATTCAAACTCTAACGCGAAGAGCAGAACAAACCTTTTTCTGTGGTAGTGAGGTTGGAGGTGACAGAGAAACACCATGGCAAATAATGTGTGGAGCAGAAACAACCACCAAGATTCCAGGAAACTAGAGGGATTACCCATCATTTACAAAATCAGGCTCTTTGAGGAAGATTGTAGGTAAGCATGGAAGTGTTGAGCCTAAAATATGTACTTCACTTTTTTTTTTTTTTTCCAATTCCTAATGGACAATATCTTTGTAATAAATGAAACTCTTTCCAGTTGTGTATCCTGTTGTGAAACATGCATATGTGTCCTTGGAAAGGCTCTCTGGCTCATAAATCTCTGGCTCAAATCCTTATAAGATTCAATGTATTGACGGTAAAGTGCTACCAGATGACAAATCCTCTTACAGGAACACCCATGAAAGGGTGATGACAAGGATGATATCAGAAAAATGGCAGAGGATCAGCAGGCCACCCACATGAGATGTGAAATCTGCTGGCCAGCCCTGGCTCACAGGGACTTTTTGGCTACCTGAGCGCTTAAAACCTAATGGCAGTCAGTGCTCTTGCAAAGGTTGTCCCAGCTTTGGTTGGTCCTACCAGAGTAGTGGAACCAGTTATGAGCATTTTCTCAGTTCTACTTTTAGCCCAAATATGCATCTCTTAGCCAACTTCTACCATCGCATCCATAGCTAGACTCACAGAGGTTTTCCATTGGGGTGTAAATAACCATTTTGCTGGATAGTCAGTAGGAAGAAACTCTCATCCCATCCATGTTGGGCAGAGATTTCAGGCAGAACTAGGCACTGGCTCTGTAGAAATCTCAATTTGTTGAAGTCAAAGCGGTTGAAGACCACCTGCAGCACACTGCCCTATGGTCCCGCCAAACGCTGTAAGTTAGGAGTTTACCTCTGCTCTTTCAGTGTCCAGTGGAGAAAGAAAACATCCCTAGAGAATAAAAAAGTCAACTTCTGGGCTTTGTGTGTCTAAAGATAAATAGATAAAAGCTGAGAATGAAGAATCTGGGCTTTCGTGGTTTGCTTTCTTGTGTATTTATCTAAGTTATCTATAATACCTTATCTAAGGTATCTATAATACCTTAAACATGATGAGATTCTCTCCATAACTGAGACAGAGAAAAAAAATCTATTTCCATCCAGAGTATACATTTCCATAACCTATAACAGGCCTTTGTGGTAGAAACACTGATATTTACAAACTATAAGAAGTAAGGCACTGGATGAGAAAACCTACAAGCTATACAATGCCACAAGAGGTATTTTAATGCTTTGAGATGGTGTTGGAGAGGAACAGGGAGAATTGGAAGGTAGCTCGAGAATAGAAATTTCTCTCCACTCATTCTTTTCTTGAAATCAACTTGATCGGTTTTAATGCACCATCCCAGATATAATATGTGTATGGTTATAGAGATGGCAGTGAAAGAAAGAAAGAAAGAAAGAAAGAAAGAAAGAAAGAAAGAAAGAAAGAAAGAAAGAAAGAAAGAAAGAAAGAAAGAAGGAAATGAAGGAAGAAAGGAAGGAAGAAAGGAAGGAAGAAAGGAAAAGAAAGAAGACAACAATCAAACAACAACAACAAAAATGATTCTCCGAGGAAAAAAAAAAAAAAAAAAGACAGAGTTTTGCATAAAACGAAAGCTGTGAAATGATTCCTGGCCACTTTGCTGTTGCTGCTGCACCGGGCAACATGTGTTGGAGAATTTTTGGCAACAATAGAAATTTCCTGCTGCTCAATTGTAGGAACATACAGAAATTTCCCAGGGAGGCTTTCCAGAGGCAGCCAAAATGTGCAGGTAACAGTCTAGGCTCCCTCCAGCAGAGGGAAGTGGTACGCACACACACTGCCTGTGCGCTCGTTCCTACAGTGGCAGGAGAAAGAAAAAAGACAGGGGGAAAAAAAAAGAAAAAAAAAGGCAAATTTCTTGCATTTGTATTTGCAGACCTGATTTTTTCTCCTGACATCAAAAAAACTTAATTTAATCCCTGCAACTTCCTTATTGCAATGTCCTTACTCTCTACCACCTGAGGAAAAAGAAATGCAGTGTCCCCAAACTGACCCTCACATCCACCACGAGGGCTACCGTAGGGTTTTTATAGGGTTTTTCTATAGGGCTGCAAAACATAGGCGCAGTCCAGGGCTTCAAGCATTTAACGTAAGCACATTTTTAGTGCAATGTTTTTACATGAAAGCTACATTAAATGAGGGTGCAGATGCACGCACATACTCATACATACACACACTCATATTCATCATGTCCAAAGGTCACGCTGTTTTTGCCTCCTCTCTCCTTTTGTCTATCACAGCCACATCCATGTCACAGGGTCCCTTTTGTGTGTACACACACACTCCTGCCTACAGAAATCACTGAGCAAAAATACACCTCTGTGTGCGGAGAAACCCTTTGACCACCTCTCTGTGGTGCATATACACTTTAAAATATGTTTGAATCTTGCCTTAGCTTTACTGCTTTGAGAAAGACTAGCAGCCTGCTGGAGACCAATTTACAAGGGGGATAATGTCCTTAACTGAGACTTCCTTGAACTACCTTAATGCTGTTTGCAAAGCAACCAGATGACTTTGTCTCTCCAACACCCCATCCAGAGCTGCAGGGAGGCAACTTTTGCCTCCAGCTTTCAACCTTTTGATGCGCGGATTTTCCACGCTGAGCTACAGTATGTGGGTAACAAGAAGATCCTATTAAAGCGAAATCGAGTAGTAAAGGGATTGTCAGCTCAGCAAATCAGAAACATATAGTGCCCATCCTTCCTTCCCTGCATTCCTTCTCCCTTGCTACCCGAAAGAAAGAAGGAGGGGGGAAAAAAAATAGCTGGTGAAAGGAGGGGAAAAGTGCAGCAAAGAGCAATGGCAGTGCAATGCCTCCGCTTTATAGATAGGAAATTAATCGTTGCTGAGAAAGATGCAGCCTCTTTTAATGAAGAGGCTGCTGCAATACCATCGCAACAACTAGCAACCCACATGTTCTATTACAACAGGTTGAGCCGGCGCTTTGCTCCCTTGTGCCACTTCGGGGGAAAAAAAATAAATCAAATGTCTATACCTGAGGCTCCTCATTTCCTACGCAGAGATCTCTTTTAATGCAGGCTTTTCGTGCCTTGCTTTGCAGAGAAAGGGCTGGTGATGGCTTATTTACCTACTTACTTGTCCTTGAGCAATGTGGCTTTTCTTTGAATAAATTAAATTGGCTGTTTCAAGTGATGCTTTTAGCCTCTTGAATCAGGATTCAATTCTCAAAGGACTTTTTTTACTTAAAACCTGTTTTTCAAGTTTTCAGCCAAGTATCTACAGTCTGCAAGATGCAATTCTCTTAAAGGACCTCCATGCCTAAGGGTAAGAAGAAATTTCAGCCTATGTGGCTACCTATCCTATTTTTAGGTTTCCTGCATATCTGTGGTGGACTAAAGGTGGAAGGAATGTGCTAAAAATGCAAAATCTTGGCCATTTTTGTTGTTCGGTTGTTTTGGTTGCTTAGCGGTGGGACCTGATTTTCAATTGCTGTCAGTTAATTTAAATCCACTGCCATGAAATCTGTATGTTTTTAACCCTGTCATAGCAGTTTTAATATCCCTGAGTGGAAATATGCTTTTGCTTTGGTTTGTGGGGGTGATTATGTCTTCCATGATATAGGTGTTGAAAAACTCTGGTTAGGAAGGCTGTCTTTTTCTCTCTTTTTTATTTAATAGCCACTTTACTTGTTTATTTATCCTTTTTGTAGAAGGTTGTCATGATTTTCCCCAGCTGTCCACAGCAGCAAACTTTCAGGGATCCAAACTTCCAGGCTTGCTCAGCTGTGCAAATCTGTATATCTGGCTGGCTCCTGTTATAGACATAGGATGACCTTTTTCTCCCTCTTGGTATAATGCAAAATAAAAAATATTCCCTAAAATTATACATAAGAATAGTGTTGATTTTGCTTTTAATACACTGTAGAAAGTTGGAAGAGGTGGACTATGGCACATAAAAAACTAATGTAGTTTTGGTGTGATTTTATTTTGTCCCACTTTATTTTTTTTGCAGTTTAGCACTGTTCTGTTTGTTTTCTCCCCATGCTGTACCTTATCTCTGGAGCCAAACATATTGTGCTTTTAAGCATGTATATTTGGAGGGGGAAGCAGGGCCTGTCTTGGAAATACTGGCTCCTTTCTTGGGAGCAACGAGGACTCATCCTACTCTGCTCCTAGTGCCTGCAATGAGGTGTAGGTAGAAATCTGCATCCATCCTGCTCCTAGCTGCTCCGGAGGAAAGCTGGAATAGCTCTACAAGAGCCACGAGTTTTCTTCCAGATCTGTTCTGGTATTCCTCAAGTCAGAATTTGCACCCAAATAGGATAAATATTACTAATATTATTATCATCTTCGCTATTATCTCTATGTAAACAAAACAGCACCGACCGTGACGAAATGCCTGTTTTTATCTTTCTTCATAATGCCCCAAATCCTGTAATCTAATTGTTACACATCTTTGCTCCAAAGCAGGGCTCAAATATTAGCTTAAGGTTGTAATAGCAATTAGCTTAAGCTATCTGCCTAGATCACAGGGTTTGCTTGCCACGTATTTTATCACTGGGTGAGCCGGGGCACCTTATCATCTGACACTGGAAATTCTGCTTTCAGACGACTTTTTAGGGGTCTGCCTGTCTCGAATTCTTTTGTATTAGGTTTCATAGCAGAGGATGAACATTCATTAGACACAGAAGTGAATGGAAGGTATTGGAGGGGGGAAAAAACCCAGCAAACTAAGTGTTCGGGATATCAAGATGGTCCTGAGTAATACATCAATGGACTTGATAGAAGAACGGTGGGGAAAATGGCTTAATTAATGACAGGATGGGGCCAAGAAGAGGTCCATCTCCTTGGACTATGGGCAATAGCTCCGTCTCAAGCTGGGTATATGGCAGAGGCGAGTGTAGCAAATGTCCATTTCAGCCTATTGCACCAGGCAAATGCCTGCAGCAGGTGATATCTGGGCACGACAGCAATTTTCCTGCGTGATCTTACAGGCAGCATTTTAACTCAAACCCTTAAAATACAATCCAATTTGTGTGCCCATTTCTCAGTCACATGGAAGACAGCATCTTGAAGCAGTTTGGGTAGGATTGCAGGGTATTTAAAGCCCACTGCTCTGCTTTACCCCTTGGGATCATGTGGTGTGCAAAGCAGAACCATGCTTTTAGCCTGCTTTTGTTTATTATCCGTGAAGAAGCAATGAAAAGATTAATTTTGTAGGTTTGTAGGTTGTTCTCTATACATGTCCTAATTTTATATTCTTTCCTTAAATTCTATCTATTCATATCTATTCATATCTATTCATATCTATTCATAATGGCCCAAAACAAGGTATATGATTATGGGGGCCTTTACTTTTAACCAGGGGGCCTGGTCCCAGGCTCTGAAGATAAAAGGGATTTTTTCAGGGATCTGAAAGTATTTCTATCCCTACTTACCTAGCCATATGCACAAGATGCCCTCACCCTGACAGCGTCTATCATTCTTCACCAGCAAAGGAAAATGCAGCCTTGTCCTCCAGCAAGACAGGAACAAATCAGCCCCCATATAAACATGGGGCCTCTACCCAGGCCCACTGGCTTGCTCCTCTCCTCCTCTGCCCACTGGCCAGATGCGCGGTGCAGAGCTCCAAGCCGCTAACAGGTAGATTAGTTGGCCAGTTTGCACGTGCTCCCTGGCCAGCTGGCGAGAGGAGCAGAGTAATTAGCTAACGAGCTTATACCGCCGCCTTTCACTCAGGTCAGACACACATTGTCTTTTGCCTCTCTCGCGCCACTGCTTTTCATAAAACTCCAGGATATTTATCCCTTTTAAGCTCTCACCCCCTCAGAGAGCAGGGTGAAATTAGCCAGCAGGTTCGGAATACACTGCCAGGCAGAGGATTGACAGATGGGCGGCCAGATGGACAGACGGCACTACAGTAAGAGCCGTATTTCCTTTGGAAACGAGGCCGGCAGGTCTGAGAGCGAACGGTATGGAGCTATGGGATAGGGGGATTATGCCCCTGACTAGCAGATGTCGTGTATCAGACACTTGTGCAGAAAAATGCAGTGAAAGAGTAAGTGGATTACCTTATTTTGTGTTTAAGGTGTGAGTGTAAGTCTTGTTCTGCTTTCTGTGAATGCACGGAAATACGTGATTGCAGAGGGTTGAGGGAGAAAAGGGAAAGGTAGGAAGGTACGTGGTCAGCTCCATTGCTCTTTTGGGTGTTGTTGATTAAAGGAATTCACAGGACTTCTTTTAATCCAGCCCAGTATTCTCAGGCAACCTTTCTTGATGGATTTCTTTATCCAGTCAAATAGGATAAATTAAACAATGTGGTAAGAATGTAGTCGCAGATCTTGCAAACCTCTGAACCATCCTCAGCTGATAAGCATAACCAAGCTTAACAGGTAACATGGAATAATTTTGTCTGGGGATCTGGTTTGGGCATGGATGTTCCGAGCACTAGCAGATCATTCCAAGAGAACCATGATAAATGTGTGAAGCTCTCCTGGTTTGGGCCCACCTTACTGCTGTGTTTACCAGAACTCTGTGGATGCTGCCTGCAGTGCAAGGCAGTCTTGAAAGGGTGAGAATAAAGAGTTCCAGAAAATAGTGTCACTTTGCCCAATTTTGAAAGAAATAGTGTCATTTAAATCATATTTAAATTTGTAGGGTAGCTACAAAAACCCATCCCATGCTCTTGATGCCTATATAAAGTCATCACGGCAAAAAGTATTCAGTAAAATAAAGCAAGATGCTGCTGGAGCATTGCAGAATAACTTTCATTCTACATTTGCCAGTAATCTGATGTTCCTTCAATACTGCAAGCTTTATAATCAACCTTCTTCTCTCTTTTCTTCCACTTCAAAAGCTGCTCTTAAAAACATCAAGTCCAATCTTCAAAAATATTCACTGACTTCTCAGGGATATTCTCATGTGTCTGAGTTTGGAGATACTATAGTAAATTTACTTATGTAGGATGGCATTCCAAATAATCTTATTTTATCTGCAAGTATATAGAGGTCATATCAAAATTTCATTGAAGCTCCATCCGAGGAAAAAAAGTAGTTGCTTGCTTATGAAATTCTGTTATAAATGAATTTTGCATCTGGTCCTGCAAGTGTGTGAGTACATGATTGTTTCTTTATGATTCCTAGTGTGGATATAGACAAGGGATGTGAGTAGAAATCTGCAGAATTAGACCTTTTTTATTTATTTATTTTTGGTGTGTGGTATTCTAAAGATAAAAGACCTATTTCTGCCTTGCTTAACCTCTAGCAACCCCACCAATTTCACCATTCGGTTCAAACTGTAATGAATGACTCTACACACTGGATCCTTTTTATTCCTTCTCTTCCAGACTGAGTGACTCAATGTAGATGATGGGCTCCTGCCTACAGGAGTGTGCGACGGGCATCAAACCACAGACTTTGGCAGACTCGCCGTGTCATCACTGAACGCTGCAGCAGTATATGCAAACTTCCATGGAGTGTAAGACGTGGAAGGGAATGCAGGTAAGCGCCATTTTTAACTCCTTAGCCTAGTTTGTGTTTGTATCAATCATGTCTTATGGTTTATAGAGACAGGTTGTGTATTATATATCAGTGGACTTGCATTGCATATATCTGTTTAGGACAATTATGGCTACTGTAGTACTAGTTGGACGCATGGTCTTTAGTGCATTTATGCTCACAAGACCTGATGCAATGAGGAAGTATTTTTATCCGTGTATTATGGGCAGAAAACTGTAGCCCAGATCATTTTCTGCTGCAGCAGGGAACTGAAGCGGTATTTTCTCATCCGAAAGCTCACGCTCAAACTATTGGTCTGTCTTAATGTAAGCAGTACAAATAGGCATAGAGAATAGAATCTCTTGTAAATTGGGGATACTGACTACCTGGTCATGATATGGCAGACATGATAAATTGCTTACTATTAAATAAAGAGTTGGGGAATTGTCACGTAGCTACAGAGAGGCTACACTATTATTAATGATGCACGAGGCATATATTTCAGCTTATTCTTCCATATCCATATTGACTCTGAAGTGCAAACAATAATACAAATGAGATTTTGCCAGTAAACTAACACAATTTATCTGGAGGACATAGCATAAGTTGGGAGCCGAGGCTGATTGCTCTCTGTTTATATGTAGTGGTTATTCATCTGCAGCATTTCTTGGTTGACAGAGGTGGCCTGGGCAGGGGCTTGAGGAAGTTTTGACACTATTTATTTGTCTGGTGGGAATTTGTTGAGATGGACTCTTGGCTGAGCCCTAAGAGATTGACAAGTGATGAAAATGTGTATGAAAGCCGGTTATCGTACTCAGCTCCGCTGTGCCATTTCCACAAGTTCCCCTTTTCTCTCTGTAATCATACAATAATGTGCTATTTTGCCATCTCAAAGGTCAATGACTTGTTCAAAGCATGGAGAGGAGATGGTTGAATGGAAGGTACTAGAGAAGTGGATGGCTTTTTCTCGTGTGTCAGAAGTTGTTCTTAATGGGAGTAAGAAGGTGCCTCCAGTTCAGACCTCTTCTTTTAAAAGAGTCCAGGGCTCTCTAAGAGTGAAATACTCTCTTTTCATTTCCCAAGAGTATCTAGGATGCGAATGAGTCTTTTTCTTATGAATTCTGCTATTGCCCAAGCATAAATCTAGAGTGAGTCATTCAAAGCTAGTAGAGGTGTAGGTGGCCTTACTGGAGACTAGGGAGGTATTGCACCGTTGTCTAAAACAGCAGATTTCATCAGAAAATAAAAAAGTCTCCTTCACAATGAGGTTGTGACTTGAATATGAGTGCAGATTGGCCTTCCGAGTTTTATTTGATTTCAAATATTGTTTGATATGCCACAGTATTTCATTGCAATTTAACAGCAATTTCTACTCACACATCTATTCTAAATAGGTTCTTATATATGCCTATTACCTTGGTAGCCAGGTTTCTATATCAAATCCTGAACATTTCATTATTAAAAATATAGAAGTCATTTATTCTATTCTCTTGTACAGTGAGGTGAGCAAAATTGGATGTGAAGTCACAGTGCAGTAATAGGGCAATTATTGTTTGGAGGTTCTTTTAATATACTTATGGCCAGTTATATTGAGGATATAAAACATTGTAGTTGTTCATGACCATTCTCTCATACGCGGTGGATTAATAAATATTCTCTCCTATCCCATGGATTAAAAGACTATTTTTTATATATTTAGAAAAGAAAAACATGTCAGCAAAAAAAAAGTAATTGGATCCTTCGAGCAATTCATACTCTTCTTGACATAAGGCACACCTTCTTGATGCAAATCTTCCTCCTCCTTCGTAAAGATATTAGTGGAATTTCTGGAGACAAAGGAATTCTTGTTCTACTTCATCGGAATGGATGAACCAGTATCTCATCTGATGTTAGCCACATATGGTATATGCAATGTGTTTATAAAACGCCAGAACACTAACTTGAAGGACGAGAATTGTTCATGAAGCACCCTCTCCTCCTGCCGAAATGCTTTCCATAGTTAAAAAAATACACATTTACAGTTGGAATATAAATAATTCAGAGGCTAAAGTAAAATAATAGGCTTAGGCAGGGAAAAATGGATGCATATACACTTACAGGACCTTCGACCTAATTGCCTATAAATAATTGTCTTGTGCATATTACCCACAACAATGCATGGCCTCTGACAACATTATAAACCTGGACGTCAGCCGCAGAGCTCAGCTGCTCTTTGCAAGTGGTCTGAACTGTGCTCTTGATTTTTCTGTCTTTACTGTATATAGTTTTGTTTTATTGGCACTGCACTGTAAGCATACTCTGCACTATGCAAATACAAGAGCTGAGAAGCATATGGGCCGAATTCTGCAACACTCACTCAGACAAATGTCCAACTCACTAGATGGGAACTTTTCCTGAGTAAGCAGTAGGAGCAGATGCTCATCTTCATCTTATGTCCCTGCCAATTTCTCAGGTATGACAACGGACCTCACACAGAAAGGAAAGGTATTAGATTCAGTACTGTCCTTTAGAGCCTTAGACCCACTGAGATGCTTCAGACAGCAGAGTTTGAAGGACCCTCTCCAGCCCTTAGCACCCTGCTAGAAATTGCCCAGTAAAGTGAGATAACCAAGTGACGGACTTTCTCTATTCCCACTTTTGAAATCCACCTCCATCAGTGGAGACATCTCACCTGGTCAGAGCAGGTTGAGTTGAACTGCAGGAATCCTTGGAATTAAGAGGAAAAAGAGAGAAGTCCTGCACAGAGCATTTGTAGAGTCCCCTGTGATTTCTGCTCCTCCAGTTCACCCAAGAGTTTTGAAAAAGATGGAATAATCTAACTCCCTGTGAAAAAAAATTGAGGGTTCAGTTCTGCATCCATCTGTGGTTCAACCTTACCAGGCTTTGATCTTCAGGTGCACAGATGACTAAGAGCTTGTTCCCATATCCCTATCTATGTATATTAAATGGTTCACTCTGCCATGGCCAAATAATATGTTTAGGACTTCAAACCTATGAAAAGATACACTTAATGTCTTATTTAGCTCCAGTTTTGTATGTGCTGCCCAGGAGAGCTTGGACTGATGTCAACAGGGATACCCATGAGTTCCTCTGTCCTACAGCTGTATCCTTTCAACAGAGGGGGACTGGAGACTTGCACTGCACTTTACTTGTGAGCCTCCTCCTCATCTTCATGGGCCTTTAATCAAGATGATTAATTCAAACAGAGGCTTGAGGGTCAACCCCTTTTGCAACCCCTTTTGTTCGTGGCTTTTCCCCTTGTCGAAGAGAAGATGATTTTGGAAAAAGGAGCTTAGCTACAGATATTGTTTTGCTCCCTGTGGAGAAAGCAGGCTAAATGGTATATTTTTACATTTGAATTGCATGAAGAAAAGCATGAATTCCCTTCATGAGTCTTTTGGAGAAGCAGGAAAAAGCATTGGTGTATACTGGGGCGTGTATATGGGTGCATATTACTTTAGAGTTTTTGAAAAGTTTCAATTCTATTGATCAAAAGATATGATATTTCCCCCTTTGGATTTCAGAAATAAAAAGAAAAAGAAAAAAAAGAGAATATTTAGCAGTATAATCACTAATGTGACATCTCCTGGTAAAGGGCTTACCTAATGAACCAAAGACACTTCTGCTGTTGAACTTCTTCAGCAGAAAACCTTTGACCACAGCAGATGTTACTACTTTCTGCTTGATGAATGGGGACTTTATGACAGGTGTTTTCAGTGCTTTCTGGGAGCAAATGTCAACACGGAAACACAACCTAACATCAGGACTAATCTGAACAACAGCTCCAGGACTTGCTCTCCTTGTTCCCTAGAGCACAAGGTCTGTTTAGCTAAAGGACTAATCTTTTCGATCACCTTCTCATACCACAGATGTAGCTTCTTTAAAAATTCTGAAAAACAAAACAAAAACCATAAGGACATTATTTGGAAGAGATTTTGACTTAATGTGACTCTCTTCACGTGGAGCGTTTCAGCTGTGCAAATCCATGGTGGCTCAGGACACGTGCACAATATGGCAGGCGGGTGAACACTGACATTTTAAAACGAAAACATCTTCATAAAATATGCTCCAAATTGGTATGCAGCACACTTCTACAAGCACAGTAATTTGCTGTGAATTGAAGCGGGGGGATTTTCCTAAGCAAAGTCGTTTTTTCCCATTAATTTACTATTGTTTCCTTTTTTTTTTATTCTCCTTACTCCAACAGCATCATTGTCTAGTTCAGTTAACAGGGAAAGGCCAATTACATAAACAGTGCTGATCTGTGAGACTTGCATTTACCAGTTAGAATGTAAACAAATAGTAGGATAGTGTGCACTTGTGCTTATTAGTTTCTTTTAATAATGTTGTTGTAGATAAAATAAAATAAAATAAAATAAAATAAAATAAAATAAAATAAAATAAAATAAAATAAAATAAAATAAAATAAAATCTGCAGTAAACCGGTTCTTCAGCTGGAATAGTTTCAAATGTGCAGGAAAGTGCTGCAAACAAGGTAGAGCACTAACAGAACAAGAAAAAGCAAAAGTTATATGCAATTGGAAGTGAGGACGTTCCATTTCCTTTCTAAAATCAAATGCAAACTGCTCATGTGACTGATTTAGTATTGAACAAGAGAGGGAAAATTGCCTCTTGGCATTTAAATGGAAATGTTTCTTGTTCGAAAATTTTGGAAGCTTGCATACTGTATGATTTTTGAAAGGCTTACACAATTACCATTGAATTTGGATGGGGTCTATTCCTAACAATATATATATTTCTCAATTAAACTTTGCTGTTCCAAAGACCTAAATTACCTTTGTCTAGATTCTAGGTTCCTGATGTGGAATATATTCCAGAGGCAATAAGACCAATGCAAATACGCTTCATTTTCAATATGTATGACTGAAAAGAAACACTGAACAGTAGCAGCTCTTTTGCCAAGCAGACCTTTCTGCTGAGAAATCTACTGGTTAGGATTATGTTCTGTTTTGCAGGGTATCTTCTCTACCCTGATTTTTGAGTTTGGAATAGAATACAATCTTACTTTCTTGCTTTTCTCAAAAGCTGGAAATTTTAGGATGAGAGG
>JAUBNY010000163.1:782813-797592 GCA_032275445.1 Crypturellus soui | reverse complement strand
AGGGGCAGTTAAAAAAAAAAAGAAAAAAACAGGAAAAAAAATGTTTTACTGCAACTTGGGAGATGGTTCTGGTTCTTAGGGCTTAGGGTTTAAAGCTCTACTTGCAGTCATGCCTTTCCAGTATTTGGGGAAAAAAATAGGGAGAAAAAAGAAAAACAGTGTGGCGTTTGGGGAAAGATGGGAGAGAATCTGTCAGAAATGCAGTGGTTCAGGCTAGTGCATATATTCTAGCAGTTTGCATTTTGGAAAATAAAATCTGATTGCAGAACATTGAAAAAACAAACAGGCTGCTACTAAGGGACATTTATCCTTTTTTTTTTTTTTTTTGCTTTTGATTAAAACATTTTTTTTTTGGTCTGGGATATTTTACTTTGAAATATGCATTACTTAAGGTATGTCATTAAAAAAAAAAGAAAAAAAACTTTAAGTGCTGCATGAGGCAGTATGTTATGTATTTACTCTTTCTTGCCATGTCCATGTGAGAGTCGCAGTAGCTACAACCATGCAAGCACATGATTTGAGGGGAAAAAAATAAAAAAGATCAGAAAATACATACTTATGCAGCAGTCCTTCTTGTGTTCTGAGATTTGCAACCTTTGAAGTATTCTTTCCATACAGCTAAAAGAGACGTGACTAAATACTTCTTCACTTGATAGACAAGACCTTTCTGTGTCTTGAATGCATTTACTCATGGCTCCTCCAGGAAAGTTCAATTCTTTACATTCTTTTTGTTTTAAAAGGAAAAGGAAAGAAAAGCAAACACCCAAACCTTAAACCAAGCTAAAAGAGAAATAGAATCTGTTTACCTCCTCCTATGCAGATAAGCTTTCTTAACCTTTTGCACTGAAGCATGGTATTCATAGCAGTATATACATATATATGTGTGTGTGACTAGGGATGTATAAGTGCATATATACATATATATGCATGTATACACATATATGCATGTGGCACCATATATATATATATTTTTTTTCTTAGAAAAGTTAAGTGACACCAAATGAGCAAAGGGGAACCAGGCTTTGAAGTTGGAAGTTGCCCGAGTCCCTTTGCAGACAAAACTTCTGCTGTGGGCGGCCGGTCCCATGCGCTCGTGGTGCTCTCTGCCCTGGGCTGGGGTGATGCCACCGGTGATTGGGGACCTAGAGCAGCCTGTGTTCCCCCAGCCCAGCACCCTTGTGCCTTGCTGACCCCATGCAACTTGCTGCCCCGTTACGCTATGCAGAACGCCCAATGTATGCCCCATACGTGCAATATACCAGGTTTGCTGCCTCGTGCACCCTGGCCCCAGGAGGCAAGGGCAGCCTCGGGAAGCCAAACCTTCCTCCCCGGCGCGGTCCGAGCATCTGGGGCCGAGCCAGCGATTTGTATTTAATTTATTTCATTGGCCTTTGCGGAGCCAGGCGCCTCCCACTTGGCGGCTCAGCCTGTAACACTTTTATGGGCTGGTGTGGAAAAAACAGCCAGTGCGTATGTCTATAAATCCTTGTATCTATGTATCTATCTATATGCATGTATATGCATGCGTGTGTGTGTGTGTGTGTGTATATATTCATGTGCATCCTAGAGAGCATGGCGTGTGCTGGTGGTAGGAGGATGCATCGTTGTCCCCGTTGCACTGGTTTGGGGACGAGCTGGGCTGCGCTGGCACCTGCATTAACCAGGGCCAGGAACGTGCAGCATCGGAGCTGCCGCTGGCGCCTCCATCCCTGCCTGCCTCCTCGTGCTGGAGAAATCCTCCGGCAGCACCGGCTGCTCTGAGGAGCTGCAAGGATTTTTTGCTGTCACAGTCCCTTTGCTTGCCCAGACCGAGCTGGGGCCCGTTCCCGGTGGAGCTGGGGAAAGGCAGCGGGATGCGCGAGGTGCTGCCAGTGCCCTGGGCTCCTGCATCCCCTCCCTCCAGGCTGGCTCCGCTGCTCTGCACAGGGTTTTCCTGGGAAGAGCCAGTTGCGGGGGGAAGGGAGGGCAAGGGCCCAACCTGCTTCAGCTTTTCCCTCTCTTTTACCCTGCAAAAACCCTCCCCAGGATGGGGGAGATACGGCCACAGCGCTGACAAGGGTTGTGCTGCTGCAGGCACAGGATGTGCCTCATCCCTCCTCCCCATCCCTTCATGCCTGCATGGTTTTACAGGGGGGAAATTCAGCTTCTCTCATTCTATTTATTTATTTTTTATATACTTAGTTTTAGCATGACCTGGGGCATAGACGTGGTGTCTCGGTGGAGAGGGAGAGTCTCTCACCCACAACGAGGGTCTCGCTTCTCTTTGCAGGGGAAGGAGGGAGAAAGGAGGTAGGAGGTGCTCAAGTGAACTTAATAGGTTCCCTTTTGCAATTGGACTGAGAGGCTGCAAAGAAGGGGGGAAATCATGGAGAGCAGACAGTCAAATTTCTCCCCTGGTTTTGATTGGAGATGGAAAGGCAAAAAACTTTCCTCTGACTGACAATCTTACTACCAGGATGGAAAAAGGGGGGTCATCAACCCAGTTCTGGTGGTTCTGGGGGAGCAGAGAGCTTTGCACAGAAAAAGCTTAAAAAATAGAACCAAAAAAAAGTTTTTTTTTTTTATTTGTAAAATTATGTGGTGTAAAATTATAATGTAACCAATAGTTTGTTAGATACTTTCTCTTTTGTTTTGGTGAGCAGATAATGCATTGGCCAGGGAAGATGCTGTTTCCTTTCATTTTGCAAAGCAGGGGGCTGTTTAGGCTCTCCTTTCCTTTGCTTAGCTTCCCGGGGCGCATAACATCATCTCCAATATTCCAGTGAGGAATTTCTGAATTTGGGATTATTTTTAACCCAGTCGCTTGCTATTTCCCCGCTCAGGAGGCGCGAACCTCAAGCGCTTTCACTTTGAAGCAGCTGAGATGCTCCTGCAGATGATCCTTTCCCTGGGAAAGTCATTTCCAGCTCTGCCAGAGTTCCCGCTTCACTGGCTCCTTTTCTGACAGCATCATATCTTTGCAAGAAGCGCGGCTATGATCTTATGTAACTTGATGTTTCCAGATCAAAAGTTACAAATATCGCAGTAATAGCATGATGAGAGGGATTTGGCAAGATGAATGTTGCATGACGTACGTGATTTCTCATTAGGGCTTCAAAATGAGGCGATTTAAAAAAAAAATACTGGAACAAGGAGGGGGGAAAGGTGAAAAAACATCATTTTGCTCCGTTGATACTTTCTTTAACACCACTTTGCTCTTTTTATCTTATCTCTGTAGACACTAAGACTCTGTTTTCTTTCTTTTTAAAGCAAACTTTTCTCTGTTTTTTTTTTGTTTAATGAGTAATTGTAATATCGAAAAGCAAAGCAGCTCGAAACTCTCCTTCTCAGGTTTGATTCCAAGGCATGAAGCTCCTTAAATCAGTGTCAGCTCAGATTTCAAGACTGCCTGTTACCTGCCCTGTTACAAGGTCTATCAACCTCGCTGATTGCAGCTGAGAGCTAAAATATTCAGTTTCTTCTTTGGACGGGCATTGGTTTAACAGAGCAACACGAGCCCCTTGCCAGCAAAACGGGTGCTCGTGGATCCCTGACCAACATGGGTCACTGAAAGTCTTGCTGTGAAACATGTTATAATATATAGGCTTGCGTTTCTTGTTTGCTCGTGGTTAAATATACAATGAATCGCGGTACAATTTTATCTTTAACTGATCGCTGCAGCTGGAGGAGTGAGGCTGCAGGGGGGCTCCAGCACTTGTGTTTCTACTCAGCCAAAAAAACGTACATTTGCTTTTCCCTGTGCCAGTAAAAGAATTTCCACAGAAGTGTTTTCCCTTGCCAGATTCTCCTGAATCTTTCTTTCTGGGGTACCTTTGAAGGCAGAAGTAGAGCCCAGGGGCAAATAGGAGGGTGCATTCGCTGGGCCATGCAGAAGTTTAAATTCCTGGAGAAGTTTCAGCATTGCTTGGGTAAAACCTTGTGCTTTTATAGCAGCCTTCTGTGAATGGGGATGTTTGTTCCGGAGGGGAATTCAGACTTGGTCGCGGGTATTGCCCTGTTGCATGTCAGCAAAGATGATACTTTTCCTGATGTAGGGAAAGCTGTTGAAATCCATGTTCTCCCAGTGTTCTGGCAGGCAGGAGGAGGAAAAGGTGATGAGGCAGAATGGGTGCAGAAGGTTATGCTTCCTATTTCAAGGTAAAACTGACTTTCTAGGATCTGACACATGCTTGCGTTTTTTTTTCTTTAAAAGAGATAAGGAGAGAAAAAGAAAAGCATAAAGGAGCGAGCTGCTGCTGAGGGTTGATTTAGGTGGATTGCCTTGCTGAATCGCATTTATCAGTCCATTTAAATGGGGATAATTCAATTAGATTTCACTGATATCTCCTCAGGCTTGAGCAAAGTAGTGTTTCCTACAATCTGGGGAAGCTTCAGCTCTGAATCCTGCCTCACTGTGACACTAATACTAAAGCCTGGGCGACAGATGTGCTATCAGGTCAGCAGCGAGCGGGGACACAGGAAACATTTCTCCAACCATCGATTTAGGGTTTAGGTGATCACTGAGCACTTCTTCCTTCTAAAACACTGTGCAGAAGCTGTGCTGCTTACCAGTGCAGAAAGTTAGGGAAATGCATGATTAAATCTTAATTTTAGCTCAACCTTGTGTTGGGTAGGCCATAAAAGGTCAAGCATATTAAATATCTGAAGCCTGCTTAAAACTTTTGCTCTTGAGTGGTGCTTGAGGTCTGCAAGGTCTGTGACTGAAACCAGGCCTTCTACATAACACCTTGGGGAAGGAAAAATAAACCAGGATTCAATCCCTGAGTAGGAGTAGCCCAGAGCCAACACAGGATAAGCCATCTCTTCCAGCGGTGTCATGGACATAAATGTCCCAGTCTTATAAGTGAATTCAACTCCTAAACTCAGTAATGGATCGTTTTCAGGATTCTGCCCATTCCTTTTGAGTTGTCACGAGCTCAATGGGTTTTAAGGTCTGATCAGCTTTTTGGCTCATGGCAAAGTAGAGAGGAACCTCTAGAGCTGCTCCAAGCCACTGTTGGGGCTTGCTGATGGTGTTGAAGCAAATCAATGTTCACAGGGGCTCTAATTGCTGCCGTGGGAGTTGGAAACTCTGGGCTTTGGAGATGAGCACCCTGGCATTGCGACATCCTTGGCTTTGGCACCGTTGTTGGGAAGGGTTGGGTTGAAGTGACCTGCCCGAAATTGCCCACGGGCTCATGGTGGTGTTGGGCATCCTCGGAGTGAAACGTGTTCCTCCACTGCCCTCCATCCTCACTTACTCTGTCCTTATCTGTGGTCTTATCTGGTCCTTACCCGTCCTTATCTGGTCTGAACTTTTTTTCAACTTGCTTTGCTTTAAACAGACTTGTAAAAACTAGAGTGTAGCAACAGGACTTTATCAGCAAGGTCTCTACTTGGCCACGCTCACGCATATTCACATAATATTCATGAAAAGAAGTCTAGTCCTCTTCCAAGTAAACTTCAAATCCTAGAAATCCCAAAAAAGAGTTTCAAGAGCAGATTATTGTCATCTTTTTTTTTTAACATGAGTCAAACAACATATTTTTCCCTTGCCTTGTTCTCAGAAACTGCTGAACTGTTTTGACTGAAATTTCCCCAAAAACTTCAGCCTGAGGCAGACAGCTGGCATGGAAATTTTCAGCCCAAACAATTTGCTTAGTATAGTTATGAGAAACTGCAAATGGTGTTTTATAATTAAAGCTGTCTTGCTCTTCCCATAGTCAACAACACAACTAACTTTGCCTTTCACAAATAAAAACTTGAGGTTTGGTTGCACGCTGATTTTGTGCATGTGTATTTGACAGATATTTTTGTATTTCAGAAATATTTATTATAAAACTGACACATGCATTTCAGCATATGTTAGCCGACAACAAAATCCCAGGCTTCCTGGGAAGGAAAAGTGAATGCAACTAATGAGAATCCCACAAAGCCGCATCAAAAGGCTACAACATCGCAGGATTTGTCGAATAGGATTAAAAGCAAAGAAATCCCAAGAGAGGCTGCATTGACAGAGCAATCACACGAATTCCCACGTACCTCACCTTTGGGTTCATGCTCCTTCTGACAGAGGAGGACTGATTTAATAGAACAACATTCTGTTCTAGCAGTACCTTTGATTGGAAATCATAGTCCCTCCACCCAAAAATAAAATACAATGAAATAAAATGCAATGAAATTAAATACAATGAAATGAAATAAAATAAAATAAAGAAAATACAATGAAATAAAAAAAATAACAACAGCAACTCCCTCCCCAAGCTAGAAACATAGTTTACTCTATATTTTTTGGACAATCAATTTTTTTTCTTTTTTGTTAATACGGGCAACTGCCAAGGCAGTTCCATATCAGAGCTATCCTTGGGACCCATTGTCATGGGAGGAATTGGACGGGGAGGTCCCATTTCTCCTCTGTTGTCCTCCTTCTCTGGTTTCTAGCTCCCTACCTCAGGTCATAACTGATCTTTGAATTTAAATCACTAACCCAGCGCACAACTAGTTCCATCTTTTACTACATGAGTTGACAGACCTCTGCTCCACCAATATTCCATCAAAATTCTTAGTCTCTTTAGCAAAAGTCTTTGCATATTCCTGGTAATCTTTGTTGCCTTTTCTCTATCTTTGTATTCTACTACTATATACTACAATCTCTACTATTTTGCTAATTGTTTTAGAGATGGGTTGACCAAATATGTATGTGACACTGAGATTGGAATGCCACATTGGTTTAAACAGTGGCAAAATGATATATATTTTTTGTGTTTTCACTGTATAACTTTTCTTCTAATAAATCCTAACATTCTCCTCACATTTTTGATTGGCATCAAGCTAACGATTGCAGAGGACATACCATGGTGATTCCCTTCTCCTTCCTGTGTGGGAACAGTTAATTTAGAGCCCACATTGTCTATTTATAGTTGGAACTGTTTCTCCTTTTTATGCATTACTTTGCTTTTATTGACACTGAATCTCATCTGATGTTTTTATCACCCAGCAAGTTACTCAGTACTGTGAGAGTAGGTTTTGTGCAATGACTGGAGGCTTCAGGGGAGGATCAGAAAGCCCAGCAATGGGGAAGACTTTCGTTTTGATTTTTATACTTGTCCTGTGCATAATCTGAGCAACAATATAGCTGACAAAATAAATTCAATATTGAATAAAAGCAAACAGCCTGTCGGGCCCGTGACACCTGCCTGTGGAGCACTCATTTGCTCAAATGTTTTTGCTTCTCATCAACAGCATCGGAATCATCTCATTTTTTATTTCGTTTTTTTTCTAGAGAGCATCTGCTCTGCCCCCAAAGAGTACATTGGGCTTCTCACTTCCCAGCCCTGCCTCACCCGTACTTGAACACCCAAGACCTGACCCAAAATTGCTAAATTACCGGGACTCAGCTCATCCTCTCACAGCCTGACTGGCTTCCCTTCCCCTTCATGCCCTAAAATTGACTCCTAACTCAAAATCCGTGCCATTTGGGTGGTGGCCTGGCAAAGATGCCCGGAGTTTGGAAGTTCGGGGTACACTTCTCCTTAGGCATTTATCTTGCAAGGAAGTATGAGCAAAGCCGCCTCTTTGCCACTTAACGCCCTGTTTGTTGTCAAGCGCTTGCATCTGCCCCCAAAATGTTTGTTTTAGGGCTTGAGTTTTACAGTACATCATTGCTGTGCTCTTGACCAATATTGCTTGGGATGGGAGGGAGACACAAAGGACCCATATGGAAGCTACTTTCATTCTTGCCTACCCGACATGTACCTTGAAATATCTTCGTCTCCTTGATCTCTGCGCCAAACGCTGCTGATCACGCGCTCCGGGGAGCAACGCTATTGTACACCTGCATCACTTAGTTTTTCATGATGCTGTAGCTTCTGCATAATTAATGTTTTGCTGAATTTTAGGGATTTATTTCTTTTGGCTTTTTTCATGCCTTCTTCTGAGATCATCAGGCAGCAAGGGTCTGTTTCAGAAGATGAGAGTAGGGAAAAAATAAGGAATAGAGGACTGCAGGGAGCTGGCACTGGGAAAGAAAGCTGGTCTTGTGGGAAGTGGGACAGGAGAGTAAAAGGAATAGAAGGATCTATGTCCTACATGAGTTCTTTTGGTCCTACAGCTGTTTAGATTGGTGTTTTGCTGTGCACTGATGATTGCTATATATATATATATATATGTATATATATATATTTTTTGCTTGTTATTCAGCCCTCTTCAGAGCATCAGCATCTAACAATTATGTAACATCACTATCATGTATGAAAAAAAAAATGAAACAAAATCATGGTACTTTTTATTTGTTAGTTACTACTTCCATTCCCAACACCCAACCCCAGGAAAAGCTTCTGATCAAGTACATTCCTGTGTGTGTGTGTGTGTGCAGGCACAAGTCCTTCATCTGTCAATACTCAGGATTGTTTATTCCCCCTTCTCTCTATTCAGATGAAAATGCCTTGAGTTAACATCACAGTCATCACACAGGCGGTATGGTAGCTCGCCTTGCATCGTGTTTCCCTGAATATTTCATGAAGGCCTTTGCTGAAATGTGCCTGGCTTTTGCAGGCTCAACATTGGGAAGTGGACATGCCCAGCCCCAAATTTGGGGGAGAGGATGATAAGAACCATTGAGCAGTTAAACCAAGACCAGATCTCAGGATCATTACTGTTAATTCAAAGCCTCCCGTTGGTTTTAATGGGCTCTGGATCAGACTTTTTAACTCCTGCTGTGGAGCTGTGCTGGTTTCCTCAGTGCCGAAATGTGCAATGGCCATGAAAATTGAAGGATGTCACTTGGAATGTTTGACTAATTGAGTGTACTAGAATAGAAGGGTGGTGGGTTATTTTTCCTTATTTTTTTTAATGTTTCCAAGTAAGTTCTGCTAATGAAAACGCGAGTTGCTGTGTTTTGCAACTATTTTTATACCTCCATCAGACTTGATGGTAGTGGCTTTGAATTATTTAACATTTTTCTTCCTCAGCTGTCCTCTCCAGTGAGTTCCCATTGCAGGAGCTGTTGAGTAGGAAACAATGTGGGCAGCCCGGCATTGTCTGCTGTGGGGGGTTTTGCCTGTTTTTGTTCTTTTTTCCCCTTTTGTATCCTTTTCTTTAATCCCATTTTATCCTTTCTCTTGCTGGTGAGAGGGACATCAGGCCAAGGTATTAAATCATGGTGGCCAGCGTGGGCGGAAAATGAAGTATGTGCCAGCTAAATGTACAAATGGAGAGCTTTCTGCCTAAAACACTGAACTCCCATGTCTGTCACATAGGAGGAGCCAACTATTTAACATTCAGTCCATTCAGAAAACATTATTATGTCCCAAAGGTAATTTAAAACCACATCTGTTAGATCCATATGTGGGGGAAGTACACTTTTCCCCCCCACCTCTTTTTTTTTTTTAACTCCCAGGTTATCCTGTTAACCATACCCTATGGTTATCTGCGCTGTGGGTGTCTCTCAAAATTTGAGACCCACAGCCATGAAATGCCCGGAACAAAAGAACTAAATGAATTGAACTCTTACCTTTTTTCCTTATGTAATTAATGTGTAGACTCTTACTGCATATCCTCAGGTACACATGCAGCCTTGAAAGGCAACCTCCTATAGATTGGCATCATGCTTCATGCTCTGTTGTCTATAACCCAATATTTGTTTTTCTATCTGAGATATTGGATATTTCATAGTTTTCTCTCTGCTGTTCTTCCAGTTACCCATTAGCAATATATATGACCTTTGAAAAATGGCTCTTTCAAGCTGTCAGAACATCTAATTTTTACCTGTGGAATTGCCATTGGATTATTCTGTCTTTAAAAGCAGCATATAAAGGTTTTTTTTTTTTTTTTTTTTTTTTGATGTATCCCATCATTATCACCTGACTAGGATTAATGAGCCTAATCTTGAGATTCTTAAACCTAAATCGTGCTAATAACATATCATATCTGACTCAGCTAGTAGTAGCTGGCTTCACATAGCCCCCGGGGTCAAAATAGCTTCTACAGCTCCCTAATTATACCACGCAGAACGTGCTTCATGTGGCTTTTTTCATCAAGTACAACATATTTTGCCATCTTTCCACATACTCAAGCCCTGATTCATCCCAGGCAGATGTAATTCCCTGAATTTGGATGGTAGCCACCTCAAATTCCTGTGTAGTCAGTGAAGATGGGATGGCACATCCAGGAAGAGAGTCAGTTTCTGTAGGATTTGAGCCTTGCTCTGAGGTGTCCATGCATATCCATGGCTAGGTAGGAGTGGAGGTGTTTATTCAACCTGGCTTAGGTGTCTCGGTTATGTGAGAAGATTTTGGATTTGGAAGCCCAGCTTTGGCTGATGCTGACAGAGGGGGTTATGCTTTAATTGCAAGTGTCAGGCTGTAGCATTAAATACTAGTGTTAAGTAACCCTGTGCATGTTAAGTGAGTACTTTAGGGCCCTCTCGTAACTCTAGCTCGCTCTCTAAACTCCCCTTCCACAATAAACAGCAAATAGCTATTCTGTTGATCCTTTTATTTAAATATTGGATGCTTAGTCCTCTGCAGAGTCCCATAAAAATCTTGGCCCATTTTGAACTATTGGGTTTTCTCATAGTGCATCCAATCTGTTTGCAGTACCAGGCTCTCAACCATTTGTCCTTCACAAATAGGCTGTATATCTTAAAGGAAAACCATCAGAAAATATACATAAACATGCAAGCTGCATTCGTGAAGCCGCCATCCATGAGCTGTGCGTCTTTCTGGTGATGCTACAGCCCAGCATATTGTGCATCTCCCTCCTGCTCATTTCAAGCTCTGAGCCATGAGTTTCTTGACAAAGCAGAAGGTTAGTGATCTAGATGTACAGAGCACCTGACAACCGAAGAGTTAAATGTGCAGCAATAAATAGCATGCCTACTTTGATGGGATGCATTGTATTGTAATTTTAGCTCTAATTAAAGTTTGATTGTAAGCATGAAATATCTCAGTCTTTCAGGAACATGTGTAAATCTCTGAAATGAAGCTTTCTTTTTTTCTTTTCTGAATGTTTTGGCACAATTGTGCCATTGCATATTAAGTTTTATAAGTAGCAATATAATAAAGATGGTTTTATATGTCAATGAGCAGCATATTTTGATTTATTTTGGGTTAATCAAGCACTCAAGTCAAATCTGAATGCTTTTTTTTCCTTGATTTTCAATGAAATTCTGCTATGTCCTGAACAAGTTGTGCCTTCCTACAGACACTCTGATGTTGAATGATTTTGTAGTGTTGATAATTTTCCATGGAGATGGGAAAATAGCTATGTTGAAAAAAAAAAAAAAACCTAATCAGAATGATGTACATAGAAAATGTGGGAAAAAAATGAAGAAACTTACAAGAGAAAAAACACATTTATGGTTTTGGCACATTGTGTTTCATATTCCTCCTCCCTGTCCTTGTGCGATCCCTAAGCACTTGATGGATGAGAAAGATAATTGTTGATCATTTCATGAAGCTCTGCCAGTAACACATACTAAATATAATTAACTCTCCAATTTTATGCTTTTAAATACATTTTTTTTCACCGAATATGGCAAATTAACCACTTTTTCTGTCAATCCAGGAGGAGACGAGGCATTTGGGGTCACACTGCGTAACCACGCTTCGTGTGACATGCGGTGATGTTTTTCTGAAACAGTTCCCCGTTTCTGTTAGATCATTTCACCTTGGAGGTTTCATGGGAGTCATTCTGGGACTTCAGCAAGATCACCACAACTGATGCTTTGATTATGAGGCTTCTTTGCGTGGTGGAGCTGGTCCAGCTCCAGTAATTCTTGTCTCACTAGGTAACTCAGTGCAAGACTCTTGCAGCTGTGATGATGAATACGGGAAGTTTAATGTAGTTCATCTGAATCGAACTCTATGCTTCTGCTGTGGATCTCAGACTCATATCATGGTAGAAGGCTTTTATGAAAGCTGTTGTGAAGCTGATTAATTCCATATATTGTTATCATTCTTCTGCCCATAGCACACAGGCAGAAATATTTGATTGTGTTCCACTTTCATGCAGCTGTGATCCTATTCAAAAGCAAAGCACATCATCCTTTCATCTTTTTTTTCTTTTCTATAGTAAGTGAGAAAACCCAAGAAATTATCATTTTGGAATGACAGAAGTGTTAGCCTTGACCAGAGGGAAAGAAAACAAGAAGGAATGAAAGCCTGATAGTGAAATGAGTATGCCCGATGGGCATATTCTCCATATCTGTGGTTGATGTGTCCCCATGGCCGGCGCACGGTTCCGCCGGGATGTGTAGCACGATGCACTTTGTGCTCCTCTCTCTTTGAGCATGAGGACACGCTCCATTAGCTGGCACTTGTTTTTACAGCATATGTGCTAGGCAGCTTGGGTGGGAGGCAAACATCATATCCCATGAGAGAAGTTAACTGATCCCTTCTCTGTCATTGTTACTTGATCATTATAGAGACATCTCATCCCTGTAGCTTTGTTGCAGGACATGCTCCCCAGCTCTCATTTTCCAGTGCCTTGTGCCTTGACTGGTTGGACACAAATTTGGTTGAGCCTTTTATTAATATAATTTTGGATGTCCTGATTAGACGATAGACAGTTATGGTTACACTAACTAATATGGGGATAGTTTGACCTTAATAAGTGGGCTAAACGAGGGGAAATCTGGACTTCTGTTGCAGCTCTGCTTTGTGACCCACTTTCTTTTTCACCTCTTAGTTTACCTATACATAGGAAAAGTTCTTTAACAACCTCTAAAGTTGTGGCACTACCTCTTTGTCAAATACATTTGGTATCCTGACAGCTCCGAATCTCTCATTCTGCCTTTCTTTAATATATCACTGCAGTGTCTGGACAACACTTGTTCTATGCTACAGAAATCCAGTCCATCACTCTTTGTATGAAATTACTGAATTGGAATCACATTTGCAGTCAGATCAGAAAGTAGGAATTTAGTTGACCTGTCTTTGAGGGCATTTGGTTTTATTAGGTTCCTACATGTGTTTGCTTTGATCTTTCAGCACTATCCTAGAAGAGGATTCCAGGGCAGATTGTAAAAATGACATTTTCTTCAAACACCCGCACAAAATCATTTCTAATTTTGTCAGATCTTTCCCAATCACATATCTATTGTTATGTATAAGCATTGTTGTTTCTGCTCTGGCCAGATTAGCCATTACTCTGTCAGGAGTTTTCAGGGTCCAGGACTGTCCATGTATAATATGCTGTGTTCAGTACAGACACATTCCCAGATCTGCATGCTTCAATGAAGGAACATATGCCAAATTTAAAAATTGTCTGTGCTAAAAGAGTTGAATCAGGGGACATTCTGCACTATATGCTTTTGGTTTCCTTTCTGCACATCTCAGCTTTGTCTGAGATAAATAATTTCAGTGTGTTCACTTGACTGCTCTCCAGTATATCCTGGGTAGGCGCTCCCTTGCCTGGAGATTCTCCAGGAGAGGGAAGAAAGGACATTAGGGAAAGGGGGAACAAAAGCAAACTGGATTTAAGTGCAAAATTGCCCACATGCTACTGCCCTTGGCTACTGAATTCTCCAATTTCTCATCCCATTTATTATCTTAAAAAAGGAATAAGGTTTCAAAACTAGCTCAGAGGCAGCATTAGCAGAGTGATATCTAGCCCACAAATCACTTTAGATATACTCTCTTCACATACGGACAGTAAACAGTTGTTAGCTGGTAACAATATATAGTTAACTTTTCAGCTTATTTTAACAGCGGTGATTCAGTGTTTTATAGACATCAAAACTGGGATGGATACAAAAGATGCCAAATGAAGCAGGTTACAGTGCCAAGAGAGAAAAGATCTGCCTCTCTAGGTGAGACCAACTCCCTTTGTTTCCTTTATTTATCCTTATTGGTTTGACAAAAGAGCTATCTGAAGGACAAAATCAAAACTAGCAGTTATCTTAACTGTTGTCAAGTATCACTCATGCCCAGGCTGCTTGCTTGCTTTCTGAATCATGCTACTCGGAGAAGTACCTGAGAGAGAGATAAACAAAGACTCCAAATCTAAAAGTTTTCTTCAACTTTCAGATTAGTTGGAGCATCTGATGTACTAAGGCCACATGAAACAAATGTAAAAGGGCAAAGTGGAATGACGCAGATGCACTCCTATGAGAAGCAGCTCAAGTCTTCAATTTGGAGCAGAAGGAAGCAAGAGGAAGGGAAGAATCCAAAATATGCTGATAAAACCCGAATGTTTTCAAATGTTGCTCATAAGAATGACAGTATGATCTATGTCAGTGAGCCTCCCCAGGAAAAAGCATAGGAAGGAAATAAATAAGGGTTAGCACTAGGTACCTCCATCCTTTCTTACAAGCTGCGCTGGGAGATATGATGAGGGCAGGTTGGGAAACCCCCTTGAGGCAAATATGTCAAAATGTTTTCTAGCATTTGTCCACTTAAAACTTCTTTTAGTGAGCCTACCCAAAGCAGCTTTTCTCTTCCTTGAGAAAGAACCTTGCAGGAGCTGCTGATGGGAACTACAACCACATGGTCACCAGGGTCCTCCTTCCCAAGACACCTTGAACCCCTACAAGTCCTACAACCCTACAAGTACCCTACAACTCTACAAGTATCAAATACCCTCTCCCCACCATCTTAGGGTGATTCCAACACAGGCAGGTTCCTTGTCAAAATCATCATGCCAGGAGTCAGAAAATCCTGTGGGGACGGTTTCTTTCTTCTTGAGATCTCCTTGGCAGGAAGCTCTCATTGGCCAAGGCCCAGGGGTTTCTAGCTAATAAATAATTATGTTGGAGGGACTGCTCACCCCGTAGCCATGCTAATTAGGATCTTACCAGCAA
>JAUBNY010000163.1:765780-782713 GCA_032275445.1 Crypturellus soui | reverse complement strand
CTCTGTATCTTGATGGTCCCAATTAGAAATACTGTGCGACTGATAAGATGGCTAATATCCTAGTTGAAAGGTATCAGAATGACATGGATGTCCTTGGTTTATATTCTTCACACCCCAACTACTCTTTGAAAAAGTTCCCTATAATTATTAATAACTACAAGGCATATTATTTTCCACTTGAGAAACAGTGACTGAAAGTCAGAGATAAAGACAGTGGTACTGCCAAAGACTATTTTACAGGAGGACATTGAGTGTATTTCAACCCTCCCTCAAAAAAAGGAAAAAAAAAAGATCCACAAAAATATTTTATCATAATGGATGTAATTCTGAGAGTCATCATGTTATCCAGTATGTGCAAAGACTTATGATAGGAAAATTGTTTTAGTAATCAAACTGTAGGTAAGAAGAAAGCTGGGAGGTTAAAGACCCCTCTGTGAGATGAGCAAGTGCATAATGGTTTCAGTATTCATTCTTACTTGTCTTTAGTAATCTACAGATGCCAGTTGGCTCTTAATAACCCCAATACATTAATCTGAAATGTTTTTTAACCTTCATAAAGGATACTCAATGCAGTAGTGTAGATGAACCAACCCCTGTTGATGCAAGTAGGGACATTTCATAGGAGAATTTTATTCACAGAGGGATTTTTTTTTCCAGTACAGTGGACGAGTCTCTTTCCATAAATTAGTAGTGGTATTTGTACTCTCTTATTCATTTACAAGATTATGAGTAGCCCATTTCTAGACTTACATAGTTTACCATGTTTATTAGTGACCTGAGAGACAAAATAAAGCTGCCAATAGTTTCCAGATGATCTAGAAGTTGGAGGATTTGGTGAAAAGAGATTTGGAGGTACTGACAGAAATCTAAATATCTTGCTAAGCTAGACACAGAGAAGCAACATCTCCTTTAATACAGTGAAACGTAAACTCATATATCAAAGACCATAAAAAATCAAGTCATGCTTGTCATAGGAGAGATTCTGTCCAGGCAGCCAGAGACTAAAAAACATTTATTTTGGATGATGGATAATTAGTTGAAAAGGAGATTTCAGTTTATCACTGTGGCTAAAAGGCTAATGTAAAACTTTACTTGAGTCTCACATAAATGTAGTTGAATTTATTGCCTTGTTTTCTGGCACTGAATAACTGCTTTGGGAGACTTTCTTAGTTTGTTAGCTCTGATAGAGAAAGGACGTTGATAAACTGAAGGAGATTTAGAAAACAGGTATGAGAATGGTTAAATGGTTGGTAAGACATCATTCTGCAAGAAGTTCCATCTGTTTAGCTTATCAAAACGGAATTAAGTCAGCTAAATCTTCCACCCGCTCTTGCACGGACGGTCTGGCCAGAGGTCCCTCCTCTCAATATATATAACGTATGTGTGCACACTGCTTGGGTGTCCAGCACCTGCTTCCTACGGCCTCCCATGGGTGCTGCAGGGGTGTCCTTCGCCCCTGTGTGTGTCTGAAACGGTGGCAACAGTACTCCCAGCGCAGCGCTTTGATTTCCAAAGCCCACTGAGGCTGCTTTTTTAGATAAGGGGCTGATCAGAGGCACCCACACCTGCCAAATTTGAATATGAAGCACCGGATCTTGTAGGAAAGCCAGTTTGCATGAGATCCCACCTGTACAAATGCATGAATTCCCTGTATGAATGCCCACCTGTACCAAGTGAACGCAATAATTTGGTAGTGGTTTATATCCGCACGTTCCCACAATTGTGACAACAGGTAAAGAATACAAAGCAGCAGAGATCCAAGCTTTGGCTTCTGCATCAAGAAAAAAAGACAATTTATATTAGAAGAAAACTGAGAAGTTTATATCTTGTACATATTAAAAAAAAGATAAATATGGATCTAAAATCTAAAAATGGTTCTTTTCAGGTTTGGAGTGGAAAAAGCATGGATATGGACACATAACATTTATTTGATCTGCAGTCTGTTATTTGTCGGTAATCCAGGCAAATCTCAGTAAAAGCAGCTGTGTCCCATTGTGCACCAGATTGGGTTTTTGCAACTCAGGACCCTTCTTAGTTTTCTGCTCTGGCACACCAGCCACTACTAGCCTCATATCATACAGAGATGGGCACTATTTACAGAGAAACAAGCCAACAAGTGCATAGATGTTTCTACCAAGCAAAGAAAGAAAGATGTAAAACAGTAAAGCATTGATTTTAGAGGTGACAAGGGCTGTGACACAGCAAACGTGCACAGATATGGAGGCAGAGATCATGGGTGCTGACTACTTTAAACAACTGTACCTCGATTGTATTTGATCGTCTATTCTGTCTCTGAAACTGCAAGTGTAACCAGTATAAAGAAGCATTAAATTGAAATTATTTGACCCACAGAAAGTTTTTGCTAACTCCAGTTATTTAAAACTAATACAGACCTCATTGGTTTGTCCTCTGGATGGAGAAAATATTCATTCTTCATTGGTCTTGCAGGTCATTCCAGTGCAAAACAAATACTGAAAGAGAATAGAAAGCAAACAGATCAGAAGAGGTGCTTTTTTTCTGTTTCACTCTCTTTTCACTGTGCCTTGGTCAAAGTCCCTTCATATTGCTCTGGATTATCCAAATCCCTAATCCCCTATATACCCTTTGTGTATATAAGGTTAAATGGTTTTATGAAATGCAAGTCAAATGGGATGATAGTTCATGGACGATGACAGAGAATTTACATCCATTTGTACCTAGATGATTTTGGTCCATACTTTAAGGTCAAACAGGGAGAAAGAGAAACCCTAACAGTCTGGAAAATGTCTTGACCATTTTTTTCCAGCTGTTCTCCTTTCAGTTATGATTAGTGATGTTTTTTCTTGCAATCAGAAGGTGGAAGAGAATGGAACAAGAGACTGGGTTTTACATTAAAGGATGAGTTGTTTGGGCAACTGAAGTGACACGAGTAAATTCAGTATTATAGGACCACTTTATTTCACTTCAAGCAAACTGTTGAGCTCTAGGAAACATAACAGATCGTCAGCTCATAAGCATGGCTGCAGGTAATGGCAGCTATTAAGTGCAGCAATGTGCAAGACTTTCTATCTTTTTTCTTTTATTTTTTGAATGTTTGGTTTGGCAAGCAACAGCTTTCACTGCAGCTTGAAACCTCCAACCATTGATTATTGAACCAATAATTGTGGCATCATAACATTCTCCTTTCACAAAGCTTTCTTTATCTTGCTTTGCTGACATGGGGCCAACTTTATGCACTTATACACATTCTTTCAGTTTTTCTTCCCTGCACTCCTGCTTTAACAGATAATTCCCAAAGGCCTTAAGGAAGCAGAGAATTAATGAAGAATAATACATAAGTTTCCTCCCTTTCTAAAGCACTCTCTTACAAATTGGGATCCAAAATTTCTAATATATTAATTTTAGAAACACCCTATTTTTGGTGACTGAGTGCCACTGGCAATTCAAAAAGAGGATGATTAATTTGAAAAGCAATTGTTTTTCTCTGATACCTTCAGCCATATTTGTCATGGCTTTTATCTTTGTCATTTTCTTTTGTCCCAGGAATTGATTCTTCCACATGAAATTCAGCCTCTCCTCCCAGTGCAAAATTTCCCATGAGTAAAACTAATAGTAAAGGCTATTACCCAACATATTACCCAGGGCCAAGGTAGTTATTCTGACTGTCTATTTTTATTTAATACCATATATCTTTTTATCTTTACCCATGGGATGAGTTTTCATTCCCATTAGTCCAGTTATAGCCTAGTGTGACTTCCCTGACATTGCTGGAGTTATGTGGGTATTACCAGCAGTATTATTGAGTGGAGAATTCCTATAACAGAAATTTAGTTTTCGTCATACAGATCCATCCATGCTAAACAGTGCAATATATTCTCCTATATAGTTACTTATGAGTCTGCTATAGCAAATGAGAAATGGACTTCAGGTTCACAGGCGATCTCTGCATTTCTCAAAGATGATCCAGAAAGGGATTTCATTAAGCATGTGTCATCAAATAACTGGTTGTCATTGTTCCTTGCAGTCTCTGTCCCATGTTTATGGGCAGATCTGTGATGAACAAAAGTGTGCCACAATTCCTAGAAGAATTCTGTTTCTTGAAGACAGAAGACCATTTTATGGTCTTATAATTGATGCGTGGTGAAGAGAATACTTAGAGCAGTTCAGTTCTCATATTGGAATGGCCATAAAGGTTATGGGCCTGAAGAAATGTTGTGTGACGTGTGGTAGCATTGCTAGGACCTTTACATGGGAAAATTAATTATCTGTCAGGCCCAGAGATGACATGAGAGGGCAAGGGAATGGGATGGTGGTGGAGAGGCTATCACAAAAACTGAACCTCAGGCAATTTGGGTCAGCTACATGGAGCCTCTGGTATCTTATTCAGGACTTATCGCCCTGCTCTCTCAAATATAATGTTGGAACACAGGACCCAAAAACAGAACAAAATGCTTAGGGGCTGATGTCCTTCCCAAGACGATTGTACATCCGAGTACCGTGAGCAGCAGCCATTGATCCAGCAGCTTGTGCAATAAATGTGTGTTTGTGGCCCATCCACAACAGAAGGTCACGTTTAATTTTCTCCCTGAAGAGAACCCTCTGAGATGACACACGGAGATAAAGATGCTACTCATTATAGTGGCTGTGATTTTGCTACCAAATAGGTTGTGTGGAAAGGAGATCAGACTCCAGTCCCCAGAGTGCAGAATAATCTATACGGCAGCCCCTCAGCTTGCTGAGCCAGCAGAGCCGCTCGCGTTTGCTCCCTCATTTCAGATAAGAGTTAAACATAAATAATAATAATACAGGAAACTCTCATTATCTTGCAAGTGCCGCATATAATCTTTTTTGAGGAAAAAAAAAAGAAAAAGATGATGAAGAAGCAAAAGCTCTCCAAACTGAGTGTTTAAATCCCTAGTTTTAAAGTACTGATGTCTAGAAATCGACATTTTTTGGAAAATGGGAAATAATGAAAGAATTTTGCTGTCTTTACTCACTCTCTGAACTAAAGGTATAAAAGATGAATTTTGAAAATATGTGGAATAACTTCTTAAGCCATACTCAATATTTCCCCCACAAGAACAGATTCTAGACTGGCAGATCCTTGAAACTGTCTTCTGAAAAGGAGTGAAATTTTTTAATGCTAGCCGTTGATCTGGTCTCTTCAGAAAGTGTCTCCTGTGGTTTGTCTAAATGAGTCGTGCAGTTGACTCAGGTTTTACCATCAGGACCTACCCAAATGTCTGGCTATTTCCACTTTGACCTGTCGGTTTCCCAGAATAAATTCTGAAGGTTTTTTGGGGAGGAGGAGGGGAGAGGAGGAATACAAGTGGGAAGGGGAGAAGAGTGGGAATTAGAACTGGGGAAATGAAAGAAAGCAAGTGGAGAAAAATGGAGAACAAGTCCAAAGAAAAGAGGGGCACAGAAATCCTTTCAGAAAGCCAAGCAATAATTCAGGAGATGTCAGAAATGGGAAGATTATTTCCTCATGCTGGGAAGGACTGGGAAGAAGGTGCTTAGCAAAATGTGCTAAGAGAGATTCTACTTGCTAAGAGTCAAGGAGAAGAGGAGCAGGGCTGCTCAACACACAGAGGGTGGAAAGAGGTGACAACATAATGACAACTGAGAAGAAAACCCAGGAAAATGATAGGGGTCCAAAACCAGGGGAAGAAGACGGCAGACTGCAGTTATAAGAAAGCAAACCAGCAGGATAGCATGAAAGCTTACATTCTTCAGTGTGGAAATGCTAGGATGTGGCACTGTATTTCAAGCTTTTATAGAGAGTCCTTACATGGTGTGTTACAAAGCGTAATGCTGGACCGTGAAGGCCAAGTGAGTGACTGCTTGAAAAAATGTGATAATTCCCTGAAATGAACTGCCTGGGGATTCACATTGCCTCTTTAAAATATAATCCATGCAGAGCAGACTGGGAGGAATAGTCAGATCCCTACGTGTGTGGGCCATCATTGCTGAGGTGCCTGTGAAGTGACAAGTGGACTCGTATCTGTGTCTATAATGCTAGGAAAAATACTTTCTCTACTTTTTTTTTTTTTTTTTATCCTTCTTGACCTTAAGGAGGAACAAACCAGCTAGAATATTTTGGGAGACTTCCAAGTTTTGCTCCATCGCAGCCTATTCTTTTGTAACCTTCGATAAACTTTCATATGGTCCTCAGATCTGGAGACCTGAGTAAGGATGAGAAACTTCAAGGCAGATCTTGGAGATGATCTTGAAATGGGAGGGAACAAAACCTTTTGCCTGTCGTTCCCTAGAAATCCTCCTCCTCCATCTCTGGAACTGCAAGGAGCTTTGCCAGTCCATCACAGTTTCTTTGTTAAGTGCTTAATACGAAATTGTTTATGGATCCAGTACTGCACTCCCACAAGTAATGCAAGCGGAAAGAACAACTGTGTGTGTTTTTTTTTTTTTTTTTTTACATATTATCATTCTACATTTCCTTCTTCTCTGCTCTAGGGAAGAGGCTTAAAAATGAGAATGAAAATGTGAAGAGAATTTTTTGTTCTTTCCTTGCTACGTGTAGGGATGATTCCACAAATCATCATATTTTGAATTCACAGAGACATGAGAGCAAGTTTCAGTGCTATATCTTTGTTTCTTTGTATGCATTCTTGCCTCTGTTCCTTTTCCAATTGAAATGCATTTTTCTTTGTTTCATTTTTAAATGCTTTTGTATGGGGTAGCTTTGAGTTATATATGTGCAACACTTAGGAAAGCAATCATCTGGTTTGCATTTGCACATCCAGTAAGGATAGTTCTGTGTGTACTTTCGCCTTCTATTTACACAAATGAAGAGTAGTGTTTAAAATGGTAAATTCAATAGATTAACGCTCAGGAGTCTTCAGCAAAAGAAAACACTATCATGTAGAAGAATTTTGCCCTGAACTGTTCTCTGCAGTCTGACATCTCGTAATCTGGAATTGGCAATCATTCACTGTATGCATGATTAAAGAATAAGCAGTGAGGCCTGAAGAAGTATAAAAAAAAGGGGAGGAAACAAAAAGAAAACAAAAACAGGAGGGAGAACTGTTTCAAATCCAATTGCTTCTCAAAGCTTTTCCATGAGATGGCAGCTCTTTAAAACATGAGAACTGAGTTGGGAGGAGAATGAAAAAAAAAATGGCTCAAGCAACAAAAGGCCTGGAGAGTGAGAAGGACCAAATAAAAAGCACCTTCAATTTGTTCCTAGGGATCATGGAGAGACGAGATGCTTATCTGAAAGACAGTACAGGGTACTGCCTAGCAGGGAGAAAAGGCAACACAAAATCATCTAATCCTTTACGGTTCTTTATTTTCCAAGATGGTGTAAATATTGTGGAATCCTCACTGCAAAAGAGCAATTGAAAGGTATTGTTTCTGTTTTAATGCAATTTCTGATAGTAATGCCGCCTCTCTCTGAATATAAAAGATTTAGGAAAAAGAACAAGTTCAGCAGGTCTAAAAGGGTGACAATGTGCTCTTTCATTGTGATTAATATCCTGCTGTTACTTACATATGGTCCATATTGAGTGAATGGACAAAGGTAGCCAACCTTGAAATCAGTATGCAAACTTATCCTTAATGAGATGTTTCTATGGTCCAGTTTGCCTGTCCAGGCACCCTTTTTTCTTATGGAACTCTTATGGAAAGTTAAGATGGAGTAGTAGCTGTGCAATATGTTTATGCTACACAGTGCTATCCTAGAAATGCTAAGTGATTTTTAACTAGAAAGCAAATATGGGGAATTCAAAGAAGAAAAAGAAAGAAAAAAAAAGATGTGTCTATTGATTAGTTTATTCATTAATAGTTACCCTGTCCTACCGTGTCTTATATCTGTGGAACAAAGGAATTGGGGTAATCCTTTCTGTGCAAACTGACCACGGACTGTCTCAAATCCTTGCAATTCACCCGGATCAGCTCTTTTCAGATATACCCACAGGGAGATTCTGAAAGTCAAAGGGGAGGCACCGGGGCAGGGGGCAATGGGAATAACAGTGTCACTAGACTACTTGAAAGAAAAACGTCTCAGTTGCTGCCCTTTGCAAGGGACAGATGGGATTCAGCTGTGAGTGTTTGTGCACGTATGTATTTATCATAAATCCTAACACCTCCATTTGTCACTATTGGAGATCAACTGAACTCTCAAATCCTCAAGTATTTTTAAGGGCATCACTGTAGTATTTTTGTCTCACTTTCCTTTCCAAGAGTCATATCTACACTTGTGTGTAGAAGAACTGTAAACTTATTTCTCTGCCTCCTCTACAATGTGCAAGTTAAAGAGCGAGAGAGGTTAGAATAGGAAAATGAATATATTCTCTCAATCGAAGTCATAGTGGAAATCAAATCACATGTATTATGCTTACATTCATTCATGTATAACTTTGTTCTGTCTGATACCTTCTGTTTTCTCATTTATAGGAAGCAGCAACTATTCCCTATAGTTCCTGTTATTTTTTCAAACATCAGCACTAAGAGGACAGGCATTCCCTCAGTCTGCTAGCTTATCTTCTGGATCCCTTTTTGTCTGACTTGACTCATTGTGGTAAAAACAACAAAACAACCTCTTAGATACCCGTTCTTAGGGGTGAGGGTGGATTTATCCAATGTTGCGTTACACACATTTCTGGCAAAGGACAAAGGTGAGAGCTAAAAGGCATTCAGTTATACCCTCCTCTCTCTTAAAAAAAGCATATTCTGACTCAGCTATGCACTTCAGTCTTAGGGCAACTCACTCATCCTTGTCCTTGCTTCTTGTAGAGCAACTTTTGTGCAGCATAGTGATGTAACATGAACTCTCTCTTGCCAGGAGAGTTTGAGGTCTTTGGAGAAGAAGCACTACATGAACACGGAGTATTGTGGGGCAGGAACAGTAAAAATTAGTCAGGAGAAAGGACATCCTAGTGTCTTGCCAAGGAAGAAGTTGGGAGATCTTTGGCATCACTGTCATCCATCTTTCACACTGAGTGATGGAAGTTGGTGGAAACACAGGAAATAGAACACCAGCCCCATTGCTTCTTTTGTACAGGGGAACAATGTCTTTTAGATGCAATTAAAGGCTAAGTCTGGAAAGTTCAGAATGGCTTGTGTACTTGACCTGTGATTCAATGGGCATGGAACAGTGTGCCTGTAGCATATCTCCACTTAATGCAGCATTCTTTAAAAGCAGCACAAATACACTTTCTAAATTTTCATTTGAATTTTTAAGTAGCCTGTAGGTTCTTCGACACGTTATTGCTATTGTTAATTCACTTCTGATCAAGTATATTACAAGGAGAAGTTTGCGAGATTGAAACATGATATAAAAGGTACTAATTTGATAATGAACAGCCAGACACAGTATGTCTTCTGTGCATTTTTCTCATATAATTCCTCTTGATCCCTTGGAATATCACATGCCAAATGAAGCAGCTGAGCTAATTCTAATTCCCTGCTTCCCTTTGTTGTGAGATTTTTATGTTGGTCTTCTCAGACAAATTAACTGTAGCTGGTTTGGGTTCTGTAGCAGTGAGGGCCTCCTGATGCAATGCATGGATCAGAAGAGCACTTGCTTGGCTGTGTGCATTGTCCAGCCTGACATAAAAACCCCTTTAAAAAAACCCTTAAACCTATAAACCTGTAAAAAAACCATAAAAGCCCTAAGGCTTTCAGTGGTGTTTGAGCAAATCACATAGGCAATGCACCCCAGGAGGCAATGCTCTATTCAGCTTCACATGTTAAAGATGAAGGTTAGATGGGGTACATACAATCCTGTCTCTAGGATATCATTCCTGCATATTTTGGCAACACAGAAAATGTAGTCGTGCTTAATTTGTCACTGTCTGGATTCTAGCAAGCTGTCAGGACCATCCATATTTGGGTAAAATTCGGAGTCTATATAGTAACTAATAGTCTCTAATAGGTGCCTCCTCTAAAGTGTAAATAGAGAGAATCCCAACAAAAAACTTCCTCTATTGCAGGGAAAACTCTTATGTTCCCTTCCTGGGAAGAAGAGGTGTTATTGGCAGAATTCATCAAGAGTCTCTCACTCCTCGAAATCTGTTACTCGTGTCCCTGGAAGTGACTGAAATGCAATAGCCTCAGGAGATGAAGGAGGTGTCTCTTCAATACTACTTTAGGGAAAGGCCTTGAATTAAAAGACATGAAAAATATGGTGGTGAGACATGTTCTTTTTAAGGAATATCCTTAGTAGTATCAAAGCTACCCAGCTGTGGCATAGATATTTACCTAATATCTTCAGTCTCTGAGCATCTCTGAGATTGAATGACCATCTGTCATTCAATCTCTGAGTGTCCTTGAGCACACAGGACTACCTACTCCATACCATTTAAATTACACTCTTCACCTTGTCATCCTTCAGCAAATCAGGACAATTTGGTGGTGGGAATGGCGATGCTTCTTCACAGTTCTCTGCAACTCCATTCACTCATGATTAATGCATTTTTGGGAGCTTGTCAATGAATCTGTAGGGATTTTATCTGCATGTATAGGATTCCTCCTTTATTTTCTTGAGAATAATGCTTGTTAACCTGTAAGACTACACAACACTTAAAAGCATTGTGGAAGAAGTCCCATTCTTTGTAAAAATTTTCATTGAATATTGAGTTGGCAGGTAGGACATTGGAGATGCTGTAGCCAAAAGCATGCCTTGAAATCACTGTCAGAGCAGTGTGGACCTTGCTAAGATCGAATCATCTGCATAGACTTCAAGCGTCTGAACTTCTGTATTCTCTATTCAAACCAATCAATGAATCCCCTTAAAGGCTCCCTAGCCTCTGTATGAACAGTCCGTTAAACACATTCATTGTAATAAATCCATGGCAGATGAAAGAAGGGCTGAGACAAAGAAGGATGCATGGTATGGTCTGAGGAGGTGGCAACAAAGAGTGTGAAGTGCTGCCTTTTGTTCCTGAATGTATTCCTTAATTGTGTAGCAAAGCAGCTGTAATGAAAGGTCTTGCAAAACAGCCTTGGCATGAAATTAAATGACCGGGTTTCTCTTCCAAGGACATCTTTTCCAAGGACTCCAGGACATCAGTAATATTCTATTCTGTAAGCACTGAAAAACACAATAATATGGCAATTTTATTTTTTTGGAGCTACTACCATTTAGTGATATCTGCGAGCTCATACTTTTTCCCCTAATACCAGCCATGCTTCCATTGGCTATAACCATGGCTTCAGTGGAGTTAGCTCAGAGCTCCCATTGACTTCAGCAAGATCTGTTCAGTCTTTGAATATGTTTTACCCATTCAAACCTCAGATCTGAAAATGGTCCCCATGATGCAAGTGAGATTTAATGAGAAGTCAAAGGGGCAATAGCTGTTGCTTGTTATCAGGCAGTCCTGTGGCAATACTTCTAACAAACCCAGCCTGCACAAAACACATTCTGTGCAGTCTGGATGCAGTCCATCTGATCATTTCAGTTTCAAATTCTGATGTATCTTGCAGCTTTTCTTATTACGGATTTCAGAAAGAATGAAAAATAACCACAGGCCTAAAGACACAAGATCCCGCCATGTGTCAGCTCGAATGGAAATTCAGACCGTATTGTTCAGTTGGTTCTCACCTCAAAGGATGGAGGCCCCACAATTTCTCCAGGCTTACTTATCTCATAGCATAAATTAATTTTCCATCTCTCCAGATGAATCTTTTCTTGTTTCACTTTATAATCACTTTTTCTCATTCTCCCACCATGTAGCTCAGCAAGCTGCTTGGCTCCATCTTCCTAGTAACTTCCTCTTGTTTGTTGGAAGCTGCTGCAAGGGTCATGCTGAGCGTCCGGGCTGAACAACCCAGCTCTTTCAGCCAGTCCTCATATGTCCCTAACCATCTTGGTGGCCTCTGTTGGACTCCCTGAAGTTTGTCAACATCCTTCTTTTGTTGAGGGTGTAACTAGATGCAGTATCCAGATGTGATCGCAGGAATGCTGAGGGAAAAGAAAAAAAAACCTTCTGAAATACTAATTTTCCTTTACTCTCATAATTTGTTTTTCCTAGATTCAGATAGCTTTGTCTTCTTTCTCTTTTGGAGGAAATTCACCATCTACTGTGCATTTCCCCAACCCTGAGTACATCCCTGTCTTTTATCCTAATTACATTTTTGCATTCATTTTGTTGACTTCTCTTGTCACTGTTTATCTTTCTTAAATTTTCCCTTGTCCTTTTCTACTGTTTTTCAGGTGTTTTCCTTCTGGTTGCTGATTATGTTTCCATGGCCTTTCTGTATCTACTTTTAAGTTACCTCTGTACCTCTGAAATAGTGGATTTAGAGTAGTTGCAGTCATTGCTGAAGCATGAGCCATTCTCTACTCTCCAACAATCTTGATTTTTTTTGAGTATTTATTCTCTATTTTTAAACATTCTAAATATCTTTCAACAATCAGCATCCAAATCTCCACATCCTCAGTATGCTGAGAATATTAAAAATCATTTCTTATTTCCTCTTCAAGTCCCTTGGTCTCAATGGTATCTTGTGGAAAGAGTTCCATGTGGAGTAGGATGTGGAAAACAGCAAGTTTCCTGATGAAAGTGGGAGGCTGTCCAGTTGAGAGGAGAGATTTCCAGTTTTCTGCTCAGCAGAAGGCTTGGGGATTGCAGTTCCTAAGCAGACATGGGAGTTTGAAGTACTATGATTTCTTTCCCCCCAAACACTGCAGTAGCAGGCAAGAAAGTAATTTAGTCTAGCATGCTTTAATTACTTTTTTCCATTTTTTATTTTTTTTCTAAACTTCAGGGGTGCTGGCATCCAATGTTATAAAAGAAAGTAACTTGTTCAGCAACTGATCTTACATTTTTTTCACTCATGGTATAGAGATTAGAAGGTAACTTGCTGGGATCATGTTCATTACTTTTATGCTTAGCTAAATTAAATATATAATACATTTCTAAAGTTTAGTTGAACGTGGTTGTAATAATTGCCTCAGAGTTACAAGAATATCTCACTAAACAAAGAGTTTCTTCATTTGTTAACATCTCTATAAATGCATTTCTAGACTTGCATGGTCTTAGCTAAAGGAACAGCTGCAGTCAGAGAAATGTATTTGGGTGATAAAACTAGGTGTTGACCTGCCTTTTCCATGATTTGTTTGATCTTCAGAAGCTCAGCAGGGATCGGTGGGAACATGCTGGAGAGCAAAATGGCAAAATTCAATGCTGAGTTTTGATTTATGTATTTTTCAGTGAACTGGGCCCTCATGTATCAACTCAGTCCGACAATAAGAGGCTGAAGACACTTTAGGTTTCTATGTCCTGGCCCTGTAAACTCATGCCCTATGTCTGTTATTATCCAATCGAACCCATTATTGTTAATTACCTTTTGGACTGAGCAAAGGAAACTGTCTGGGAATGACTGTTTATCAAATTATTATTCTGCCACCATATGCTCTCAAATTCCATATCCCTTTGCTTTTCCATTTGGAAGATGATAATAAAGAAGCTTGCCAAAGCTTTAGATCTGCATCTGAAAATCTTTCAAAGTTGAATATTGGTTGGATATTTACTTATTGGTACTGCTGCCAAGGGATGATGCAAGTGGAGGGATAGTAGCTTCATATATGTTCTGAGCATGTTTTTTTCTTCAAAAGGTTCCCAATTACTGGCTCTTTCCTCTACCATTTTGCATCATCTTCCACCATCTTGTCTCACAAATGCAGGATGCAGGAAAGGGAATGCTAACTAATGGGAAACGCAGACCAGGAAACAAAAAGAGGTTAATTAGGGAGTAGGAGAAGTGAGTGGATGTTTTTGTTCCATCTTCTCTTTTCAAAGTAGGACACTTGTTAAAGTATCTAACAAGGAGCAAGGGGAGAAGAAAGCCTCCCTTCTTTCCTATCGGCTCCTTTCAGTATTCTGCTCAAAAGTTGGAGTGGCAGCTGGAGAGCAGCACTTACCTCCCTCTGTTCTTCCCTCTTTTTTGTCCCTCCATTTGTCATCACCAGGGAAAGAGAGAATAAAGAACGAAGAACGGATGAAAAGCCAGTGGTGATCACAGAGGGATGAAATTTTCAAACCGCACCTGCCAGACCAGATATTATAAACACGGGTTTCATCTTCCTCTCTGGTTCAGGCTAACAAAACACATACACAGTGATGGAGTCAGGTTATGCGCCTGCAAAGTCTTTGATTAAGTTTCTAGCATTTCCTAGCCAGAAAACTGATTCTTCTTCTTCTTTCCTGCTGTTTCAACACCTTCAGCTCTCAGCGACCAAAACTGCTGCCAACAAGCCTGTGTTTTACTTTTTTTTCCCCAAAAAACTGCCCAGGAGGAATTTCCCATTGTATCCCTAGGCGAGGAGCTTAGCAGAGATTATAAGCATGAAAACAGGGAAAGGCAAAGACTTTGGTGAAGACAAGTTCTGAAAAAAAAAAGTTTGGAAAAGCTTTTTAGGGATCTAAGGGCAATAAACACCTTGAGGCTTAGGCATGTGTCGGAACAGAGGAGCACGCATTAATTTCTTGCAGGCTCTTCTCCTGTTCACCTGCTCACCCTTCTGCAGACACATCCGATCTTTCTCTGCTGCTGCAAGAGGATAAGAAAGGAACGAATTCCTTGGGTGTAAGCACAGTGTTTGCTTCTTGCAGACCAACAGAAATGCTTTTCTACTTCCATTATGTCTTACTAGAAGAGACTCAGTCACTGCATTAATCCCTACATTAATGCTACTCCAACGTGCCTGACAACTTTGAACCTGAAACATGCAGGATCTCCAAAAAAAGCAGGTCCATGTTATCGCTGACTGTTGCTGTTGCAAATGCTTCAGGAAAAAAGAGGAATCTTCTTTACAGGCAAATTGTTTTCATTTCATCCCTCTTCTGCAATCTCACTCTCTTTCCAATAGTCTAGCCAAAGTATTTTAACGAGACAGATTAGATAATAGTTCAGATTTTTCTTTAAATTGTTTTCTTTGCAAACTTCCTTATCCAGCTGTTTTCCCCAAAGTGTTTGCACAACTAGGTTATTGCTAAAAGTCTGTCCCAACCCAAACTCTTTCGCAAACTCATAGAGTATGTGTAGTAAATTGTCTGGCATGTTTCTGTGTTTGTATTTAGGATGTCCCCATCATGATGAAGGTCATTGTCCTGTAGTCTCTTTATAATAAAAGCATCTGGGGGAAGGACATGGTATATGCTGCATTTCATAATATTTAGTCTAGAACCATGGAGAAAGTCTAGTTTAGCCCAATCATGTGTAAATACTCATGCTGCATTAGAGTCATGTTGAGATGCAGTATGTGGTAGAGAGAAGGTCATATGGTAAAGACCCTAACACTGAGCTGCTTATTAAAAATGGAGCTACGGAAATCCAGGCCCCTATCCTCCTTCCACATCATTTTGACAGCACTGAAATTACACTGTCTTCAGTGAAACTATTCATGATTTACACTACTTAATTGAAAGGAGGATAGAGTTCATAATCTCTCTGTAGATCTCCACAAGTCCAGTAAGTTGTCTCAAAAAGCAAAATACTATATAGGTAGGAACTTGTGGGTAAAGAATTTGCAGGCAAATACCTTTAGACCTTCCTTCTGTTCAAAATCTGACTCAACTGGTAAGTTATGCAAACACCAGGCCCCCTCTGAGAATAATTTAGGCAACACAGATGCCTCCTTTTGACTCATTGAACAGGGCATCTTCTGGCTCCTTCACATCTTGGACTGAGATGCCTTTCAGAGCGTCATCCCTGTGTAGAAAGGACATGATTCAGCAAGGTACTCTGGTATGTGCTTTTTAGCCATAGTCCCAGATGAATTCCTGGGTATCTTAGCTGTGTTGCAGGCTCAAGCAAGATAAATTGAACCATCAGGTGAGGGACTCTGCTCAATCTGAATGTTCAGGATTGCATATGACTTTGAGAAGGTAAATAAATAAATAAATAAATAAAAGACATTGCAGCAGACTGCATTTCTTTGCCTCCCAGTTAGATCAGTTAGAAGCTTGATGTTGTCTTGCTTATAGTGGAGTTAATTTCTGGCTTTCTTTAGTGTTAACAAGAGGACAGAAAATCCTGCTGACTAGTTCCCATGTAGCCCAGTCTTAAACCACAGACATAAGTGGCAGCCAAGACACCAATAAAAGATGCTTAGTGGGATGGTGTGAGCACAGGAGCTATATTAATCTCAAGCTTGCTGATATCTGTCTATGGCCTAGATAATATGTTGTACTGAATCCAAAGGTATTGGAGCGCTGCTTGAGCCTTGGTAAAGGCTTAAAGCTTCCCTGTGATGAAGGTATTATTTATACTTTACAGATGTTTAATACAGCACATAGACTAATTGATTTTTCCAGTAGGGAGGAACACAACCCGGATGACTAGCTTCATATTCCTATCCTATAATCATAAGGACACTAAGTACATTGCAGTTAGATTAGGTGATATGTAAAATAGGCCCCTCTACAGTGTTCTTCAGCTGCATGAGCTTGTTAATGCTACACTGCCAACGCTGTAGAGATTGCTTATTTCACAGCCACCAAAACAACCCCAAAAAGCTGCACCGACACAGTTTAAATATTCAAAATAAATCATGAGTTTCTGTCATGTGGAAACAAAAAACTAATGATACAGTGAAAGGCTACATTTCCATAACTCCGAGCCGCATCTCCATATTCCCTATTTGAAAGTCAATGGGAGCCGGGTGGCGAAGTGCCATGCGGCTCAGGGAGCACAAAGGCAGCCACCTCCGTGCTGGCAGCATCGCTCCGTGCCCCAGCCAAGGAATCACCTATGTGCTTCGCATTTGATTTCCTCGCTAACCTGTAGGAAAGCTGGAGCCAAACTGTAGGAGATGCACTAACGGGATCTGAATATTCAACAGATTTGTTCCCAAGTTGGACACGTCGATGCAGCTTGCTTTGCATATGTAGGAGGAGAAGGGAGTCCAGTCACCCTAACAAGTCCATCAGCTGTTAACTTACCTAGAGACGGAGAGTTTTAAGCCCAAAAGTATCTTCTGATGAGCTTC
>JAUBNY010000163.1:744533-756715 GCA_032275445.1 Crypturellus soui | reverse complement strand
ATCTACTTTATATTTTACATAATTGAGGTATACTAGATCCCTTTTCTTGTTGATTTGTTGTTGTTTGGTTACTTTTGTTAATGGGACAATAATCTGCTTTCAGAGAAGATAGAGGCTTTGGAGGAATTGATGTAGGAAGGAAGATCAGGAGAAATCTTCATGAAGGAACTGCAAATTAATTGTGACCTCTCAGGTGAGGAAACCAAACCTGAGTTGTGAATACCTCGCTGGAAGGTTAAAGCAGCATCCACAGGAACATCAGCAAACACAATTTTTTGCTGTTGGTGCCTAGCTCTTTTAGAGATAGGTCTTATCTTTGAATGAGAGGTCAACACATCCCAACCGTTTATCACTTACTGCTCCCACCTAGATGACTGGGAGGTCCATGTCTCACAGGACTGAGTTGCCTGGGGACCATGAGATCTTCCACATCGCAGCTGCACCACATTCCTGATATATAGGTAATCCTAATAAGTCTGATGCCTATTAAATATATTGGTGATACATTTGCTGATAGCTGCCTGGACAAAGTATGCAGGGAATGGCAGGAGTATCCTAGCTGAGTTACCTTCTCTCTGCATGCGAGGAAGAATTGATCTGTGCTAGGCACAGAAGACATTCAGCTGGGATTTCCAAATGTTTTATTGACATAGAATTGTTTAGATTGAGAGAGAACTTTGGAGGTTATTTGATCCAGCCATTTCCCCTAGTCGGAGCTCCTTTTTCAGACCTATGGTGGATGTTTGGAATCCTAAATAAACAAGTCTTCAGATTATATCTGCTAAAGAAATATCCTGTGTAGGAAAAGGAGACATCTGCAGGGAAATTGCTGAGGTAAAGATGAACTGATTTATTTAAACTGATGTGAAAAGATGTGTGCATGCTCCTAATGGGGTTCAGAATTATTTTAATTTATTTAAGGTATTTAAGAATCATGTGAAGCTGAAGAAGGAGCAGAAATTTCTGACTTACTGTAAGAACATGAAAAACTTTATTTCATAATTAAATGGACATGTGTACTTTGGACGTATGGCACTGGGGGCTGGCCATAGTGAGACAGAGGTAAACAAAGGCAAAATTATGAGTTTTAAAATTGAAGCCAAAGGAGACAGGGCTGTAGAAAAGGGGAAATAAACTGTTTGGGAGTACGATAGGCTAATTTCCTCCGGCTTACACTACAATAAAAGTGATGAAATTAGTGGATTGTATAAAAGCCAGCAGTATTGGTCACACTGTAGTCACTAGGAATTTTTACCATTAACTTAATGGTCTGTGGTTCTAGTTCTTGCATTTAATAATCAGAAATATCATTTTACTGAATAGTAGCAGAGCAATTAAGCATCATATATTAGATGCCACTTGCATACCTCAAAGATATTCCTTCCCTGTTGATCTTAATATTTAGCCCAAGATAATTCACTTTAATAACTGTGTTGTCACTTGCAGGGAAAGAGTCAGGATCAAACACGGGAATTAAGAGAATAACTTCTTCAAACAAATAAAGCCAGAATTATTCAACCTTACTTGACCACACATTCATCTCCTCAATGTAAATCACTGCTTATAACACAAACCTGCTGGTTTCATATTGCAGCATCAGGTCTAAAATCTTCTCCCCAGGTCAGTGGACTTTTCTAGGCGTCTTTCTCCTCCCGAATAGAAGGAAGAAATAATTTGATGAGATTCCTTCACCTTATTTTATTTTATTTTATTTTATTTTATTTTATTTTATTTTATTTTATTTTATTGTTCTGCTTTGTTTTTATTTTAATGACAGACCATAGAGCCATCAGCTGGCATACACTAAGTGGGGTAGGGAATAGAGTGCTTGCAAGTTAGTGATCTTGCATTTACACAGCCTCATCCGGATCCTGACGTGTTTTACATGCTGTGTAGTGCAACCACCGTATGGGCAAAACTCAGCAATGGACTTGACAGCATCCTCCTGCCTCATTACACAAGGAATTTGGAGAGTGAGTGAGAAATTCTCTTTTCAGCTGACAGTGCAGGGAGAACTTACCTAGGTCAGTAGTAATAGGCAAAGGTAACATTGAACTAGGAAAACTAAATGAATATCATTACACAGAGCAGGAGAACAGTGGAACAAGCTCCTTGGTTTCTAACTCTCTTCTTTTCTAAATGATTTTTTGTTGTTTTTCATTTCCTCTCGCCATATGAAATCTTCTCCATCACAACGGACTGTAAATGGCAAGTGGACAGATCTTCAGTTTCTCATTTCACCTCCTGTTCCTTGCTCATCCGGCGTGAACCCAGAGAATGACCCTTGTGTACTCCCTGCAGCATCTCACTTCTTCTTTTACAAATCTGCAGTTAAGGCAACTATTCTTTTCCTGGGGAATGTCACGTAATCACAGCTCAAAATGATGAAGCTGCATAACGGATGGCGTTATCATTTGCCGTGTTTTTCTGTCAGATGAAAGTGTTTTGCTGTGCTGAGCATCAGTCAGGTACTGCACCCTGGCACCTTGTATGCACAGAGCTGCTGCCCTTCGTCTTACATCAGGGGGCTGTAGTGTGAACTTACCACTTTTAAGATGAAAACCAGTGCAAGGGAAGAGGTGAGAAGCCAGATTTCAGAGCAGAGTCTAGAAAGCTGGGGCCCCAATTCCTTTCTGATGCTGCTCTTTTGACAGTATCAACTCCCCCTTTGCCGAATGTCTCTTACTGTTCCTTTTTTTTTTCTAAATGTGTACCATGAATCTACACAAGAATATAGAACAAAGCCACCTACGGAAATAAGCTACATTGACAAAGTGTCAACAATCCTGAAATAGTGTTTTCATCCCCTACCAAGCCAAACAACAGCGGATGTCTAAATACATTGACAGATCCCGAAGTGCACCCTGATGGATAATAAGGACTTGTACAGAGCAGAGAAATGTTTTCCAAAGTCAGGGCTTACTCTCCAGAGAGTGCCCTACCTTATAATATATAAATCTAGGAGTTATCAGCAGATCATAAGTTTTGAGCAATAATAAAAGGAGGCCAGTGATTTTCCTTGTCACCAAAACACAAGCCATAATTCTAAATAGCATCAAAAAAGGCATACGAAACCTGTCCTGGCTATGGAGCAGCATTTTATCTTGGTAGATACAAAAAATGATGCTAAAGAAGGTGATTGTTAGCCTTCAAGATCTGCTGAAGTTTCTAGGCAACCTTTGATTTTAGACATAGGTGGAATATGACAGAGCAATCTAGTTCGGACGCCGGGTAGTGTTAAGAACTTATTTGGGGAAGAAGCCTTCGTGGTGGTGGTAGAACCAGCTGTCAATCTGATAACAGCAGAGCACAATGTTGATGGGCAAGGAAGATGTCTCGGTTGGCTACATTAAATTAAAGTAACATTTGTGCTTTTGCCCATCCTCAGGCTGCTCTACTTGCTTTCCTCATACTTGGGTTGAGCTTTATTAGCCAAATGGGTATGTCCTCACCTCTCCCCATTCTCCAGTCTCAGTCTGAGGAATGCCTGCCCCATCCAAGTCTAGTGAAATAAGCCGTGGGATTTTGACTGCATCATGTCACATACACTTAAGTGGCTCTGTACACGCACTAGGAACAAAAGGGTATCTCAGGTCTATCCTTCTATGTCACAGCCATGCAGTGGAGATTGCCAGAACATCCCATGTGTGCTCAGGTCAACAAGGAGCCTCTCTCATTGCTGAGTGTTTTGGCAGTGTGACCACTGCTGCAGAACCTTGGTGAAATCACTTCTCTTCAATATGCAACATTCGGTCAATGGCTACTAAATGTGTAGCAATGCCTAATGGTGTCCTTAAGGCTCCTTGAGAGCCTCCGAGGAAAAATGCAGCAGGCAAGCGAGATATCACTCAGTCTTATGGCTGCTTGTCTGCTGATGCTGTGTGGAAGACGAATGCTGTAGCTCCCGTTCACCACCGCTGCCCATTGGAAATGAGAAGTCCCCATAGGTGCTAGAGACAAGTGAGGATGTTGCTCTGGCAAGATGCTGTGGCAGGCAGAGCTGTCTCTGTGCTCCTGGAGCTTCATAGTTGTCCTGCTGGGGCTTTTGGAGCGATCTGTGATGTGTAGACATCTTTCTCTCTCCTTCCTGCTGCCTTGTGCACTGCGTGGATTTAACCACAGGGCAAAAAAACGTTTCCTTCCCAGCTGATTTGTGAGAAGTCGGAAACGGCTTCTCGCAAATTAGCAAACAGCTGAGCAGGCATTGGGAGCCAGTGTTCAGGAAAGCAGCTTCGGTGTCACCGCTGCTGCACGGAAAGCACGTGTGCAGGAGAGAGAGAAAGCGAGATCCATCCCTTCGGGGACATCAAATTAACATTGCATTGAAACGTACAGGCTGCTTGCTGAAATGCTCTAATTTGGCTGGTGGGAGAAGCAGTGGTGGGAGGGAGGGATGGAATGAGCTGGAATTAAGAAATGACATGTCAGAAAGCCATTTCAGTTAAGCCACGGAAGCCCTTTTTCCAGAATGGAAAAATAGAAAACCTGGCCTTGCTCTGCTTTTGTAAATCTCTGCATGGGGAGGCCATGAGGCAGGATGAAGTATTCTGCAGTGCGGCTCAGAGTGGAATCAATTTCTCTGTATGGACTTTTATGTCCCGCTCTGCGAATTTGAAATATCATTTCTTTCAGATTTCTGCTTTTCTGGCCTCTCCTCCCAGAGTTATTAAAAAAAAAAAAAAAAAAAGTTCTCTCCCTGCCTCCCTTAGCAAGTCTCACAGTCAGGTGGACCTGGCTCTGCTCCCAGCTCCCTGCAAGTAAATCTTCCCAGCCAGACCTGCTGACTGGCTCTTGGTTTCTTTCCTGTGTGTTGTTTGCTTGTTGATCCATTCCGTAGGATGGAGTGCAATTAAATGAAGAAAAATGAAAACGTGGTGCCATGCCAGACACTTTTGCTGCTGTCTTGCTGATTATGAAAGATGAGTGTGAATCTGGGCAAACAGACAGGAACGGATAATGCCGTGTCCTTGGTATACTCCTCCTCGTGCTTTTACCTTGAAGCTCTGGTCCCACCTTGAAGCTCTGGTCCTAGCCCAGGACTCGATGAATGGGCAGCAGTGCTGATGTGGGAGGAGTTGCTCTTGTCCCTGGATCTGTTTCTTACAGAATCTGCACAACCCAGAGCACACAGCAGCTTGATATTCCTAGACAGGCATTATTTTGAGATAGACATTTGTATACGACGTAAATCTAAGCTGCGCCAAAGGAACCTGCTGTTATTTTCCACAAGAAGGATTTTCCTGTCAGAAATCAGCCCATCTTTTTTCCACTGAACCTAAAGTTTTTGGTTCCTCTGCTGATAAACACAAGCTCTCACGGAAGACATCAATATTATTACGATCCACTAGCGTTTGCACATAAGCTTAAAATTTCTTCCCACGCCTTTCCCTCAAGTCCTCTGGTTTCTTCCTCCCTCTTCATCACCCCTTACCCTCACCCATACATCTGTCTCTTGTTTGCCCAACATTTCCACTCAGGAGGATCCTGAGAATCTATCACTTTCTTTTATCTCCCCAAAGAGTGGCCATTAGTCTGTCCAGTGTACATGAGCTGCTGTTTGCCCCAGTGTCCCTTTCTGGCCTGACCTTCTGATGCCTTCTGTCCCTTGCAGCCCATATCCTTCACCTCTTAGTCTTTCTGCACTCAGTCTTCTCTTTCCACGTGGGGAGAGCTTGCTAAGGGAGATAACTCTTACAGAATTTAAATTTAGTGGACATGAAAATAGCATAAATGGGTTAGGTATCTCTGTCTCTTACTCATTAATTTATCCATCTAACATAGGTCAACATAGTGCCTTGCAGCATCCACTTTGGACGCAATGAGTAAAGCCTTTGGGCATAGGATATTATCAGCTTTGGAGTTAGGTTTGCCAAATACCATCTTAGGACCTCATATTCTTAAGTTATGTTGGCCAGTGATTTCTTTATTCATAAAATAATGATGCTTCTCTCACCAGGAAACAAAACACGTGGAAAATTTGGACAAGAAGAGTAAATATGGGATTGCTTATTTTGTGTTTCATTTATACATGTCTCCTCGTATTGCCACTACTGTGGACATTAAGATGTAAGGAAGGTACATCAAATGCAACATAAAATACACAGTAATTCAGATTCTTTTTTTGGTTCAGTAAAATCAGCCCCTCAAACCAAATTCCTGGATGCTTCTTACCCAAGAAAACACTAACTAGTCTGAAAGACTGCCTGAAGCCCACCCTGCTGAGACTGATAACTCCTATATTCAACGTATTTTTGAGAAAAAGCATAAACTGGAACTGAAGACACTTCAACACTGTTCAAGCCTTCGGGAAACACATTTGATTTCTCTAATCCTGTATTTTCCCATATGCCAATGATATACACTAATACTGATGGCATGTAAAACACTTGGAGATCAGATAATGAATGGAATTGCACATTCCATTGATTTTATTCCATTGCTAAATTCCAGTGGGGACAGGACAGGACAAGGGAAGAATATCAACAGACCATGTTTTTCCTCCAAAAGCGAGTGAATTTACAACTGCAAATGTTGTGGTAAAGCTCAATGTGAAGCTTTTGAAAACAAACCTTCCATTGCTATAAATTCGACTACCAGTAAGGATAAAACTGTAAGAGAAAAAAATAAGGATGAATATTCCTCAACAGACAGAAGGGAGAGAGGGGAAGTCAACAATCCATGTGCTGCAGTTTGGACATTATAAGTGTAGACGTAGCAGAGGAAAAGGATGTCGGAGCAGATGTGCTGGTGTAGCTGTCAGGGACGTGCCGCCGTGCACCTTTACAGTGTGTAATTGCATTATGGTGCTGCCAGTGCAGTCAAGAGCTTGGCAGAAACTTCGCAGTGAGCTTTGCCTCGTATCCCTGGTCAAGGCAATGGTGTCTGTGACCGACATGAGTGTCGGAGGATTGCTTTTGAACTGGGTGGGGGGGAAATGGTCTTGGGGAAAAAATGGAGGTAAGGAAATCACGTGCATCTTTCTGGAGCTCACCTAGAACCTGCTGCAGTTTTGACAATGCGGGTGGAGGTGTCTGTGTTTCCCTCCACCTCCTGCAACAAGTGGTTAAATCTTTAAATAACATTCTATAACACTTAAACCTACCTTGGGAGCTTACATCTCTGTGTGATTGCAGCTTTCAGTTGCAGTTTTGCTTTCTTTAGGATTACCCACCACTCACCAGTCAATATTCCTGGGAATGATAATAAGAAAATTGGATGAATTTACTGCTGATAAAAGATACTAGAGAGATGTGGTAACTGGATTCCTTTGTATTAAGATTGTGTTTAATGAGAACTGGGTGCAAATCCATGGTACTACAGATGAGTATGGATGCTGGCAAGTCCCGTAGGGCTAGACAGCATGATGGAGAACAGGACTGAAACCCTCAGATTAGCTGAGAGTGCCCAGCACTGTGCAGCATGCTGCCACCTTAGCAGGTTACACCTTTGCAATGAATTTAGGGCTTAAACCACCCAATGCAATAGAAATATGTGTGCTTGGCACCTGAGAAATGTCGTTTTGTTTGCAGTGACTATCTCAAAAGTTGTCACGGACACAAGTGATGGGAACCCAATCTAAACCTGAGTGCTCAGTGCGGGTTTTAACTCCATTAAAGAGTGTTATTTGAAAAATAGTCCTTTGATCTGTAGGGTGCAGTACTTTATTTTCAGTGGGATGGTTTTGCTTGTGGTTGCATGCTCTAATGCATGGCTCTATGGCCGGGGAGGTTCTTCGAGGAGACATTACCTCAAGCAGATATCCAGGACTTCCAATCAAGGTCCTTGGGACTGGGGTCTATAAAGAAGTCTGAAAATTAGTGGCTTCTCTCCCGGTTTGCTCATGGTCTCTGATCTGGATAAAACACAGCCTGATGGATAAAATGGCGAAACAGATAAATCACTGTACAGCAAACAGAGTTTAGAATAAAAGCAAATTTTTCATTTCAACTCCGTCTAAGCAGGATCATGTTCACTTGTGGGTGTTAGTCAAGGCATTAGTGGGAAGTCATTGAAAATCCCATACAAATGTTTGTTGAACGTCTTTTCTATTTATTTAGTATTAACTTTATTTATGCTATTTAATGCTTTTCAGCCTCATGAATGTATTTGAGTGCCATCATGAACATATATACACAAGAAGCACAGTCAGCTTCCAGCTGAAGTGCTACTTGTTCAGGCATAAATCACAAAAACAGAATGAATGTGACTAGAAGCACACCTATACTTTTAATTACTTGGAGTCAGAGAGACTTGCAGGAACAAGTCAAATTTTAAAAACATGCTTGTAATGAACTTGTAAGTGCTATTCAAAATTATGTGACAAGTTTTACTTAGAGTTTGTTATCTGGGAGATAAGTCCTTTCCAGGCTCAAAATTTGTGAATTCCTTAACTACAATAGTTTAAAAGCATAAAGATGCCTGAATAAGATTGCTACTCCTGCCTCTCCCTCAATACCAACATTTCATTTATATGAACATATCAGCTGTAAGTTAAGCCTTCATTCTGAAGCCTAAATCACTTAACCTGGACAATTAATTAAGCCTTGGATCATTTCCATAGAAATAGGCAATAACTTCAAAGATGGAGAAGTTAAGGCATAAAGATATTCAAATTCAAATACTTAATAAGAGACATGGGTATTAAGCTACTAGAAGATTTGGAATGGGGTGTCAGGTATCTGTCTCTATCAAAATGCCAATGTTCTTGCAATCTGGAGAGTCCCTGCTCCAGTGGAAAACTCGTGTCCCTATAAGCAACCATAGTGATCGCTCCCGTGCTTGAAGGAAGAAGTGTTGCCCTTGATGCTTTGGTGGCTTGGGATCTGACCAGGTGAAGTCTTCCTTCACCTCCTCCTCTTCTCTGAATCTGCCCCTAGAAATTCATGGAAGCTGTTCCTGGAATTCAGAAAAGGCTGATCCTCTTTCTTAATTCTTCAGACTGTAACTTTTGATCAATTTTGCAGCTAGGTCCCGATGCTTCACTGTGTCCTGCGCTATGAAAGAGCTTCTGTATTAGAAAACTCTATAGAAGTGAGCATATCCTGTAGTATATATCGGAAAAGAACCAATAAATTCTGTTTCTAGCCAGGGATTTGCTCTGAAATGAAGAAAGCACTTTGCATAGTAATCTGAATTTAGCTATTAAGACACAATCAGATATAGTTGCTAACGCAAAGCTTTTCTTCAATGCTCTGATTAAATGCAGCAAAACTATTTGTGCACAGATTGTCCAGGCTGCCATGTGCTTAAATATAGAGAAATAACCAGGAATGACTGGCAGATAATTCTGCTTTCTCTGGGGAAATATCCTTTGCCTTGTTGAGTCCTGAGAAGGTGGGGAACGGCAAAGTCATACATTTCTGTAAATAAAAATTTAGAGACTCAAGTGACAGAGTCAAGGAGAGGTGGGCATGACCCATATCCTCAGATGCCCCGTGCATTTCAATGTACTTAGAGAATGATGGAGCACCAGGTCCCTGGTGTTTGTCCCAAGGCCCATATCCAGCAAGGCAGTGTACCTGTTCAACACAGGGTACATTTTCTATTTTTTTTTTTTTTTGTGAAAGGGGATTGGATTTCCCCATCTTTTAGGCATGAATGCCAGTTGGGGGAATGCAGTACGAGGAGTGAGCAGCGTCAAAGAAATGACTTTAGTTTTCAAGTGATGGGTTTGTCTGCATCAGCGTGAACAAATTCCCCATTGTACTCACCACAAACAGGCTTTTCTTCCCATATCAGCCTGCAAGGGCTTTTTGTTCCAAGGGTTTTATTTTTCTTATTTTTTTTTTTTTAGAACAAACATATTTATTGTCAACATTGCTCGAAACCCCTGCTTGCCTTATGTCTGAGTTCCCATGTGTCTCTCTTACACTATCCCAACGTATTGATAGACTGTAGGATCTTGTTCCAAAGCCTTATCGGGGTTTTATTTCATTAGTCCTTTTCCAGTCAACTCCCATACAGCAACTTACCCGTGTATCTTTCTGACCTTCTGCTCCCAAAGCCACTCCGTCCTTTAAGCACTGAAATAGATTTCCCTTCTTTCATCAGTCTGGCATGCAAAAAGGCCCCGACTTTGCCCCGAGCCCCAATCTCTGTGGAGCTTGTATTGACATTGCCAGCCAAGGATGTTGAGGCAGTGGCTTTCCAGGCCTCAGCATTGATATTATCAGGCCATTAACCTGAGTAAGCTGCATTGCTATACCTTTGTATCATGACACCTCCAAATTGCTTTGCACTCTCTCTTGCAGCAGACGCCTTCCTGTTTGAAGCTTAGTAGCTGCTCCACACACTGGTTACACATTCACCTTTTAGGATGTGTAAAGCTTATCTGCTTCCTCTGTACATGGATGTTTTTCTTTTTCCCATATTTATTTATTTATTTTTTTTAACAGAGATATTTTATCCTGTGTGAATGCACTCAGTGGAACTATACTGATTTACATGAGCTAACCTGTAACCTCTGTTTGGAGAGTTGTTAACCATTTGTTATTCTTCGGAAGCAATTCAGGATTCTAGGTAAAATAACGTAATGAGAACAAAACACTGGAGCAAACCATGCATTTAACAGCAGCGTGTTCCTGATCATAGATGAAATTTAATGGTGCTGAGAAAACATGCTTCTTCATGTGCCTGGGCATCTTAATTAACAGTTATGGGTAGGTGGGAAGACTGTTGCTGTTTCTAAGACATGATTTTGCAAGCGATTTCCTGTGTATCTCTGCATCAATCTGCATGTTTTCAAAGGAAGGGACTCATTTTTTAGTTACACAGGTGACCCATATGAAACATCTTTAATAAGACTGTGTGATTATGCATTTTTTCTCTTTTTAGCTTTTTAATATTTAATCCTTGCATGCAAGCCATTGAGCTATTAGAAAACACTCAAACATTACTTAATTTGTATGAGATGACATTATTGAATGTGTTTAACTTCGTTTCCACAGTTACTTTCATTCTCTCAGCTAGGAACTTGGTGTCTTGGGTAGAAGATGGTCTGGATTACTTATTACTTGGCCATCACAGTAGTTATGATATAGAAGAGAAGGAGATAGAGTAGTTGGTGTGAATACGGACATTAGACTTCAGTTTTTTAAATGCCAAAAAGGACACAAAACTCACCGTCTCCCTGGTATAGAGTGTAGGCTCATTGATGGACAGCTTGAGCCTCAGCAGGCACTTGTGGAGTGCAGAGCATAACAGATATTTTGGTACATGGTGTCAAGGTGCCTGCCTTGAACTCCTGCAGGATGAATTTAAATCCCTCCTCACCACCAGAGACACAAATCCTTTTTGTCATGCTAGGAATGATCCTGGATAAATGATGTTAGGCCTGGAAGGTGACTCTGCTGTTTGATCTCAGCAGATACGTGGTTGATCTGGAAAACAGTTTCTCTGTTTAAGCAGGCAGCCCTCATTGCTTGATGATTTAAGGCAGGAGAGCTGCTTAATCACCAAGTGCAATTGGAGAGAGTTATTGCATGAAGATGGGTCACTACAATCCAGCGTTTTTCCTTACTGATGCAACACCGTGAAGAAAAGATTGCAGCATGTATCATGGTATTATTTCTGACCAGTTCGTGGCTCCAGAATCCTGCATGGTTCAGATTCTCTTTCTTCTGAAAAGATGCAGGGAAGGATCATGTCCAGTACTCTTAGCTGGGGAGCAAAAATAAGCCAGCTTCTGGGCAACTCACTGGTCATTATTCTTCCCTGTCTGACCTCAAACCTTATAAGGGTGCAAAGCTTCACGGACTTTAAAGTCAAGACGGAGGGGCTTGTCACTATGTTTAAAAATATACTGATGAGTTTCACAAACATTGTGTCTAGTAACCATGGAGCATCTGTATTCTTTTAAATCAGATAGCGTTTGTTTATATAAACCCAATCACAACTGCTACAATTCTGGGATATGTCTATTTTTTTCACATACATAATTCTTTAAAATCAAAGCAACATGTTTTCTTCTGGATCCAGCTGCAAGGACAGGTTAGAGAAGCCTGTGATCCTCTTTGGCACATGCAAGAATTCAGATCTATTGGCCAAAGGCAGCATTTTCTAGACATCCCTTCTCTGAAGGGAAGAGTTTGTTCCACTGATATGCTGGCGAATGCCTGGGACAGAGGGTTCTCCTTCTTCCCCAGGATTTTATTTGACACAAATGGCATAAAGAATATCCAAAA
>JAUBNY010000163.1:715998-728035 GCA_032275445.1 Crypturellus soui | reverse complement strand
TGAAAACCTGTTTTCACAATCCCACCGGCTTGCAGAGCTACTCAGTGTGTTGAATTTGACTCCTTCTAAAAGGAGGGGCGGAAAATAACAGTGCATAACAGAAAAGACATCTCTAGAACCTCCAAAAAGCTTTCAAAGCTATGCCAGTGCCCAGAGGATTAGGTACAGGATTGTAATTAAGGTCCCTGATCTTTATGGAAAGTTCCATGTTGTTAAACAAACAATAAAATTGACAGTTATTCTTATAATAAAACTTAAATAGATTTCTCTCATTGAAATAAACTTAATGTAAGGAATCATATGGTGGGGAAGTATTTTCATATTTGGCAGGCTTAATGGGATTCAGGGACTATGCAGGGTTCGAGAAGCCAGTTTGTGCTTTGAATTCCACCTTTACTTCTTACATTTGGAATAGATTAATTAAGCTGAAAATCTTGGGAATTGTTGACTGTTGCAGTTATAGTTGTGCTAATTTATCTGACTTGCTCTTCCTGAAGTTGTTTGCAACATTTGAAGACTGTTGCAAAGACCTCAGACTCCACTCTGCAGAATAATTTTTAAGGCAATAAATGTGTGTTAGAGCTGGTTTATTTATTTGTATTACTTCTTTTTGTCTCATTCATTGGAATCATGAATAACTTTGCTTGCTTGCAATGCCAGCGAGATACAATTTGATACTGAACAGCAGTATGGTGGAGTACTTTGGATTAAATTTCAAAGGGTGAAAGACAACAGTAGGCATCTGTTGCAGGACTCAAAATGAAAGAAAATATAAATTCATTGGACAAGCTATTCAAAAACTGGATACAGGATATTGTATTCCTGTGGAGCTTTAACTGCTTAGACATCTGTTGGGCAAAAAGCACTGTTAAACATGGAGCATCAAAGATGCTCCTAAGTTACATGGAGGGAAAAATTTACGATGTGGAAGAAAAAATGAACAGAATTTAAAGAAGCCATTATTGTTTTACATCTTAGGACTATAAAAAAATTCAAAGTGTGAATTATGAAACTAGTGAGCCCAGAATATTTGAATTTCTTATGAGCAGGCACCCAAGACACAGCAGGATGTATTTCAACTGCCTCTACAGCATTGAAATGACATAAGCACTTACAGGGTGTAATTCTAAGACATAATTTGAATGTCTATTTCAGGATAAGATTAGTTGTGTCCTGAATGTGTACACTTCTTTATTTCACTGATTACAGGAGGGCCAAAAGTGACCATCTTGGGTGTTAATTGCCTACACGATAGCTACCAAAACCTAGGTAAAAGCAATCCCATCTACAGAAATTGCAGTGAACAACAGCATTAAGGTCCTTGTTTGTGTGGAGGGGGGCTTGCCCTACAGGCAGCCACTCATCTGAAAGATTTGCTGAATGATGAAAGAAAAATACATGGGAATACGTGGGAATGTATCCATTGGTGTGTTATTGGGACCTGTTTTCTCACAGATGCATTTATTGCTTTCACTGATCATCTCGAAGAGCTTGCAACTTGCCTGTTCAGCTTAATACTAAGGGCAAGATCCCATCTAGGCTGTTGGAAAAGTAAATTACAAAGGGATTTTGTTGCATTTGTACCAGCTAGAAATGCTTTTAATGCATTTCAGATGCATACTTCCAGAGGTAACTGCTGGACTTTGGCATTTGCTATTTTCTTCCAGGCCAATAAGCAGGGTTGAGAGACTTCCAGGGCTTTCTTTTGGTATCTCTGCAGTCAGTCATGAGAAAAATTAGTGTCATAGCAGTAAATAAGGATCTTGGTAGAATCAGGATGAGACATGAAGGATAAAAGGACTGAACTTCTCTGAGCGATTCCCATCCATATCTTAGCAAGAGTCTTCCAATTTCTGCCTCAAAATTATAATGTCTCATGTCTAAACATCAGGAAATAGTGCGAGAAGAACAGGAGATGTCAGATATATGTGCTTCAAGTAACAAAATGAGATTTGACCTAGAAAGATGTAGGCTAATAAATCTGAGAGGGAAATAATCTAAAGCACAGTTATTAAGTCAGACAAAGATACCTGGAAAGCAAAAATGTCAAAGGAGACCTTGGAGTTTTAGCAGACAGCAAATAATATATATGTAAGCTAGAATGCTAGAGGATGACAAAAGGGGCTGGTGTGATTTGCTCTGTACGTGCAGAGTCTTCATTTCTTTGTCCATAGGGAGGTGATTTTCCTGCTATACAGCAGTGATAAGATTGCACCTTGAATCCAGTGATGGATGTTGACAAATTGAAGGGAATTCCATGAACAGCAGCAAAAATCATTAAGGGGCTGAACAGCCAGACTTGGTAGGAAAAAGTCATGCACTCAGAGGAAAAGAGGAAATTATTGTTTCTGTTTTCCCAAGGTGACAAAGACAGGCGTGATGGGATTATATATACATATTAAAAATAATGCAAAGCAGGGAGAAATTCCTACATTCCCATTGTGGTGTGACTTAAAGAATTTTCCAAAATCCATGGTGGAAGACATTTCAAGTAATTAATGTGGAATGGAAACATTAAATGTTAATCTAATTTTAAGTTGATCTATCATATTTTGTCATAATAATGGCAAAAGCAAGTAGCTTTTATCATTATTAAAAATAAAGGAAATGAGATTCAGCAATCTCAGTTTTCAGTTTGTGCATCAGATGGAAAGTAGTGCCTTCCAAAGTGTCACTGGTTTACTATTAGTTGTATTGTATATATCACGTTGACCTTGCATGAAGTTATTCTTCTAAATTATTCTATGGAATAAGCATTAACATTAAGTCCTTGCAATTTTCAGTCACCTACTGGTAGTACAACATAGAGGTTAAAGAATTGTCCACAACCTTTCAGTTAATGCAATACAAGTGCACACTTTTATATCATGGGTTAAATATTTATCTGAACACTGCGTAAGTGTTTTTAGCTGGTGGCAGTCCAGCATTCAGTATCCTCTACAGTCTACCAAAAAAAGGTTTTGGTTCATCGAACACTGTGAATACCAGAATGCATGCTGTGTTTGCTATGATATCAAGTTCAGTATAGGAACAAATGATTTAGACCATTTTCCAATCAGGGTTTGCCAGATCTTGAAACTTCATATATAGTCAATGGGGAAAGTACTCAAGATGTTAAAGAACAAAAGTCTAAAGAAGTTGGTCTGAACAAGCTCCTCAGTATTTACTGAAGAACAGCATCTATGTTAGAAGGAAGCAGTTAGTTGGTCACACAGAAAAGATGAGCCCCATCACTTGGACTGAACTTGGGTGTCTTTCTAATGACCATCAGAAGGATATACTGCAAACAGACCTGAAGGTAGAGATTATTCATGTATACACTGCATACTTGTATGTGTTCATACAGTATAGTGTACAGTAAGTGCAGGATTACTTACTTCAAGGTTTAATTTAAAAAATCTAATTCATTACAAAAAAAAAAAAAGAAAGAAGTCACTGAGTCACTTTTAAGCCTTATTTGAGTAGGCTACTCTGTCAAGTGCTCCATAGTAGAAGAAAATTTGCATTGAGGAGGGGATGGCTTAATAAATCTTTTCCATCCATAATTTCAATCAGTTTGTGATGAGTCTTTTTCACTACTTTGCCTTGGCCTCTCTTCACAGCTCGATTATATGGCCAATAATACAGGAATCTCATTTCTTCCTCTATTTAGCTATGAAAAATTAATGGCAATTAGCTTATAACCAGTTGACAGGAAATAGAACCTTAATGCTATTAGAACCTTAAGCTGTGGAAGCTCCATTTGTTTTTTATGTTCTAATCTCTTAATCTACTTTAATATTTATGGATAATGAGAGTTATATTAATTTCCCATTATTTTTTTCTCTCTCCCGCCCCTCTCATCCTCTTGTTAACCATGTTGGTTCCTCAAAGAATAAACAAACTAATTTCAGCAGGCATTTCCCAAACATGAATTTAAAAGTTATTATTTGAAAGCATCATCATGTGGATGTTTTTCTCACATGACACTTTCACTGTCAGAATCTCAGTAATTACTTTACCCCAGTCTGATGTGCAGGGAGGTCAGAGATGATTTGAATGGGAAGATGAGGAAAAATAAGGAATTGCAGCATGGCAATGCTTTAAGGTCACATAAGCTGTAACTAGGGCCCAACTGGTCAACATTACTGGCTCTAAACTGGTTGCCCACATCCTACACCTCCTATTGTATCTGTAGCATTATATGGACATCTCAAAGAAGAAAGACCAGTGCTCATCAAGTTGCATCATTTTTTCAAGTAAATATGATCTACATTTTCCAGTGTGCTTATTACCAGGAAGGTTTAAGAGGATGCTTCTTACATTCATCAGCTTAAATTTTAAACAAAGGTATTGTACTTATCCTAACAGAGCGAATGAGAGGCTCTTCACATGATGTGCAGAGCGACTGCAGCCAAGCTCCCTAGGACAAATGTTGAGGACCTCTTTCATTAGATCTGAAGGTCATATCCCATTGACTTCTGTGGCACTGCACCAACATAATTCAAGGCACAATTTGTTCCAGTAAGATTGGATCTGATTTTCTGTTGCAGCTGCTCTGGATTTTTAGCCATTTAGTAGTACAAAATGAGTATAAAACATTTCCTGGGATGATTAATGATGATTTTCATTTGGTTTTGTGTTTATTTTCTCTTTCATAAATGACCCTTCAGGGAAGACAGCAGAGCGTTCTTTTATTTCATTCATTTGATCATCACTTGATTCCAAGACGTGTTAATTCCTATAAGAATGAGGTTGCGTTCAGCATGTCTCAAAACACCTAATCTCAAAGCATTTCCCCCATTTTAGATACGTAAATCTACATATTAGACACCTCTGCTAGGCTCCCTCTGGATGCAAATTAGGTTTAGCATAGAGGTTATATCTATACACCTAGGGCATACACCTTCAAGGAGAATACGGGAACAATGTGGCTTATGTTGCTTATGGTAGGTTTGGTCCATTTTATCTATTATTATAACTATGTATAAATTGCTACTCATATAACTATATGATTAAAACTATATCTAAATTAATACTCTATGGTTTCTTTTACACTAAGCATAACACAAGGTCTTTTTTTTTTACCTTCCAAGGCCCAATTTCTCTTAGTAGGACAAAGTCATCTAGTAAGAAGAAAGGCAGCTCTATGTCCTGGACTTCTGTCCCCCAGGGCTTCTGCACCTTATTGCACTGCAGGGAAGCCCACACCTTGTACACTCAGATATTGTATATTCAAATATCATGTGGGATTTTCTAACAACAGCTGAAAAGCTAATCAATAGATTTGTTTTTCTTTCATAAGACACTATTTCTTCTGAATTGTCTATGCTAGTTACTACTGTAGAAGTAGGATGCTTTGAAACACACTGTTTAGTCTAAAAAAAAAAAACACTAGTAACACTGAGTTTAAAAGTCACTGTTGATTTCCAGAGCCAGAAAAAAAGTGCTGCCTGCTGCATTCAGATATAGACAAATTTGATTTCTGTAGCTAAATGAGTAGCATGTGGTTCTGCCCCCTTATTTAAGAGAAGGGCCAGCTCCTTTTGTTGTTGTTGTTGCTACATTAACCTCCAGGAGGTTTTGTTTTGCTGCTGGCCTACTCCCCAGATGACTCTTTTCAAGTAGTCGGGGAGGTATATCTGACAAGGAAGCAATAATTCGTAGACAAAATGACAGCTATAATGAAGTGCCGCAGAGGTATAAAGATTTCCCTGGCAGATATGTGCAGCCTGGCTCTCTCCGGGTGGAAATGCATTGACTTCGGTGCATCTCCTCCAGACTTCACTTTGGCCCGGTGCATTTTCTTAACCATACAGCCAGGGTGCTATTTAGTAGCTCTCAAGAGTTGGTAAATTTGTTGTGAATCTTAACAATTGTTATGTGAATCAAAGCATAGTAACTTATTAGTTGAGTGCTGATGTGTGAACACGATGCTTGATGAATTTCATTGCCCATGGTGAGAGGTGGTGAGCTCTAAATATAAAGCATGCATGTGAATCCATCGTTGCATGAATTACTGAGTTTTGGAAAAGATTTTTGCAGAAGAGAGAAAAGCACCTCCTACACAGGGACCAGAGACTCGGAAAAAGAAAAGGGAAAAAAAAAAGAAAATAGTAAAAAGGGTGTCTTTCCCCGTGAGGCTATTCATCCTAGGGACAGAAGTACTTAAGGCTGTAAATCTTTTACCAAACCAAGTAACAACCCTTTAATAAGCATCATTAAGTCTCTAGATTAAAATAAGACGCTATCTGCCCTTTTATCCTGCGTTATATTGCCCAAATTCTTCTCTGTCGTTCTCTCTGTGGTTAGATGAAAGCCCCCATTTTTGTATTGATCACTGAAAACACTTTCCCCTTTTACCAGTTCACTGCGCCGCTTCTAAATGCTGTTCATCTGATCACCCTCAAATTGGTTGCTACTCATTCAGGGCTACAGAAACGGTATTTTCAGGCAGGTCTTGGGGCTGAACGATCATATTTCTTACCTCATTCCAGTGGATAACATTAGGATCTTTGTTTAGGTGGGATTCAGAGTTAAAATAAAGCTAGCTCAGCTTTCCCATGCATGCCCACACACGTGCACACCCATACATATACAGCCTGCAAGGGATATTTGAAGCCAGAACAGTAGACGTGTGTGTGTGTGTGTGTGTGTGTGTGTGTTTATGTGCCTATTTCTTCTCTGCAATGCGCTTTCCAAATCCTAGATGCTGGGGAAGGATGGCTGTATTGAAATGTAACCCTCGGTACAAGCTAAGCTCTTCAAAGCTGTGGGTTGAATGTCCTCAGAGTTTTTTTTTGGTTTTTTTTCATTGGCAAAGAGAAAGCTGCTCCTGGACCAGGAAAGTAAATGATACAGTCAACACAGTTATTGGTTTAGGAGTTATCAAGAATTTATTTGTAAACAGGTCTCAGCTTGAGTCGCACTTTCCTCACAGCCATTGGCCTTGTGGCTGTAGCTCTTATTTCCACTTGCAGTTTCTGTTTGCATGGATTTTTACCAGTGGGAGAATCAATGGAGTGATCCTGTGCCTGCTGTTTCCTTCCTCTCTTTTGGCCCTGCCAGATCAGCATAAAACTTTGAGATTCTAGCTTGAAGGAAATATCCGTGTGATAAGAACCAATCTCATATACCAGAGAGTTTATAAACTCAGCTGAGGAGCATATTCCTGTGCTGAAGTAAAGTGAGAAGTATAGACCCATACAGCAGGCCAGATTTTATAACAGCAGGGTCTCTCCTGTGTTTAAAGTAGTCTGCAAGCTCCCAACAAAAGAATCACAGGGAACACTTATCTCTGAAATAATTCAGCCCTCCCACAGTAAAAGTCTGGCCAGTCTTGGATCGAGTGTTTCTCCATCCTGTTTGCATTAATGCTCCCCGTGCAGCTTCAGGTTTTCATGACAAAAGCAGCGCTTTTTCCTTGTGTTCCTCGTGGGCATGCAAATTCCTGCATGCGTCTGATATCTTGGATTAGATTGTCATCAAATGAGAAAGTTAACTTCTGGCTAGATTTCACCCTCTCCTCTCTTTCTCACAAGATATAATTGATCAGTTTCATCATATGCGGCTTAGCCTTATGCAAGAATGTGAAATGGCATATGGTTTCCATCCTGGAAAGATAATTGACCCCCAGGTGATTTCAGCAGAACAGAAAGAAAAAATATTGTGGCATTGTTCTTGGAGGGAACGTGAGGTGGAGGAAGGAGGGGAAGGATTTCACCCCTGGTAGCTTTATTTTTGAACTCTGAGGCCGAAGACCTCAGGTTTGATCCATTCACTCAATGCCCTGTTATAGGAAGGGTCAGCTGAAGCGGGCTTAAGGGCATCCCAGTGGGGACTTTGATGCCCTGGGGTGTCAACATCACTGATTTCCTCCACCAGCATCCTGGTCCTGTACCCAGTAAAGACCTTGGTTGTTCTTCCCGGCCTGATCACAGCAGTAACAGCTCTCTCGGATGCTGTTTGCATTTAGAGAGATAATATTGCCTCTGGCTTCCATCGCCTTCTCTAGGGAAACATACTCTGTTGCTCCCTCAGCATACACTGTTTTACTTGGGCTCCTCTTCCCCGTTTGCTAGTTATGAGCTACTTCTTATGTTTATTCTCTCTCCTTTTTGCTTTTCTTTCTGTAGCATTGAATCTATGATGTGCTGGCTGATGTATGGCAGCAGAAGTGCTGTTACATTTATGCATCAAATCCTATATTCGTAGCATGCCCTGCACAGTCAGAACATATTTGTAGGCCTTACATCTGATAAAGGCCATCTTCTGAAAGGCAGAGGTGCAGAAGGATCCTCTTGAGTCTGAGGACAGATTAGCTGCAGCGATCTTTGCTGGAGTTCATTACGTTTGTAGGAACATATTTGGGGTGGTTTCAGCACTGCTTAACAGGAGCTGTAAATCAGGTCAATATACTGCATTTGCAGACTGGGAAGTTTTGAGCAGCAGTGGAGGCAGATACTGGAAATGTTCGCAAGGGAAGAGGATTCAAGAAAAGAAATTACCAATGAAAAACGAAAATCTGTATTTTTCCTCCTCCCTCTTCCAGCAACTGGAGGGAGGAAAGATACAGAAAGAAGCATTTTTCCTTAAGAAGTGCAGATGGTCGAGAGAACTCTAAGTATGTCACTTGCCGACTGGAGGTAGGGTGACATGAAATATGAAGCTGTCAAGCAGGAAACAGGACCCATTGAGGTCTGACAGAGTTCAACATCCATCCTGAACTCAACAGTCTTGTCTCCCACCTCCCCATTCCCACTGTCAAAGTTATGCCCTGTGTTTTTGCACCACAGTAGTTTCTCTCCTATTAAAAGGCCCCCAGGAACAAATTCTGGTGGCTGATAGATGCTGTGGTTGGTACTGTGTCCCCTCCTGGGGACCATGTTGTGCTGGGTAGCACATCTCCTCTGCTTTCACTTCTGCTTTGAGGGACACTTTGTGCTCACTGCTCCTTCTTGTACCCACGGGATGTGCTGCTGCCCCATGTCACAGGATAAAACAGCACTGGAGAGGTCTGTCCTCTCACTATCAAGGAGCCACGAAGCCCAGGCAGGAGGTGCTGTCCTACACCAAGCAGTCACCCTTACATCTCTTTGTGAGAGCCTCCCAAACGCATTTGTCGGATCTACTTTGGCTTGGACACTAAACCCTTTTGAGTCGGTGAATCTTGGCAGAGGCTTCAAGCACCTGCCTTGCTTCTGGCTGAAAGCTGAGCAGTGCTGAGGTTTGGCTGTTGTGCTGTGTCTTTCAGGCTCTGAAATCCCAGATCTGCTGAAATGATTCTCCTGCAGCTCCATGGTATGCTCTTTTTGTCACCAACCATCTGCCAGTTCTTTTGGCTGCGCAGGTATGAAACATCCTTGCCAACCTGATACAGTATCAGCATTGAAAATACCCTAGCAGCGTGTCTGCAAACAAAATGCTGCTTTGCAAGCTTGGAGGAAGTTTTCCAACATTCCAAGAAAATTCCAGTGTTTCAAGAAAAAGTCCTTAAAGTGATTAAAGTGCCCCCCCAGGGAGAGAGATTTTTTTTCTTGCTTTTAGCAAAAGATCAGATGATAAAGTAAGAGTGTAATTTTCGAGAGAATCTGCACATAATTAGTGAACAAATTGTACGGAGGGAGAGGTTGATAACCCCAAACTCTTTGTGTGTCGAGTCTATATGTATATATATATTTGTATGGGTGTGTGTGTTAAATGCAGCCATGGTATCCACACACGGACACCGAATAGAAATGTATGATTTGGTTGAGTGCCCCGCAAAAATTCCTTGACTTTGGCAAACTGGATCTGACGCAGTTCTGTTACTCTAGGCTTTTTGGCGCCCTAGGAGGTATTAAGAGTAGTGCTTCCAAGGTCTTCCTCCACTGAAATGGGTCACAACCATTTATTGCAGGCTGAAGAAAAAGTGAATGAAAATCACATTTGAAAAGAATAGTTTATTTTCACTGCTTTAAGTGTATGATAGGTATGCTAGTGAATTTATCAGTGTTTCTCTTTCCCTGACCTGATGCAGAGTTATCAAATTCTGCATCTGGACCAATCAAGGTGACAAAGGTGTCACACAAAGGCACTACTCAGTTGTGCCAGAAGTAGTACACAGTGCTTGCCCAGGAGTTGTACAGTCTAATGCACAGATTAGAAAACCTGTCCGAAGAGGTCAGGTAGTTCCCCTTTCACAGAGAACTACAATGAATTGAACTGCAGTGAATATTCGGGATAAACCGTTCCACCACTGGAGCAGCAAAATTGCTGGAGATTTCTTCAGTAAGCTGGAGCTTTCCACGTGCCCTGATGCTGAGTACATAAGAAAATCACCCTCAAAGTTTCTCAGGATGATCTTCCTCCTCCCCAGGTGAGGCAGCAGTGGCCAGTTATGAATATTTTAGTTTTTGTGTGAGTATGTGGAAGAGCTAACAACAGAATCTTAGAAATTCATGTGCTTGGTTTTGCCTTACGGACTCAGAGTCAGAGAGTAATTGAGACTGGAAAAGATATCTGGAGATCATTGTTTCCCCCCTTCCTCAAAGCAGAGTCAGCCAGAGCAGGCTGGTCAGGGCTGTGTCCTGTCACTTTCCGAATATCCCCGTCACTTTTTGAATATTCCCAAGGGTGGAGACTCTACTACATCTCTCAACAACCTAGCCCAATGTTTGAGGACCCTGCAGATGCTTTGCAGGGCTCAAATACTTTCATTTCTCTGTTGATTCCTTGATGCAGAAGATTTGTATGTGAAGGACAATAACCTTTATTCAGGAGACCAAAAGCTCTCTTAACCAGGCTTGGCAGCATATAGGTGTCTTAATGACTGAAGTGTCCATAAATAATTGAGCTTTCTCAGCTGAAGCAGGGTGACCCTTGGCCTCAGTATTATTCATCTCATTTAATAAAAGATGCTCTAGTGGAACATTCAGGATCAACAGGAGTTTTGTCAATGCTGGAGGATGATACTGATATTGTAGCCGATTAATGTGCCTGTTCCCGCTAATGATAAATGGCTCTGTCGTCAGTTCATCTGGCATAGCGCCTCCAGCCTTACATAATCATTTGTGGATATACCCAAGGGTTTCAAGAGCTAACATTTCAGATTTTAGGGATCATCATAATTCTTCAGGGAAGATGGATTAGGTAAATAGCAGCCTGCAAAAAAGCTAGAAATGAGGGGAAAAAAAAAAAAAACAGAAGAAGAAGAGAAAGAAGTAGATAGGTAGTGTTAAGCTCTGTAAAATGGACTGGAACATAACTGAGGAATAACCAAAGTCCAGGGACAAAACAAAATAAGAAAATGCATCTAAGGAATGTTGGCAAGTCCAGCATGGTTAGACTTCATGAGTTAACAGCTCCTTTGAAACTGAAATTTGCAGTAGTCATGAAATTTCAGGACAGGAAAAATCTCTAGGGCCAGAGAGGGTGCAGAAAGTGACCTGAGGAAAGGAAATTTTGAGAGAGGATCTGTGATCTTGCAGTTGTGCTTTGAGGGAAACACAAGCCAGTGAAGCTGCAATGAAGTGCCCTGCAGTTCCATGGCTGGGAGACAAACTGGTGGGTGGGATAGAGACATCTGGGGAGGGAAGCAGTGAATATGAAATGATCTCTGCATGTCTCATGAAATACCATGTTATATAACCAAGGGTTTTTTTTTTTGCTTGTTTCTGGGCCATGAATCTGAGCTGAAAACCCTTTGCAAGGCCCTTGGTACAAAATCGCGTTGCAAGCTGCAGAGTCATTCCCTCATTCAAGGGAATTCATGTTAATTAACAATCACACGTTAATTCTATGTGCAAACATTTAGATCTGGGTGTTGGGTTGTTTTAACTGTTATCATCCTCAATTAGTTGGAAGGAAAATAGCATGTTTTTCGCCCTGGTGCATGACCCTTTGATGAGTCTGCCGAGTAGATGGTTCTGCCCTGTTCAAACTTGGGGGAATAACATACAGAAAAAGGAGCAGAGAAGATCGTGGTGGCCATCTTCAACTTCCTCCATTCTTGTTGCTCCCTCTGAAGGTCTATCCTACACTCATGTCTGAACCATGGGTTCGTAAGACCTACTATAAA
>JAUBNY010000163.1:663245-675786 GCA_032275445.1 Crypturellus soui | reverse complement strand
GCTGCTTTGGTTGGAATGGGATAGTTGTACAGATTCATTATGTAGTTTTGATGCTTACAAAGAGTTTGGCACACCGCATGATTTTAAATATCAATCCAGTGACCAGTTTTGGCCCCAGTTGTGTCCTTTTTGTCTTTGGTAAAAGAGCTGCCTTTGATTCCATGTAATCAGTGACAAAATGCATTGGTCTGGAGAGTTTGCAGAAGTAAACAATTCCATTGAGCATAATGTTTCTCTGCTAACATTTTGTTCAAGGACATCATGTGCTTTTATGAAGGCTAAAGACAATTTCCATTCATTTCTTTCTGGTGTACCATTCCAGAGGAGGTCAGGCAGCCTGTTTGGCCATCATATGCTCTCACTTGAGATTTTTTCTGATTGAAGGTGAGAAAAGATGAAAAGCTGCAAGAACAGGTTATTTGTTTGGTAGCAATTGCTGCCTATTGTTCTTTACAAAGAGATTTCTCTGAAAAATAAAATGGCAGCAGAATAAAACAGCCCCTCATATACAATAAAAAGTGTTTAGATTCTTGTAAGGTGGGGGTTATTCATTGTGTTACATTTGCTAAAAGTTTTTAGACATATTTCAGTACTCCACTTTAATTGCAGTGGCCTTGGTTTGCTATCTGAAATCTCTATGTTTGTAAGTATGAATGAGAGGAATTTCATTAAAGTGTGATAAACCAGAGGATGAGTTGGAAGGATAGAGTCTTATCAGAATGAGTGGGATACCAAAGTGGGGAAAATCATTTGTGTGTTCCCGTTTGGGTAAAAACTATGCTGCTTTTTTCTTCCTAGAAACATGCTATTGCAGTTTCTGACTGCCTTATAGTATTAGCATAGGCACCGATGGTACCACGTGTGCTGTGCTAGGTTAATGTTTAGGTATGCTGAGCCTGAGCTGATTGTTTTAGCACACACATGCAGGTAGATGACCTCAAAATTGCACATCAGAAACAAACAAACAGAATCTCTGTGAAACCCATGGATTGAGATTCATCTCCACATTCAACGATGTGAATTCTAGTGCCCCAGTGGACATCTATGTACATCAACATGTGAGCAAGATGTTAAACCTCCCTTCATGCTTGATATATATAGATTATATATATATAAATATAGAGAAGATATAGAATATAGAAAATATATAGATTTATCTCATGATATTTTTATTTCTTTCTGACTCCACCTGGTGGTCAGTGTGCTGTCTGAAGCATGAAGATTAGGGATTCCCAGCTTTTCTCATCACCTGATCATTCTCCAGGTGCTGTTCATATTCATGCAGGTGTCAGGGGGGATTATTTTTCCTGCTACAAAGTACTTGCTGGGATAGCTCTGTGGTGCCTCTGCCTACTGAGAGGGGGCTTTATTTTAAAAACACTGATTACATCCTTCTGTAGAACATGTGTTCTGAAACCGTTCCCATGGATAAGGTCTTGTCAAGGATGCAAACAGGCTGTTTTTTACCATATAGTGTAATGGTTCAGCTCTGAGGTTTTTATAGCTTCTCAAAGCTCTGATTTATCTGGAAATTACCCTTTGAGTCTCTTAGCCCTTCCTTTTGCCAGCTGAAGCTTTCCTGCCTTAGGAAATGAGGAATAACCACCTCTGCCTTTGGTCACGTTCAAGCTGTACCAGCTCTTGTGCTGTAACAGCAGATTTGAGAGTAGGATTTGGGTACCAATTGCAACTGGTCCAGCGATTGGCGGTGAGAGTAGACAGCCAGACATCTGATCACTGATGTTGGCCTCCTTTGGTAATTCTCAGGTTGGCAGTTTTACAACAGCTTCACCTATTTTATTTCTTTTTTTGTGTATGCACATTCCTGCACGTGCCCAAGCACCTTTGCCATTTTCCAGGTATTAATGTAGTGGAGGGAAAAGACTGTGAATTGCTAGGGCTGTTTCCTAAAATCTCGTCTGTACTTCCCCTGTACATTTTACTCACGGTTTCAAGCTCTGCTTAGAACTTATTATATTAAGCAAAAAATGTAACTGTCTGTTGCTTCTGCCGTGCATCTGTTCACTACATCATTAATCCTAGTTTTACACAGGAAGACAATTGACATTTTTCTTTTGGTGGGATAGAGTTACTAAAAGTCAAGGAACATGGAAACCATACAGACAACAGGATTTTTGAAAGCTTTTGCTTTTAAACCAATGTAGGGTTGTTATTTGCAATTTTTTTTGCCTGACAGCTGCAGTCAGGAACATGCTGAAATGTGGCTGCTAATACAGAGCGCATATTGTTTTACACAGGAAAAAGGGTCCTATTTGTTCCAAATCCTTCTGCAAGGCTGTGCACAGCTCAGATAATTTCTGCTCTTATGGCCATAAGGATATACCACGCAACAGAAAAAAAGTGACTTCAAAGTTACCTCCCTTATCTTGATCCTCCTTGAAACATGATGTATATCTGGTGCTTTAGGTATGTTGTCACTATAGTGCAGCAAACTTATGGGAAAGGCACAAAAAAATAATGAAAGGTGCTGGGCTCCCTTTGCTCAAACAAGCCAGCAGATGTAGGTTCGGGCATCCCATCCCACATACTCCTAAGTGCAAAATCTGAGAAGCAGGAAAGGAAGGAAAGGAAAACTTGCAGATCTAATGCAAAATGGGCAATTGCATCCCAGCAGCCACAAAAACGAAAAGGTTTTATCTTCTTAATATGCTTGTTTGTTTTCAGCTAACTGAGCAGTTAGATGGAGACAGGAAATTTGTAAGAGCCAGCTTGGAAAGAGATGCGAGGAGTCTATTTTAAGAAATATCCCACCACTTCCCCAAGTATATGTGGCTTTTTCTGAGTGTTCTATATATTTGATAGTCATCTTGTGGATATTAATATCAGCAAATGTTTTATATGCGTAAAAAAAGGATAGAAATGCTCATTCTGAGGCTGTGCGTTGAAGTTTGCAGTAGTCTGTGGATGTGTGTATTGGTGCTACTGATTTTTCTGTGTAGCTTGCAAGCCGAATACCAGTTATTTTCATGCACTGCTTTAATGAAGTTGAGCCTGTTAGGTCCAAGTGAGCTCTCATTACCTCAAATGGATTCTTAGCCATCAAGAACCTTTCGCTTTTAGGAATCGTAACGTCTAAAAGTTAACCAAATGCTCACGGCTGATGCACTCTTGGCTGTGAACACTGGTATATAAAGCTTTTAGCTGTAACCTGATTCACATCTGCTTTCAGCACTTAAGCTGATGAAGAGTGACAAGCCTGAACCACTGCCACTGACCCCAGCCTTTCTCTGTCTTTTTGTTAAGTAAATGGCTAAAATCATACTAATTATCAATAACAATCTGCAATTTCCAAACTCTTTGCAGCATTATGCAAACCATTTTCTGTGTGTTTCTAAACACAAATGCTACCTCCAAAGGTCACAATCCAGTTAGGCAAAAAAAAAACCACTGGGAGTTGTTACAGGGATGCATGCCAATTCAGGGAAAATCATGTTGCTTTCTCTCTGAGAAGCCAAAAAATAAAAAATATTAAAAAAAAAACCTAAAAATAACCCTTAACCCCCTCCCCAGGCTTGAAGTGGTATATGTGTGATTTACTATCTGTGGTTTCAGAACGTTTGGCTGCCTTGAAATGTGTACAGCTTTTTGAAGCCCACAGATAAAAATCCTGCAAAAATGCACGTGTCGGGCAGCCAGCACACGTGCCCGCTGCTCAGCGATGTGCCAGGGGCTGTTTGAACCACATAGCGAGTAGATAAACATGGGTATATTCACCAAGACTCATGAACCTGTGAGGTTCTCTCTGATCTTCTCTTAATGGCTCTTTTCGGCTGTCTCTCGGTTTTGGAAGCAGTCCCGTCGGATGCTGTCTTTCTCAAAGGGAAGAGTGCCCATCATTGCACGTTGTTCTGGGCCTCCTGCTGTTCTCTCTGTGTAAAAGAGGTTTCTGCTGATATTTAGGAAACTTAATGCTTTCTATATGCTTAAGTGCTAGCTCTGCTGAGGGATGCAAAAGGCTTTGATTCTCTGCATTGCTGAAATCTGGGGACAGATGCCAGCTTCTGGGACTTCATTTCTCAGCTGTAGTGCAGAATGAGCCGGAGTTGCATGACCACGTATCATGTGGCCAAGCCCATGTTAATAATCTCTGCATTGATTGTCCACTTCAATATATTTCACAGCTCCATGTGTTTGTGACACTTTAAATAATACTCTCCCCTCCTAAATGATAATGTCTTCAAAAATTGTTAGGTATTGCTGGTTGTTAGATACCTTCTTCAATATCCTTACCCTTATTCTCAGGAAATCTTTCCTCATTAGCCAACCTCTATATGATCCTGGGAATAAAATGCTATCACAGTGGCCACTTTTAATGAACCCCTGATGTTTTGACCTACCTCAGGCTTCAACAGCAGTCCCAGAAAAGCTGTGTTTCCCAAGCTCTTCTGTGGATCAGAGCAGGGTTGAAAATAGATAACAAAACCCACACAAATCCAGCTTGCAGTCTTGGGAGAAGAGGCTCACTTCTTGCAGGGAGTCTTTGGAGTTTTTCAGCTCTTACTCATTCAGATGGAAAGGATGAATGAGCTCCCGCTATAGCTTGAACCAATTACTCACTGATCCAGAAGATAAAGATGCACAATCAGTAAACTATCATACTCATAGCCTGTAAAATGATTCCGCTTTAATCTTAGACGAGAAGCATTTTGAGCGTAATCTCGACATGATTATCATTCCATTGGAAACATAATGGCTAGTTTCATCATAATTAGGGTTTTCCAAATAATCCCTTTTAAAAAATTATTTCTAATGCTTTTTTTTGTTACTGTCTCATAGGCAAAGATTCCCATTCTGATACACCCTGCATCCTCTGGCTTTCAGATCTCTGTGGCACTGTCATACACTCACATGGCCAGCAGTGGGAAAGCCACGTGTGAAACAATATTTGCAGTGGAAGGACGTATCGTGGCAGAGAGATTTGCACAATGATGTGGAGAAGAGGGTTTGAAAAGGAGCATTTTCAATGCAGGAGGGAGGTGCGCAAGGAAAGCACATTTCACAATAAATGATATTGCATCAAACCTAAAAAAATCTCATAAAAAGCTTTATTTACCTACTACTGTGACTCCATTGTTAATGCTGCTGCATACCTCCCTTGCTCTCAAACTGCATTTAAATAAAGGGTCTCAAAGTGCTTTTGATGTGAATAAAGAATAGCAGTTCATTTCATGTGAGGCAAAGGATGGCATAGTAAGGTGAAATAACTAGAAAAGTTAGTGAGTGGCAGAGAATACAGAGCAGAGCAGACTTGTCCTCCAGAACAGGAGAAACATTTTTGCACAAGTTTATGAGAAGATTGGTTTGGGAGGAGAAAGAAAGTACTGTTTCTGGACAGAGAAAATATTTTTTTCATTTTTATTTTTTCCAGATTTCAGTGTATCTGTGATGTTTCTCCAGAGCTGGAATTTGCAATGATGAACACTCTCATGAGTGTATGTGATAATTGAGATTGAACCCTTCTCTCTCAGTGTCTACACCAACCAGGATAGAGACGGTTTCCTCTTCCCCTAAGTGCATGGACAGAATCCATCCAACTCCACTTTCTTTAAAAGAAAAGACCTAAAATAATTCCGAGTTTCTTTTTGTCTCGTCCATAAGACCTTGAAGTCAGAGACAGAGGAAGTGTTGCTCACTATCTAAGAGCAGGAAAGGAAAGGATGTGCTCTGGTGTGTCTGCACTGTCTTTGTGTCAGAAATACTGGACTGTTTTAATTTTCTTTCTCCGAACAACTGTGCTGATTGCTTCCAAGCACCGCAGGAGTCCTGCCTATCTTTTAATTGCTTCTGCTCCTGCTGTGTCTCTGGGAATTCTTGGCACCCACTGGCTGAATGAAGTCCGTGACTCAACTAAATTTTGATCTGCTGCAAATGCCGAATTACTCCAGAATTATTTGGATTTCTTGCATTCGCGCTAGATTTACGCCACTGTAACAAAGCAGAACTAAGTCTGTGTTATGCCACATGGCCATATATTGTAAGATCAGCGGTCCCTTTGGTCCTTGCAGTCCAGTCCAGCCCTTGTCTAAGCCAGTGGTCTTCATCTTCATCCACAATTGCATGAGATTTGCAGTCTCGTGTGCATTGATTATTTGAACACCCATGTGTAGACTTTGGCACATGATTGCAATCCATTCTGATGGTAAAAGCAAATAAGGCCCCATGAGGGAGAGCAGTAAGGTGCTGGGGGTACCTGAAGCACTCGCTTCCCCATAGGAGATGAGGGAATCTGTAAGGAGCATTAGAAAACAGAGCTTCGGATAACCCACTTCGGGATGGAATTTAGGACCAAAATGTTCTTCCCAAGGCATTCACAGAGCAAAGATGAAAAGTGTAAGATAGGGCAAAGGCTAGTTATTAAACATGAGAATTGGGGGATGAAAATGTGATGCCATTTACCTTTTTGTAACTCCAAGCATATTAGCTATTCTTCAGGTTCTGGAGTCAGGTAATTAGGCAAAGACCTCATCTTTCATTTGAGAAAAAAAGAACAACAACAAAAAAAGGCTTAAGATTTATGTGTGAAATACTAGCTTAAAAACATACCCTAACTCCAGAAAGAAGTATTACAAATTCAGAGAAGAACACTTTTTTTTTCTCTCTTTTTTAATTAAATATCAATTTGTGCTGTTTAGGTGTTTGGTCTTAGGAAGAATATGGTGTGCAATAGAAGATAGGTTTTGTTTGGCTCATAATCATTTGTGATTATAAGATGGGTCAGGTCTATTAGATTTTCACATCCTCATGGCACCAAGACCACAAATGATCATTTCTGCTTCTTTTTCCCCTCTTTCCATCTTCTCTGCTCTCCTGTCTGTTTGAGAAAAAAGCTACAGCAGGTCTTGCTTAATGGATAGTGAGGAGCAGTATTGCCCCGTGGGTTTCCAAGGGGGTTGGAAGCTTCGGTTCTTTTCTGGCTGTTAGCAAGTTCCTTCCCGGTCTCTGATTTGGTTTCCTCATCTGTAAAATGGCCTTGTTTCTCAAGTACTTTGGAGTTCCTCTGATTGCTGAAAGGGCTGAATATGAAGAGTGGAGCTGACCTGTTAGAGAGGGAGGGTAGCCACTTTGGAAAGAAAAAAAAATGAAAAGAAAAAAAATAAAAGAAAAAAGATTTCTTAAATACAGCATTAGAAAAATTGAGTGAGTGGCAATCTAGGGAAAGAAAGAAGCTGAAAGGAAAGAAAATGGATAAGTGTGAAAGATCATTTTAATCTGAGGACATTTAGAGGGTGGGAGCTAAGTAACAGGAATTATGTGCTGATCAGCTCAGAGACTACAGAGGCTACATCCATGCTGGCAGTTAATAATAAAAGAATCACAGGATCATAAGGCTGGAAGGGTCTCAGAAGACCCCAAGGCAAGATCAGCTGTATCTCTGTCATTTCTGGCACAGGTTTCTCTAATTTGTTTTGAAGACTTCCTTAGATGAAGACTCCTCAACCTCCCTGGATAGTCTATCCCAGTGTTTTCTTTACTCTTAGGAAGTTCTATATAAAGCCTCATCTGAACCTTCCTTGCTGGGAGTGAGTTACTTTTTCTCTCCTTATGTGAATGAGGATGTGAAGGAGAAATCATTCTCTTCCTTTCTGTGGCAGCCTTTTATACATTTCAGGACTTACAATGCATCCTCTTCTTCTGGCAATTTTCTCAGTCTTTCCTCAAAATTTTGCTCATTTTTTCTGTTTTCTTTTGGAACACTTCCAGGTGACCAACCTCTTGTTTGAAACAGAATGCTCAAAATCGGGTATGAGCTTTTCAAGCCTGGTCCCCAGCTCAGTCTTGTCTAACATCCAGATGACTTTACCTACCAGCAGATGACCAGGTGCTATTTTAGTGTCAGCTCTGTAGAAGGATGTCTCAAACATACCAATTACTTCCTTAGATGGGCCCAAGCTCTGCAACCTGCTGCCAGGTATCACATAAACCAATCCAGCAGCAGAGTCCCAGGATGATCTAGTCTTCTATAAACACTTGTTACTTAAAATGCAATGCATAATGCATCCCTAGGCTACTGGAACTAGGAATGTGGGTGAAGATGAATGCCATCTAGGGCTGAATGGATGGCATTCCCCATAGTGCCCAGTATATTGACATATACTGGGCTAGGGAGCAGAGTCAGCATGTATCATTCTAAAAGAAGATGGACTTTGTGATCTGCCTTTTTATTTTCTTTTCTTCCTTTTTTTTTAAGCATCTGATGAGCATTTTATGAGATGAGAGGAAGCTGTGATAGTAATTTCCACTTTTATGACACAGCAGCATGGCAGGACTGCACAGAACCCCCAAGGATAGGCATGTCCAGAGAGGCCTTATTCATCCATCCTGCACATACATCCCTGCATTTTTCCAGCCACTGAATGGTGATGTTTAAATTCATCAATACAAACCCAAGCGCCATCCGCAGCAGCATCTACTGCAGAGTAATCTCACCTGCACTCACTGCGGCTTTAAAGTACTGCCTGCTTCACGCGAGCAGGCTCTAACCACAAAGGACCAGTAAAAAAGCTCTTTCTGTCCGACATGAATTAGGACGCTCAGTTAAAAATTCATAGGAAGATTACATAAAACCATATGCTGCCTTTATTTTCCCCCTTTTGCATTAAAAATGTACAGCTGCTCTGCATTAGACATTCCATTACCCTGCGAGTCTCACAATCTGGACTTTATATTTAATGATGGGGGGAGGAATAAGAGAGGAGGGAAAAGGGAGAAAAAGCAAGTGTTTTCGGCACAATATTTAAGGTTTCCTTAAAGCAGCAGCATGTAAGGTGGATGGAGAGCTTAAGTGTGGGAGCTGAAGGTCTGCTGAAGAGGAACTGTGTGTTAGAAGAGACCTGGTTTTGGAATTATTGGCTTGCCCTTAGAACCTCTGAGCAGCATCAGCAATAATTAAAATGATATAACCTGTTTCCTGTGGTAATTTGGGAAGAAAATAAAAAATCTATATTCCAAATGGACTCAGGAAATGTTTAGACTCTTCTAACAGTGTTAAGTCACAGAGAGTTTTATGGCTGCTCCATTCCTTCTGCAGGAGACCCTTTAATTTAGTTGGAAGACTTGAAGGGTCCAGCTTTATTGCTATATAATTGACTACGCTGGGCAGTTAATTGCCTGGGATTGAATATGCAGCCAATTATGGTACGGACAAAATGAATCATTTCACAATAATCTTTCTATACATTATAATAAGATGCATCCCAGAGAGCCTTCCTGGTGATAACATGTCAATAAGGATCCTGTAGGGTTTTAGATGCAAGCATCTAGAGATGGTTCTCCCAGGTATAGGTGTACAGGGTGTGAAGACGACCTTAGCACCAGAGTGAGCAAATACAGAGCTCTGGAGTCATATTAGATTCAGGTCATCACACTGGACTTGAGTCTGCTTCTTTCTTTATTCATGGAATAGAAGTAAAGAGGAAAATTGGTTACTACTGAACCTACCAAAAGTCACTGGACTTCTTTACAGCATGAGCTCGGCTACATATGTATTCAGTCGTACCAGGTGGTGTGTGCAATCCCCAGATGGAAAAAAAAACCCAGCAAATAATCCAAACAGTGTTTAAAATATTCCCCATAGGCAAAGAGAAGTATTTAGTTCGTCATTTATGAATCAGAAGGATGTTTTAATTTTTAGCCTAGACATATTAAACATTTCATTTTTTTTCTTTTACATTAAATACAAAAAAAAAAAACCCACCAAAAGACAAAAAACACACTGGCATCTATTCTCTTTCTACATTTTTCATCCTCAAAAATCTATGTTTTATTTTTTGTATCTTATTCTTATTTCTTTCTGGGTTCATCTAATGTTAAAAACATGAAAAAAAAAACAAAAACAAAAACAAATTTTCAGGTTGATTATAGCTCTTCACAGTTATGCAAGATGAGGAAACAGAACAAGCAATTTTTTTCTTTTGAATCACAGATAAAATTTTAATACAAAACATCTTGAAATGTGTGATGCAGTCACCATTGCTAAGCTGCATGTTTAATTAACCACTGCCTGAGTGCAGGTACCAGGCAACAAGAACACAGGAGCACATTAAAGTGTCTTAATTAAATTATAAGCAATATGGCCACATTTAATTGTCCACAGGACATGCTTTCTCGGTGTTTTTATTCCTACATATCTTGTTCTACATCATCATGCAGAGGGAGTACTTTGGAAATATGCTTTATTCACTGGAAAACACAGAGTTTTGTCCCTCATTTTGTGGAGGTCAGGAAAAATTTAGCACGGTGCTGTTTGTCTAACTGTGTTGCAAAATGTGCACATGAGATTCACGGTGAATAGTGTGAACGTAGCCTAAGCAACCTTCCCTTGAAATTTATACTGCATATAATGCACTGCACAGAGCGTTCTGCATTGTGGGCTTGGTCTGGAAAAGGATTTTATACCCGAGCCTATGTCGTGGCTTTGAACTTGTCACTGATGACTGGTTCTGCAGTAGTATGGGTCTTTTTGGGCCAGATTGCCTCCTTGTGCTACGGGGACACTGTCCTTAGTTTCCAAAGCTGGTTCCTCGCAAAATGAATATAGCACATCCTCGAGGCACCTCAGCCTCGTGTTTGCAGCAGTATCCTATCTTTTCTGGAGGACAGATGGGGTACGCAGAAGCCGTTCCCCATTATGAAAGCAGCTGATTTTTAGGAGCACTGATTTTTAGGAGCCATTCCAGTAAAGCTCTCCGGGAAATATGCTGATTTACCACTTCTCGGTGCTATCTTAGTCCTGGCCCCTCTCCAGCTGGCCTTTCCCATGCTGAAGCTTGGCTTGACCAGTTCTGGTCTCTCTAGTGCAGCAAGGGATGCTGACGCTGACTCTGACTCTGCACTCAGGATGCTAAACATGACTCTGTGTGACGGTGCAAGGCTGCAAACCCACAACACGGCTCCTGGCCAGGCCCTTCAGACCTGTAGCATCACTGGCAGAGCAGCGCTGGAGGTCTCTATCCAGTTCCTCCTTGCTGACTTTGTGCACAACTTGCTTATGCCTCAAAGCCTATCTGGAAATGAGCTGAAAAAAACAACCACGCAGTGAGTTTTTATACCCAAAGTCAAGGCACAGTGATGGGAGAGGTTGAGGTGGTATCAGGTGAATGTCATGCTCAGGCCATGAGATTTCATTTGCTGCAGAGCTTTTCCTCACACAGGCATCTTGGACTGGGGGTTCTGGATAGTGATGTAAACTTTGTAATCTTTACAATCATGGAAGACCAGACAATAATTATCAGCATAGAAATTTCACCCATAGAGGCATCAAACTGTTTCATGGGCTTGAGATGTCAAAATGGACAGAGGTGATGTGAAATCTTCCTTTTAACCTCCACACTTAGGAAAGCTTAAAGAAACCTAACATTGTACGAATGTTTCCAAAGGGTAAATGGAACAACCCAGGTAATTATAATCTGTCAGTTTGACATTGATCCTAGGCAAAATAATGGAATGGCTGATGCAGAGCTCAAATAATAAAGACATACAGGAGGGTAAAGTAATTAATGCCAATCAATGTAGTTTTCTGAAGAAAAATCCCTATATATCTTGTCAAATCATTCAAATGTATTTTTTTATGAGATTACAAGTTTGGTAGAGAAAGGTAATAGTTTTTATGTAAGAGACTTAGACTTCTGCAAGTATGACATGTTGATTAAGAAATCAGAATGATACAAGCTCAAACCTGAACTTATTAAAAGTTTAAGAACTGGCTGAATATTACATCACAAAATGTATTTGTGAATGGAAACGTGTAGCAGGGTTGTTGCTAGTAGGCCAAGCATATCAATTACTTTGTCTCTGCTGTTTCGTATTTCTAGCAACAAAATGAAAGGCGATGTACTCATTACTGATAAAGTTTTAAAATTTTGCAGATATTGAGGGAGTGATAAATCACAAATAGATACAGAGGAATCCAGATTTCTTGATACCAGGATGAGAGACAGAAGTCAAATGTGTAGGAACAAAGGCTGCAGATAGCTCTATTCTCGGAGACAGTGAATCAGAGAGATATTTGAAGAGTCCTGATTTATCATTGATTGAATATGAGTGCCAAGAATAGGTCGTGGAGGATTTTTTTTGGGTGTCTTGAGTAAAAATAATCATATTACCTTTTTGTTTTGGTGATGAGACTGCTATCAGAATATTACATGCAGTACTGACAAGGATGTTAACAAACTGGAGATGATTCAGGCAAATGTCCCAAGAATGATTAAGCAATTAGCATAAACATAGTTAAAGATTTTAGAACAGAGTGAAAGATTTTAGAATAGCATAAATTTGGTTCAAGTTAAAGAAAAGAAGGAGACTTGACTAAGTCCTTTGCATGTATATTCCTTTGCAGAAAATAGAGAATAACTCCTCAGTCTGTTGAAAGGAGGAATCAAGATACCCATATAAGACCTGAACGTAGACAAGTTCATCTTCAAAATTAGGTACCATTTTCAAGGGTTTTAGTGGAACCTGAAAATAATCAGGCTTTATAAAGTCAAGGTAAGATAGCTCCATAATGTCCTGAATCTAGTTCAAG
>JAUBNY010000163.1:566269-596336 GCA_032275445.1 Crypturellus soui | reverse complement strand
GAGGAAGAGGGGGACACATCAACTGCATGTCCAAACTTAGGTGGGTTTTAGCATTTGATAAAATGGCCTGTGACCATAGTGATATGATAGGAAGGGCAGTCCCTTCCAGTTCTCAGGTTGATAACGAACTCTGAATGTGCTATCGCTCTTTTTTTTTTATGCAATTCTTTCTGCCTTTGCTGAGGAATAAAACAATAATGTGTGGATTTTCAGCTCTCTAGTGAGTTTAACCAATTACTGTTTTCCTTCAAGCTATATAAATTGTGTGCATTTAATATTTAGTTATCTCCAGACTGTTTACACTAATTTTCATTTATACAATACATCTAGTAACAGAAGTAGAGTGCATTTCTTTCGCTATTTCTCTTTTGAATGAAAGCCTTGAGGGAAGCCCGCAGTTTTTTGATCATGCTCCACTTTGATGTAAGCAAATGTTTAAGTTATGCTCTGGCAGACTGTCTGAGACTCGTGTTCATGAATGATGCAGGATATGTCCTCCTTCCCTGGCTCATCTATATATAGATGCCACTGTTTTTATTTTCCATGCAGTCATGAGCGAGAAGGTGAAAAGGAAGCGATTGCAAGTCCTTTGTCTCAGCACAGCCAACTTTGTTATCATGTGCTGTTTTATTATATATTCTCCCATGCTGTGTTTTGTCACATCTGTCTCCAGACCAGACGAAGATCCTTTCCTAGCCCTGGGCTCCAGAGATCCGGATCAGTACTGCTCTATGCAGGACCAGGTACTCTGCAGCAATGGGGCTGCAAAGGGCTGCCAGAGAAAAATCACTTTCCCCAGCATATTCTTTTCCATGTCTGTTTATTTATTTATTTTTTCCTTACTTTTCCAGAGCTCCACTTTGTCCTGTTAGAAGCTCAAGGTTGTGCCTGGATCAGAGCAATGTGCAGTGTTAAGAGTTGGGATGTTGTGATGAAGTAGCACAGGGTGCTGGAAAAGGAGAGCCCTGCTCCAGGGGAGCCAGGCAGCTCCCAGCTGCTCCGGAGCTGTGGGGAGGGAGGCAGGATTGCTCCCAAAGTGCACATCACAGGCGGATTCAATGCATTGCCTTCAGTGTATTTGATGGCAAAGCTCCCATCCGACTCCCAAGGGACACAAAAACTGCCTATCCTTGGCAGAAACCATAAACAAGGTAGCGTACGAGCAGGGAATTAGCTGTGGTGCACCTGGCCCTTTTGTCAAATAAATCTTCTCCTTTTGCAGATCTGTCTGTAATTTGGGATAGTTACAAATGTCTGCACTGACATGTGGGAACCTAGGGGGCTTGGTTGTGGCCAAGAGACACCTTAAAAAAACCTTTGGGAAAGGTGATATATAATGACAAAAGAGACAAAAAGAGACAAAGTGGGTTGTGCTCAGTTCACAAGTCAGTTCCTCTAATCAAGGCAGAAAGAGGTGGAGCTGGATACATCCACAACATGCCTTTTTTTTTCCTTTTTTTTCTTTTTTCCAGGGTAAGAACAGTAGGAAGCAAATACTTGGATGGTTCTTTCAGGGACACAATAGCAGGATCCAAGAAAATGTGCCAATTAGAGCCTTAATTAAAAGCAAGTGACTCAGAAATGCAAGTTAGGGAAGAACCCACCAATTAAGTTGTATGTAACAAAACAAAAGCTTTTCAAGCCCTGCAGAGTTTGTTTTGCTAGGATGCTGCCCTGCTTCTCTAAAGAGGCCCTGCAGCCCTGCCTGAATCTGTGCGTGTGCATGGAGTTTATAAATTTGTTTTCCAGCTTCTTTAGATTTTGTGGTTTCCCCTCAGTTTTGCTCAGGGACTCAGGTTCCATCGAGTCCAGTACTCAGATTATCCTCCGTGGCCGAGGAAGTGGTGTCTCACATGGATGGGAACTGAAGTCTAAAAAGGCTTGATGTCTCCTGGCCAATTTTAGAGAATCCTCAGTGGACGTTCAGCTGCTTAAGGAGATATTTTGCAGTAACGCTTCTTGGGAATTTTCTGCCCTAGAAAAAAAAATACATATTTCCTGAGCACTGTGTGTTCTAGCTCTTCATTTTGTCTCCTATTTGTACTCTGCAGTGTGTCATTTCTAAATTGAAACTCTTGGCCTGGTTTACTGTTTCCCAAACTTTCAGAGGTTGCCCTTCATAAAAATTGAACCAATTACCCAATTAATTGTTTTCCTCTTTTTTTTTCCCTTCCTCTTCTTTTTGTGCTGCTTTTCAAACTTGGGAAAGTTCTTGAACACTTCGTTATTGCTACTTGTCTTTAAACAGACGCTATTCCCATGCCAGTGAGCTGCAGTTATAGTGACATTCAGATAACATGCGTTATTAACTGATGGCAAATACAGTTTTTTAACGTTATCCATTTGCTATTGACTTGCTCAAGGTCAAGCATCAGGTTCATGGTCGAGTGCAATAGGTCACTCACTTATCTGGGATACTATCTTTGAAACCCTGTTTCAAAGCTGTGGCTGGCAAACGAAGCCAGGTTATGAAAGAGTGTATAAAATATATACATAACTTAGATTGGATATAGGATTTATATGGGGCCTTCTTTTGGAAGAAGGTATTAAAGACAGATTCTGTCGGGTAAGGAAAAAAAAAAGCCTTAAAAAGGACTAAAAAGCCAGTCTTAGGTTTCAGATGGATGGCTGCTATTTGGCTAAAGATAGCAAATTGCCTCTTTACATAAAGAAACACCCTGAAGAAATTATCTCCACTACTACTGGAAACTCTGTTTAACATACTGGGCCATGAGCCAGCCCCATGGGCAGCACAAAGATAGGGCCCTCATCTCCCTGGCTTTACTCTCTCCAAAGGCAATAGTTGCAAAAAGAATAAAATACTGGAAAAATATTCTCACTGAGAAATAAAAGAGCAGAAGGCCAAAAGGCAGAGGCTTCCCAGCAAGCACAGTCCTGCCTTGGAGCCGTGGCCACCTCTGAGATTTGTCTCACCGGGCTACAGTTCTGTGAGAGTTAAGATTGCTGTTTTCCCTTCCCTCTTTCTTGTAATAAAATAGCATACAATAAGAAAAATAAATAGAGAAATGAAACCATGTGGGGAGAGAAAAAGCGAGAGTATTTTTTGAGCACTAGAGACATCAAGGCTGTGAAACGCGGTTCTCCAAGCCGCACGACCGTAGCTGCCGCACCGTGAGGGTACTCAACAGGGTTCTACTTGAGTTTCAGTTAATATAATTTTAGAAGCACTTTAAAGTGCTAAAATCCATTGGAAATAAATCTAAAGCAACCCTGTGGACTTATTTTTCTTCCATCAGTTTCCACTTAAAAAAAAATACATACCAGCATCCTAAAATAGGGGGCTAAATCCTAATCCTGTTTCCATTTAGACTAGTGGAATGAAGACTGCATGGCTCTGTCAGAGTAATTAACATTAAAATATTCAGTAGTATCACTCAGAGAAGAAATTGATAGAAAATAAAGTTTTTTTTTCTTTTGTATATGTTTAAACTTTTTTACTTGTTGTTTCATTGCAGTAAAATACAATTCAGCAGTTACTGAAATTGAGTTGAAAACAATGTGAATATCAAATGAAATGATTTACATTCATATTATTCCCAAAGAAGGCACATTTCTCTGTATAAACACTGGAAAAATGCCAAGGTGAATAAGTCATTTTGATGTACTTTGTTTTTCAAGCAAACTCCTGAGGAGGAGATCACCAGCCCTCCAGTCTGTCTATTGCTTTCCATGTCTCAGCCGTAACACAGCTTCAGTGCTGAAGTGTGATGATATTTCGTTAGCATTTGGAAGAAGGGACATCAGTTTGGGGATTATCCTATCAAATTGTGCAAGACTCAGCTAACATGTCTGCTTATCTTTCCGTTACTTCACATTAACCGAGCAAATTACCACTCTCTACAGTTTAATCTACTGCTGTGGATCACACTATCAAGCTAAAAATAAATGAGGGTGGATTAATGAAATATGTCCAAACACTCAGCTGGTGATGTTTTTTTTCGGTGTTTTTCTTTCTGTGTTGTTGAAAGAGCAGTACTGCACTATTGAACTTCTACTGTAAAACACTGTTGACTATTTCTTACCACCTTCCCCCTCCTATGCTCATTTAATTTTTCAAAACCGTGTAAAAAGCTATCAGATTGGAGTGATAGGCACCCACTTTTTGTTTGCATTCTTCATTAGCAGTAGTAGTAATGATGTATAACCATGGAGCCCTGTTAAAGCCCTTGTCCCAGTGTGCCAGCCCTTAGGTAAAACCGAGGGATTTCCAACTTAAGGCACATATGGTTGTACAGGCTGAAGAGGACGTCTCTCATTTGGCTTTCATCCTGTCCTTACACAATGCTCTTTGATTGATTACCTCTTCCTGGAGATAGTGGAAAAGTCCATCCCTGTTTTTAGTGTCTGCTGTCTTTGACGCACTGATTAATTGCTCCTCCTCCAGCGGCGTGACTTTGTTTTCTGCCTTGTTTTCCTGGTTTCTGGTCAGCTCCTTCCCTCTATAAGACTTGAAGTCTCAGATATCTAATGGCTTTAGTTTGAGCATTATCGTGGACATCAGATCATGGACATCAGATAATGGACATCAGATCATGGACATCAGGTCTTTCTTTGCTTTCTCTTCTTACCAGTTTAGAGAGTAATCTACCATGTACCATTCTCTTCCTCAGGTGCTCTCCATGCCTTCTCAATAGCACGCTACAGATCTTGTCAAGCGATCTCCTTAATTGCTCCCACAAAGTCTTTACATGATAGATTTCCATACCACATTTAGATTTTGCTTACAGAGTATGATTTCCGTATGCAGAACATATCCACAGCCAGTGTGAAGAATCTAGTCTATGCGAAGATGGACTCCATTGAGTGCTAGTTGAAGGAGAAGCCTCCTCCTGTTCTCTTGGCCAGAGATAACACAAAAATTACCAGCCAAGAATAAATGTCTTCTCCTGTTAGGCTGGGAATGGGATTAACGCACATTTACACTGCCATAAAGGCAATCAAATTTTGCCCTTCTTCATTAATTCTGGGTCACAGTGAAACTTTACAGTTCTTCACTCTGGTAAGCCTGCACTAACTTCAAAGAATGTACTTTAATTGACAAGTGTATTCCTTGCCAGAGAGGGGTGTAACATAAAAAGGGGATTAACACCCAGCTGTGCTCTAGAGGAAATTTAAGGCACAGACATGCTGTAGATCAGATAATGTTCACAAATGTGAAATTTCATTGTCTTCACTAATGCTAAGCAGTGCACATCTGCCAATTAAAGCCTCTCCGTTCTGGAGCCCTCTCTGTAGTATTAGGGCTGTTCTCCTTGATTCACTGGTGCTATTGAATTACTGTAGTTGTAGCTTCATAGCCGGTAGAGCATTTGCTTCCTCCCTGAGGGTACAAAGCTGGAACAAGCTGACAGATTCCAGATCTCCAATGAATGTGTTTCACAAAAGCAAGAACACTGGGATATTTTGAAGCTTAGTGATGTTGCTCAATGGGTTTTGTGGAAACTCTGACTCTTCTCTCCCTCAAAGATGAGAAGCATCTCTTGCCTTCAGTCAAGCTATCATCTCCACCACCCTCCTGGGCTGTGTTCCCATAGCCATTGCGAGAAGATACAGATTATTTAGGGGCCATTAAAAACTGTTGAAGACTGCCGTTGAGTAATGAATCCAGCCCAGTCTCCATACAAATTGCAAGCAGATGTTTGGAGAGGAGGAGGCTTATACAGCATTTCTGTAGCTCCAGAAGTTTTCTGCAGAGAGGAGTAATCCTTCAAATGCCAACAGTATGTGCTTAGGCTTTCTTGGGGTCAGTGAATTGCATTCCACATGTATGGAAGGCACCGCAGCATCGTGATAGGGATATAGATCTGTATTAAATCAAAATGTCTTTCTTCTTTTTCTCTTTTAGCATTGGACATTAGCAAAGTGGTTAAGAATTTGGCCCACATTTACATAGTTTGGAGTACTCAGAAACAAACACAAGCTTTTGCAGGTCATTGGTACAAGTTTATCTTCTTCCAGCATGGAAACCCACAAAATTGAAAAGAATCTACAAGACTATTTGGACTATATGTTCCATACAATATAGTGTTTCTCTCCTTTTTTTTTTCTTTCTTTTTAATAAAACACTGTGTTTCTATATTGCTTTGGGAAGTCCATTTTCTTTTTTCTTTTTTTTTTTTTTTTGGTTCTACTTGGCTGAGAAATCTGATCATTAGGAAAATATTTTAATATTAATCCTATATTTTCTTTTTCTTGATCAAATCTTCCTCTTCTAAATTAAATTATAGCACTCATACCAATTGCGTTTTTGCGTTGTCCTTCAGGCTTCCGTGGATTTTTATCACCCCTTTGTCACTACTGCTTGCCAGCCTACATGCACTTACTGCAGATGTGTAATAGATCAGTTATTCTTACACATTCCTTTTATGCTTTCCCCCCACACATTCTCTTCAATATGCTGATTTATTTTTAGCAACCATCCAGGGATACCTGACACATTCTAAGCCTGCTTTTTGCAGACTCATATATACAGACAGATGCTTTCCTGCTATAGGAGATGCTTAAGGAGTTGGGGGCGGTTAGCAGTGCTGCCAGGTCTGTGAGTCGAATAGGACTCTCTACCTTCTCTGTCTGCCCTCACAGGAAAACTAACACAGAAAACAAATCTAACACAGGAAGCAACAGTTGTAACTGCCATGCCTTGTAGCTAGACTGTCATACAGGACTTGATAGCCTATTATGGTTAGGCAGTACATAAAATTTCGAAAATGGAGTAACTGATCTAAATATATGACTTAAAACTTATCAAGGACCAAGATGGGCTTCAGAGTCTTAAAAGTTCAAGCCAAAAACCTTGGCAACTAATTACTTAGGTGCCCCTACTTGCTCAGCCAGGGCAGATCAGCACTGACTTCCCACATTGCCCACTGGGAATCCGGACATTGCAGTGTTGCCAAGAATGAGGGAAATCAGTCCCTCCTTCTGGTCCCCCTGTATTTGTGCAATTACAGGTTAATTTTTAGATGCATGGGAGCAGCACAGTAGCCAGGACATCTGTTGAGAACCAATGGACCAAAGTCTCCAGGACTAAACCCCACATTTCTAATAAGGGCAATCATACCCATCAATGACTCTTCAAGATGCAGAAAGTGTGGAGGCGTGATCAATCCCAATGCTACCAAAAGAGGACATATTTTTTTAAGCAAAAAGAAAAAGATCCAGCTGTACGCATGCCCTCCTTCCCACCTTAAGATAACAGATTATAAACTAGGTTTATTTTTTGAGGACATAGGAAATAATTGGGAAATTTTCTGCTGTAATTAAGAAGATCATTATATTAGTACCCTGCTATCATTCTTTGGCATGCATTTATATTGCTTGAGTCACAATGTACAGATAAGTTTGAAAAACCTCACATCCCAGCAGGCGTAGATGGATTACCTCTGCTCTGTAGTCTTTTTCAGGCTCTATTTCAAGGTCCTATTTCTTATCTCCAGCAATGACTCACACAACAATGACACAAACAGTGTGGACTACATGGGCTTTCTGCTCCACACAGATCCTCCTCCCAGTTTCATGGCCAGCATCCTCAGCTGAGCGTGACAGAAGGCATCTGACCTATTTATCAGCCTGCTTTTAAGTGGTTATCAGGGCTTGCCAGCCTCAAGCTTCTTGAGCCTTAAAGAAACAAGTGCTCCTGATACACATCTTGCAGTTGTGCTGTGTATTTTCTCCATCATCTTTTCCTTCATTGGAGTAACTTTAGCTTCCTCTTTCGTCTCTATAATCTATTTTTTTTTACGTTTACATTTCAGATCCTGGAGCACACCTAATTTTGTTAAGCTCCTAAGCAGCTTGGAATCTGAGCTTTCCCCTTTCATTTTTTTTTTGGAGTTTGAATCTCCTGATCTGGGAAGATAAAATCCCTCTTGCTTGGTCTAAAGTATTTAGGCTCTTAGATAGATAGTTTCTCAACTTTCCTTACATCAACCGTGGCATAAACTTCTCTCTGCAGAAGATAACAAGTTTTCAGCTCAGGTTTGGACCTGGTGGGCAGGACCTAGGGACATTTTCTCCCAGACATTTTCTCCCAGAAAAAGAATTGTGGAAGTCGGCCTTGGCTGGCAGGTCCCCACATGAGTCTCTGCATGCAGGCACATCCCAGGTGCAAGGTTTGTCCTTGGGAGCTCTTCAGAACTGCTCCATTATGAAATAGCAGCAGGTATCTCGCTGCATGAATCAGGCTGCTCTTCGCTTTCAACTTAGTAGGTTGTCTGGTCATCTACTGTCAAAAAATATTGTTCTGGAGAGGTAAAAAGTATGTTTGGCAATTGCTGTCTGAAGTCTAAATATTAATTGAGTCCCTAAAAGCAACACAGATGAGATGTCCAACAACCTAGCTCTGTTTTATTTAAAAGTCAGTTAAGAAAAGAAAATGGCTTAATAGTTAATTTTAGGAGGAACATGTGAAGTCACCACAGAAATATGTGCTCTTGAAAGATCTACTCTTGAGTACATTGAAGTATCTGCATATTTAAAAACACTTCACGAGGAAGGAGAAAGCCAAGGCACGTGGAAAGGAGATGGAGGAGGGGATTTGAGCTGCTAGGCCTACAGGCTTGAGCTGAAAATGTTTTTTCTGGCAGATATTGCCAAAGTTGACAGTAGTTTAACTACAAGACTTCAACTAAATGTAGATTGGGAATCATATCTTTGTTCAGTTCCTGCTTTAGAAACACTGAGTTACTCACCACATGGGTCCATCCCTCAATTTTCTACCTCTTTGCCTCTGTTTTCCCAGCTGTAGAATGGAGCTCTTCTATCTAGCCTAACATTTGTGGAGATTTCATAATTTTCTTTACTTATAAGACATATTTATTTACATCATGGACATAAAAGGAAACTTCTGTTGTTAATAAAGACACAATCCTTTAACTATTTTATCTTTTTATTTATCTTAATGTAAAAATAATAAAAAGCATAAAAATAAATAAAATAATAAAAACTCCAGGACTCTAAAGTCTTAGCTAGGAAACAAGCTAGTCCTTGTTTATGATGATGGATAAGCAAGAGTGTGATACACTGCCAGGAATAACACCGTTGAGCTGCCTGATCTCTGGCCAGGACCAGAGCCCTTGCCCTGCCTTGTCCCACGTTTTATCCCCTCATAACTCATGGTTAATCCACCTGATTGATGGCACTTTACAGATGTCAAGCGAAGTCATGGCCCTGGCCTTCAGAGAGAGCCCTCTTCTGTGTCAACCATCATGAAGATAAACAGTAGCGTAAACACGGTAGAGGTAGATAGCCTTGATCCTGTCAGGCCTCTGCTAAATGGTCTTTCATAGCAAAAATGTGTACATAACCCAAGGTTTCATTAGGATGCCCCACCGACATTGGCCTATTCAAATTTCTTTGAAAAAGAAGGGGAAAGTTAGGGATAATTTAAGATAATGTTAGGAAGTTTGCATAGAAAAAGGCTTCCGGACCCAGGCCACAGTTTTTTTCTAAACAGTTGTGGCTCTGTATTTCTGTCCTAAAAGTCTGAGAGAAAGTTTTTACTTGTTTGTTATTTATTTTTTCCTCTGAGAAGTTTCTCATACTCACAGCTAGTCAGCATTGGTGAAAAAACCAGACCTGCAAACACGGCTGGATTAAACTGCCCCCATCTCCTGCTGAATTTAATGTGCTCATGGGCTGCAAAATCTATTGTTCACCTTATTAAGATGAAAATTTTGAGATTGCAAAGGGCCTGGATTTGAATAGAAAATAAGGAGGGGAGAAGGAGAGAGAGAGAAGACAACTGCAGTGTGTGAAGAAGTCATAAGCTGCATGCAGGCATGTGTGAGATCAAGAGATACTTTTAAAATATTGACAAAATTGCAAAACAATCCCTGAGGGAGCTTTAGAAATATCTGATTTGCCAACACTAAGATTCCAATTCACTCTTTGCCAAGAGCCGGGAGCGTTCACATCCAGTAATCCCCCCAAATGGCATCTTTCTTTCTTAAACACCCCCTCATTGCTGCTTGCATTGTTTGTTGGTTTTTAGGGCTTCATAATAGCTTGAAATCAGAGATTAGATTTGGGAGAACAATCTGGCAACCTTTCCTCTCTGCTTGGTATTAACTTCATTCCTAGACAACATGTTCTAAATGATATCTGCTCCATTTATGAGGATCTTCTTCTAATGAAAAATGAGTTCTGAGGATGTCATTTGCTGCTTTTACTCCCTTTCTCCTCTCTGGAAAAAAAAAAAAAAAAAAAGGAAGAAGAAAATGAGATTGAATGCTGAGAAAAATTACACTGTTCAACTACTTTGGAAGGAAGGAGAAGAGAATAGAAAAAAAAAAGGTCCCAATTACTGTTCCATTTGAGTCTGCAGCTGTGAGATGACAACAACCAATTCAAAGGTCATGGCAAAGCACTTAAGTAGTGATAAGGCAATGCTAAAGTGGACTAAGGAGCAGGATACCATACAGAGATCATGGCTTATGTAATTAAATTACAGTCAAAATAATAAGCATATTGTCATTTACAAAAGAATCTGAAAACTGTAACTGTGGAGGTGTCTATTTCTATATAGTTTGGCCTGCTTCAGATTTTGGTTGTATCTATATTAATAAATTAAGCAACACTATGGAGTTATTATTCATATTGTTAAGCAACAGCTAAATGACGGTAAATACAGGTTCCTGGCTGTATTTTGATCTTGACCAAACAATTCCTGATCATGGCTGAGGTATTGGCATGGGCTGGAGCCAGTCCCAAAAGGCAGAAGATTACAACCATCCTATCTTGGATACTAGGAGAGTTTATAATATAGATGAAGGCTTCGCCATGCCAGTTCGCCTCAGTGCCAGGGAACAGTCCCAGATTTTTATTTACTGTAATGAAATATTTAATTTGCTAGTGTAGATACAGCCTTTGTGTCTCTGATTTCAGTAGAGCTGTTCCTAAATTAGACTGGTGGAAAATCTCATTGAGGACCAGTGCATTATTACTGTTGTTTCTAGCAAAAGATGTAATGATCAAAACCAATTTACAGCTTTTGTTACTGTTTGTTTTTAAAAAAAGTTTAAGTACATTTGTTTCTAAACTGTAAAATTATTGAGACCACTTCTTAACTCTTAGTGAAGTGTTTTAATTCTATCCTTGAAATAAAAATAAATAAATAAGCGCATAAACTGGGCCAATTGGAAACTGCTGTGTTGGCCTCATACTCATTTATAAAATACAAGCACAGTCTAGAAAAGGCAAGGAAGGGTGATGGCTGAGAAAGAGACACAGACAGGCTAGCTACTAATAGGAAAGAAATTAAAATGATGCTTTAGGTCTTCTGGAGTCTCCCTCTGCAGTCCTGCAGGAGAAAACATTGGCCTGACCTTGAGCCCAAAGCTGGCATCCTGACCAATGCTTTTATCATTTTTCCCTCGATTACCAAATCCTGGAGCCAGGTACGTGGTCTACACTTCTCTTCTTTTTGCATGAAACAAGTACGAGCTCTGCTGTGGATCAGCTAATGAGCATGAAAAGCAGGAGAGCCAAAGGCACCTTAGCCTTAGGACAGGCTCTTGACTCCGTATCCGTGACCCTGACTAACACCCCTTGACCGTGCACTTACGTAGAGCCCTGCTGTCAAGAGCAGCTTTGCAGCTCTCGTGTTCAGAGCGTGCTAACAGGGTTGTCCTTCAGCTAAAGCGAGATGAGTGTCGCGAGCTGAGACCAGAGATCCTGCGGTCTGCAGTAAAACCTGCCCACCTTCACTCTGCAGATGTTGCAACTGGGAGTGTGGATCAGACTGGATTTATGATGCTGTCCTGACCAGGACAGTGGGTGTGAGGTTGGGTGAGGGTGGCATCCCAGTAGAAATTAGCTATAAAAGCAGCATTATCGTCTCATAAATTCTCTCCCTGACCCCATTTTTCCACCTTGGAGGATTGTAAGAAGCGCAAACAGTGCCCAGGAGCTCTCAAAAGCTAAAATAAACAGGTGGCAGCTGCAAAAACTAGGAAATACAAGAAAGTGCTCTGAGAGAGTAGGAGCATAGAGATGTGGAGAGAGGAAAAAAAAATCTGCTACTCAATTAGATTCACCCCCAAACAAGGGCCTAATCAGCTGACCTGACTTTTTTTTGTAATAAGGTTGTCCATCAGCAGGATATCTAAATGCCTTGGTATTGCCCTCTGATTGAACAAGTAGTTGAATGCTCTTTGGTTCTTGTCGGAGCACTGCATCCCCGACACATCTAAGACCAAGCGGCTAAAGACACAAAACCAGCTCTCAAAGAAGGGTCCAGAAGCACAGAGCTGCCTGCATTTTGCCCTCTGAGCAGATGCCCCCTCCTCTAGCTTGAAATTACCACTTGTGGGGTGCATTTGTCATAGCCAGAGCGTGCATACCCGCAAAGAGCATAAGGGTGATATTCACCCATAGACATACCTGGCTTTTTTAGAGACATCTTAGGCAGCATTAAGGTTGAAATAATGTTGAGGATTCACTGCCATTGCCCACGGGAGTGTGGTGAGCTACAAAGCAGCTGGATTATTTTCCTGCCCTTCTAGCATCATTCTGGGCATTACCTTCAGCCTGCCGGGCCTTCCTTGGATGGAGGTTTCTCTTTAATTTCCTTGCCATTAATGCGGTTGCATTTTGCGAGATATTTGTTTACATGAGTCTTTTTTCGTTCATTCCCCTCCCGGGAGCCATTAATTTATCTATCTGCTTTGGTTTCTGTCAACAGGAGTTGACAGGGCGAGTTACAGGTTAACTGCTCTGTTTAGAGCAAGTGGCAGGTGCTGGTATCACTCAGGCTAAATGAAAATATAAATATCTCCTTACCTACCCAAGAAGTCAGCTGAAATTCACAGGCCCCCATGTTTTAGGTTCAACCAGCTTTTAAGCCTGATCGCTTAACACAGTATTGACTAAGCTTAGTGACAGCTTGAAGGCCAGGCTGCCCGAAACCCAGGTACATATGAGCATGGAATGAAGTTTTCAGAATTGACTGAATAATAGTGAATGCTCTGCTTGTGACACTAGGAAGGAAATTTCAGAGAACATCAAAAAATTCACTGGAAGATGCTCAGGGGGATCTTTGCAAACTGGAGGATCCCGAGGTCACTAGCAAATCCAGCCCGTGTGCTTCGTTACTTGTCTCTGAATAGGGTCATTGGGAAGATCTCTCTCTGGGAAGATTTCCAGAAGAGTCCAATTTCTTAATTTTATTCATTTCCATCCTCACTGCTAATGATTTGAAGACTGAAAGATGATACAGGGCAGCCCAGGCCATAAATGTGAACATTAAAAAAGTTTTATAGAGGGACCTCAGGTCAGAAAAGTGCTCCTTCCCCCGAGTGAAATGAATGAAAATTCCTCCATGTAATTTAATGGGCTCTGAATCAGGTGCAGAAGACATTAGTGGTGTAAACCCTAATGCCAGCGGGGAGGTGACACAAGAAATTCCCCCCATACCAACCAGAAATACAGCACAAAAGTCATGTTTTGCTTAAAGATAGCTTACACACAGCGTGTTTTACAAAACAAAGAGCTCCGAGGCCATGGGGGAGATCTAATCATATATATATATATATATGTATTTTTAAATTCCTTTCTCCTATATGGGATACCAATAGTTGCTACAGAAATGAAAGGAAAAGAGGGGGAAAAAATGCTGCCTGCCTGCATGTTCCACTCTCTTGTTTTCTACAAATTTAAACTGGAAATACTAACTTTAGATGCGGTGAGTTATTGAACGCTATGACTGTAAAAGGAAACAGTTCCACCTTACCATTTAGATGGTGGTAAAGGGGACCCACACTGCTCTTCTTCCTGAGTCAGTTTATTGGTCTTTTTCCTTATAAAAACAGACCTTAAGAACAGCTTGGTTTTAATCTAGCCCAATGAATCTGGCCCAATAAATTGGTCTAGGTTAAAAACAAAAAACAAAAAAGAAAAAAGAAAAAGGTAGAGATCTGGCAGATAAGGGCTCTTTTTCTTTTTAATTCCAAACCATTTCCCACATCGTTTTTATGGTGTGGTTTTACAAACAGCGGCATCAGTATCCCGGGGAGGCAGCGAACATCAGGGTGGCTGAGCCCCAGCAGGAGGGACCGTCTCCCGCTGGGTTTGTCCTCGGAAACGCCGTAAGGTTGACCCGCTCCTTCACGGAGCCTGAACTTGGGTAAAAACAAACTTATGCTTAAAGCATTCCTGACAATTGGATTGCCTGGGGAGTTCTGCATCCAGCAGATTTAAGCATTGATCCAGCTTCACTCAGGCAGTGGTATGTAGAAATAGAGATTTTGGCTTCAGAAGCTCCTGAGGATGTTGCTCCCTGTCTCCATAGGTACCACTTGTTCTTTACAGATATAATGACTAGGTAATGAATTAACATTTGTAAACTGCTTTGAAAATTTTGAGCATTAAATAGAGTTTTTTATTAACTTATATCCTGGCAACGTTGTTTCGTTCAGATAAATTACATTTTTAATTTCATTATCCACTGATTTTAAAACACGGAAAGTTGTTGGACCCTTGTTGCTTATCGTGCAAGAATTTGCCAAGGTAGGAAGGAAATTGGGTCAAGAATTTACTGCAAAAAGTCAGATAAGTACTTTCCTTTCAGGTCCTTTTATGTCCATGATTCTGACGAGACTGATAATCTTTGCAAATCATTAGGGTGCCGTGGCTCGGAATCCATCCTGAAGCTGTATGATCTCACTTAATAATTTTCTTGTTCGACTCTCAGGCTCCCTCGGTCATCTTCCTAATAGTGATATATGTCTCCTAGATAATTTATTGAAATGACATGCTTAAAAGCATCAAACAAGACCCTTAACTTGGCTGTGAAACAGCAGTGAATGTTCATATCTGGTTTTCATATAGTGGGCCCAAAAGGTTAAATGCCTTGTCCGAGATCACACAATAAATTAGTGGCACAGCTAGACATAAGAGAAACCAGCGCTATTTCCCAGATTCTTGCTCCTCAGCAATAGACACGACTATTTCTGCATCTCAGGAGCAATTGCATGGTTCAAAACGAAGACGGTTTATTACCTGCCTAAACCCAGGGCCTTGCTCTCTTAAATTCTCTTGTCTTGTGGCCTTGAGCAATGTCAGAAATCCACGATACCACGCACAGATACTGGCATGGTGATAAGCATCAAGCCTTGGCTTTACTCTCCCTTTTTTTTCTCATTTTCTGGCAGACAGAAAGTGCTCTTCCGACTTCAGCTCAAAATCTGTGATTTAGAGATGTCCACTGAATCGAACTGCGTATGTTTTCCAGGAGAGCCTTGCTATGTATCAGCTAAATGTCGGAGAGCCTGGTACTTAGTTTTGTTTATTTGTCTTTTACCTTATAAGATATATAATAGATTTTGATTGTGGCATCTATTGGAAACAAATAGCAATATTTAACATTTATATAGCACTTTCTGCTTTATAAGCACTGCTCAAACACTAACTAATTACTCTTTGGTTTAGTGAAAATTAATGCGATCCTATTCCACTTTACAATCTATTTGCATCCTTTGTTGACTGAGAGCTAGTTCAATTACTTCTAATATATGGTCTAACTAGTCATTAAAGAGATGGCTAAAGAGGCATTTGCATCTCCTGTTGCCTTCTCCCCTCCTCACCCACTTCCTTTTGCTTTTTCATTTCATTCCTGGAGATTTTTACTGAATATTATTTCTGCCCCTTTTCTTAAACAATACAGACTTCTCATTCATTATAAGAATGATTTAAAGAATCACTCTGTTTTGCCACAGTCATTACTTTGCCACTTATTCACTAAATTAGTGATCTCAGTATCAACAATGTGGACTTCAGTTTCCAGTCTGGACTTGGGTAAATCATTTATCTATCATGTTATCTACAGGAAATTTGGCTTTCATGAAGACTGACACAGAATCAATGAGCTCCATCAAACAAGCTCGTGAAGTAACAGAGGGGCTACGGTTTGCACAGTCTTTGCTACTGACCTCCCGTGGGACCTTTTCCAGGTCACCTCCCATCTGTGTGTTTTGTTCCACTTGTAATATGGGACACATGCAAACGTAGCTCCTTGACAATGTACTGGACTAAGTCACTAAGATATGACAATCATACAGCAGCCTGATGGAATTAAAAACTCCTAGCCTTTATTTTTTTACTTAAAAAAAAAAAAAAAGAAATAAACCCTGATTATACTCTGATAACTTTGGGCTAGTAGGAAAGCAGAATTTTGCAATTCAACACAATGAATTATATTTTCTCCTGAGACATGTTATTATTTATCACTATTTTTTGAGCCCTTCCCTAAATATTTCTCACAGTCGTGCATCACTGATGCATCGGGAAGGGCTGATCTGCACAGCTCTGCCCTGGGCATGTCAGGTTGGGCTGTGCTGCAGCCAAACCATCAAGTTTTAAGTCCTTTAAGCCAGAACATAGTTTCTGTTGAGCAGGGAGTGATTTGTAGAGAGTTTGGATGGAGTTTGCAAGAACAACTGCATTTGCTTAAAAACCCTTGATAGAGACGACATCTCTCCTTGTTATACCAATGGGGGAGACCTTTTTAAGAAAAAAAAAGAAAAATAGACATTATTTTCTATTTCTAATTTTGTCTTTTTTTCATTTTTCTCCTGTAGGCATTTTACCTAACAAAAATATACTGCCTAGTGCATAAACTCAAAGTGTAATGGAAAGTTAAGCTTTGGGCACGGTAGGGGTTATACTGACTAATCAATCCCCAGCATCTCTCAATGCCCTCTGATTATCTCACAGAGAAGTCCAAAAATAAGTCCATAGAAAATCAGAAATCAATTCATGGGCATTTGCAGTCTTTTTAGAGATAATTCATATTTTAATAAACTTGGTTTGAAGTTGGGCTTTTCTCGGGATTTTATCGGAAGTAGAAAAAGGGGTTGCTTCTCTCTTTGCTAAAGGCAAGCAAAGACAGCCTTGAAATCTTCAACAAGAGCTGGGATGATTTTATACGACATACCAGAAAAAGGCAATTTAGTCTCCTGACTAATCCTACATGAAGTGCCAGCTTCTTGAATCCTGTGACCAGGACAAAATATCTACTTTTCCTTGCAAATACTTTATTTTTCCTGTATTGTTTGTTCTGCCTGTTTCGGTGAGACCTTCTCTCTCTTTTCTGAGGGAAGCTATTTATCATACATTTCTGTAGACTGCATAGACTCTTTTATTAAATAGGTAGATATGAAATTTATCTGTCCCTAGTGATATTTTCTGAGCATATCTTTGAGTACATTTCTCCAAAATTAGTTGATTCTATGTCATCCCTGGATACTTAGTTGCAGTAGTGAGTCAATACAAGCATAAACCATTACGCAATTATCTTGTTGCATCAATTGTTTTCTCTTTTTTAGTTATCCTGCAGCAAATACAGACAATCCTGAGAGGATCAGTACTTCTGGGGGTAGGATTAGGTGATGACCATAGGGTGAAATGACACATATGCTTTCTCTCCTTAAACAGTCACAACCCTCATTCAGTTCTCTTCTGTGAGAGCAGAAATAATGCACAATAGTGATAAGTAAGGTAAGCATGAGATTGGGTATGAGTTCAAAGCCTTCTTCTTACAGAAAGCTCATTAATATCCCTATGGAAGAGACAAGACCTGTACACATCGGGCAGTGGGTTTTGTCCAAAGAGAGGAGAGGAAGTGCTTTTTCACCCAACACATAATTACACTGTAAGACTAGTCACAGGATGTTGCATAGGCCAAAAGTATTTATGTTTCAAATGAGATTTGACAATTTCACAGTGGAAAGGTCAATGAAGGATTATCAAACCCAGTCATCCACCTAAGGCGTGTGCTGAGCCCTGGGGGTATGCTGAGGGGAAGGACCAACTTTATTTCTTAAATCATTGCTCTTAACTGCCTTCTTGTTCTATTTTATCAAAGAACTCACCATTGACCAGTGGTAGACAGGGCACATGGACCAGTTGGATGGTCCTTTGGTCTGACCCAGTGTAATCATATTTATGTGCAGGATATCAGGATGGTTAGGATGTCCTCAGGAGGATGGTCAGCTCTTAGACACAGCTGTATCTTAGGCAGTCAGCATGGAGTATATTCATTTAAATGCACAGTGCTTTGAAAAGTTTTGGGAGAGTTCAATAGGCCCCTGATCCCTTACTAGGATTAATAATATTGTTTTGACTATCTCCATGCTTTGAAAGTCCATTGTTGCTTCCTACTTTTCCCAGAATCTTGCAAAAATGCAAAATTGCCTATGACTGCATAGAGTCCACACATGCTTTAAAATAGATTCCTCATTTAATTTACTTGGTGGACAAGGGAAAAAAAGTGTATCTAAGTGGATATTTCCTTACCGAATGGAGGGGATAAAGGTGTTGGAAGACACAGGCCATGCGTGGAAATTGTCCTGGTGTTGTTCCTGCACTTTCATATGGTCTATCTTAAAATAAAAAATCTTTGCAGCAGATTAGAAGACCCAGGTGCATATCACATACCCACAGCTGGAATCTGCTACAGTGACTCGGAAAAAATTTGCAGGTTTTCAGACTGGCTCATCAGGCATTTGTTATTTAAATGCATCTGCATGCCATGTACTGGATTAGGGTTCTGTAGAAAAGGCATTTTTGTCCTAGGCTGGCTAAATAGCCTAATAAATAGCATTTCAATATTAAGATAAGGTTGTTTCCAAAGTAACTGCTGTCCTTGGGGAAGCCAGAGTAGGATTCTGATGACAGCAGCAGTAAAGTGCTCTCACTAGTCAAAAACTATCTGAAACCCTTTTTCTCTTCTGTCCCATAAATATTCCACTAGCTGAAGGCTCCAATCCATGAGAAGAAAGTGAAGAAGACTTAAGGGATTCCCAAACCAGAAATAATTGGGATAATTGCATTCCAGCTCCCTTCATGCTTCCCCGTCATAGTTCAAAATTTAACTACTGTTTTAGGCTTTTCTGGACCTGTAGCTCATTGTATTTTTAGATTTATTTACAAGGAGGTCATAAACCACATCTTTTGGATTAGACTCTTAATTGCATTGCGAGTCCCTTACCACTAGAAGAATGGCTTAGTGGTTGTGACCAGAAAAGTGAATTTTTGTTACTTTCTTCAACACTGGATCCAAGCCAAGCAGTATTAATTCAATTCTTCATTTTTCTCTCTTGTGTCTGCTTCTTTCCAAAGTCTTGGCCAAAATGTGAGAGGATATTATACCTACAGCTTAATTTATTTCATATAGAGACCCCGTGGGGTATGAACCTCTGTTATAAATCTGAAGTTTAGAGTTTAATAAAAAAAAACACAGAATTTTTTTATGTTATAGTAGGATATTCCAAAAATGTTTTAAGTAGCATCATTCAGTTTAAAAGTCGCATTTATATGTTTGCTAAGGTGAGGTCACAGCCTGTGATCACCTCTGATCACAAATTTGATTTGAACAACTAAAAAGCATATGCCCAAATTTCTATTGAATATGCCAGAACATTCAGCACTACATCTAGGTGACTTTATGCATTAGGCAGGGGATGGAATGGCAGGAAATACTGCAGACTATTTGGACAGATGGAAATAACCATGTAAAATTTTCAGTCTTGAGACCAGGCAGTTTTAAGTCTAGTACTAAGCATCTGCATCCTCATGTAAGCGTGGCCTGTCACTGTGAAGTCAGTTGTTTCAAATAAGATGTTAGCTACTTAACTGAGGACATCAATAACCACTTACAAAAAGTCTTTCAAGCAACTTAACTCCCACCGTCTTCATTTGCAGCTTAAGAGCCTGAACTTGAGCTAACTCCCCAAGTGTCTTTGTTGGTCTGACCACCTCTGTTGGTCTTTCAGAGTTTTGGGGAACATTAATGTATAAGCTGGAGAAAAAGCTCTCTCTGAATGATGCTCTAATGATTCCTATTTTATTTCAGTGGTCAGATAGAGCTGTGTTTGTATGTGCTCCACAGTCTTTCTGACGGAAGGGCTCCATCAAACATGTAAGAAAGTCTTATTAATAATATCTGAGGTTCACACTACTCTCCTCACCCATGCACTGGACAAGATTTTTTGAATGTGATATTCTACTGTGGCTACGTGGTTTGATATTGAAGGATTCCAGGGCTAAGAATCAGTCTTCTTGTCAGATCAAGTGTTGGGGCTCATTTCTTTAACCTTCTCCCTGTGCCACCTTAAGGAAGTCGCTTTGCCTGCCCCTGCTACATTTCCTCCACTGTAAAATGAAGAAGAGGATACCTGCTCACTGCTTACTAGCATTGGCTCTTAGTTAATGATTCAATTTGTGGAGCCCAAAGGATGGAAAATAGAATGCTGCTTCCTGCTCTGTATTCTGCAGCTGTGTTCACTCTACAGAGGCAAGCATCAATAAAAAAAAAATAGCTAAAAAGTTGCCCTAGGAATGGAACAAGAAGATCTACTTTAAAAAGGCAAAAAAGAAGGAAGAAGATGGCATTTTAACACAGGCAGGTTTTTTTTCAAAGGAGAACAACAGTAGTTGCTCTACCCCTCACCCAGGACTCATGCCTACATCCTCACAGAGACGAGATATTTCACTCTTCCACGTTTCTCATCACCTCATTGCCGTATCTATATAGGATTCACATAAAGTTACCTCCACCACTTAAACGCTTACATTTTGACAGAAAATTGGCTGATATGACACACTGCCTTCGAGAACAGGCGCTGTCTATCACCTTGCTGCTAATCTCTGTGATTAGTGACCTGCAATGTTAAGTCAGCTATCAAAGACCACCTGTCCCTCTTGCTGTAAGCGCCTCCTCGCACACTGCTTTTGTGGTGTCACACTCTCTTGTCTGGCTTTTGATTGATGGAAGTTTGTCTTTTGAGCAGTGACTCAGAAAATAAATCATTCCCCCTGCCATTCATGGAGCGCGATTCTGCGGCACAAAGCCGCTGTGGTTAATCAAAGCTCCAAAGAGCAACAAAAAAGCAACAGAACGGAGAATGAGGCGGATAGATATAAAGGATAAAGCATAATAAAAGGGATTATTTGAGAGCCGAGCAGAGCAAAAGCAAAATAGAGAGAGCTGCAAATAAGCATTGCATTTACTCCATCGAAACCAGAAAGTTGAATTTTTTGTTCTACTCCTTGAAATACGTGCGATGATAAGAGTCAAGCCCTATGTCCGTAGAAAATATAACGATGTTGAGGAGGCTGATTCCTTAGGCTGTAGCATGTGAGTAACTCTCCGAATTAGTGGATTTTCTGCATTGAGTAAGCAAAGCCTAAAGCGTATTTCTATCATATTATCTGTGTATTGCATCCCAAACAAGCTTGCAGTCCAGCCTATAGTGTCTACCCAAACAGCTGACAATGATATAAAAGGCTATTTCTATTAATTGTCCTACAGAAAGGGGGAATTTGATATGAATTAAACTGAGCCAGAAGCACTTCATTAAAGGACAAGAAAGTTCCTTCCAAATAAACATATGTATATATATATGTGTATATATGGTGCAGAAGGCTTCTTTGCTAGTATGGATGGAGCAGGAGTCAAGCGACAGAAAGGACAGAATTAGATAAACTGTAGAGAAGGTGAGAGGGAGAAGAAATCTTGCTTCATTTACACAGAGTGCAGCAAATTTATGGGAGGTGTTTAAGTAATGGAAGACACTGGTGGTTGAGCACATTACCAGGACAAATGTGTTTTTTTTTTAATTCTCTATGTGCGAAAGAAGTCAAGGGAAGATAAGAGATCTTGATGCTATGGGTGAAACTGCAGCTGAAGTAGAATCCAGGCACTAGGCATGGCAGAAAGAAATAAATAATGTACCAAAGAAGCACTACGGCGCAAATTTGCTGCCGACGCAACTCCATGGAAAACAAGATATCTAAAACCTCTGGGAATCTGACTATAAAATGAGATGACAAGAATTGCATGTCCGTGGAGTGGGGCTGGAAATTTACTTAAGTCAGTTAAATGCAACCATTCTTTCTTTGAAAAAAAAATAAAAATAAAGAAAAAGAAACTCGATTATGTGTTTTGGGGGTGAGGTTTCCATTGGAAAAGTGTCTCTACAAGCAACAGGAGAGAAAGAAGAAGAAAAGGCTGAGGAGAGTTAAATTTATAAAGACATGAATGAGCTGGGAATTGCTGCACTGCTCTAGAAGAATGTGTGTGTGAATGGTGCAAATTTACAGGGCTATTTTTGATGAACTGTAGGAGGAATTTGAGTTTTTCCACGCCTTTCTTTACAGAAAGAAAACCTTCATCTTTTGGGAATCCAGTCAATTTCCTGATTTTTATTTTTGGCTATTTCCTAAGTCACAAGTTTACTAATGGTAATTACAGACCCTGGTTGTACCTGGTGGGTTCTAGCTGTGCATAGAGGCTTTCTTGGCACATGTAGGTCTCCTGCTGGAGCCTTTTCTAAATGATTGGCCCTCGGTAGGTATTACTACAACACTCCTGTGTAGATAGAAGCCACCTTTCCTCATTTCTTTCCTGCAGAATATAGTAACTGCTTTGGCTTCTTATTTCTCCATCCCCCATGACAATAAACCACAATTTCAGTGTTCATTATAACAGCTCTTTGTTACAGTGCTCTTCTGAAGGAGCCTGTTTTTAAGATGGTTTATTAGAAGCTGTAATTTGCTCCTTCAGAGAATTTTGTGCAAATAGTGATAATATAAAGGTGAAACACTAACTCAGCAACAATTGCTGGAGAAAAATCATAATTTTTGCAAGAAAAAAAGCTTCTTTTTTAAGGTAGGAAGAGAATGCATTAAAGATAAATCAAGTTGGTAGGATGTTATGTTCCTTTTTCTGCTCTGCATTGTGAAAATGCTACCATTTTTGATTCAATATAGCAAAAGGGAATTTTACTAATCTTAGCATATCACGTACACATGATTCATATGTTTAACTTGTCTTTAATATAATACCTTTAATTTTGCTCTTACTTCTTCTTATTTTTTGCCCCTTGCTCTGCAAAGGACTTAGTGTGAATTTTGGTTGTTGAGCAGTCCCGTTCGTGTTCAGTACATTCAATTTATACGGTCTGAATTTAAGTCTCTGAGTTCACCAAGTTTAAGCACATGTTTAAAATCAAATTGGTGCTTAAACTCCCTGACTAAACTACAGCTCAGTTGTAACCGCCTCCCGCCACGCTCCTTCTATTTGTGTTTGATAGTTTCTGTGTGTTTTGCTGACAAATAGAAAGTGTGAACTTGGTCTGCTGCCATCACTGGAACTGACTGAGATAAAATGTAGTGTTTTTTTTTTTTAATTATTACTTTTATTTTTAAACAGTGTCTTAATTCAAGAGAAGAAAGCCACAGAAAATGTACAGACCTTTGGAACTGGGTTCTATCCTAGTAAAGTTCAGTTTAGAGATTAAGCGGAGAAATCAAACACACCAAATTCACCACTGGAAAAATACGAGTGGGACCCTCCTTCTTTCTACCCTATTTTCTGTGCACCTTATACCCATCCTGCAGCTCTTGCTCTGGAATCAGTCTCCAACTCCGGAACGCGCTCATACTGGTGCCAGATGGATCTCAGCTGGGGTGTGAGAGTTGTGGAGGAGTAAAATTTTATTAGTAAATTGGGGACTTCTTAGCCTTTCAAGAGTTACTTCATAAGAGGATCTTCAAGAGTTATTTGATAACTCTTTATATTTCATTTTCCACCAGTTGCAGCAATGACGTTCCTCCTGCAACTGGATTCCTCTCATTCATTTTAGATCTGTAAATGAGTCCCATGATCCCACTAGTTCTCTCTGCAATCAAAAGACTTGCAGTTATGGACATTTATTGGAAGGGGTTTTTTTGGTGGGGAGGAGGGTGTTCTTTTGTTTGTTTGGTTGGTTGGTTGGTTTTGAGGCTAAGATATTTTGCTCTTTCAAATCAGTCTTTTGATTTTGTGATAAATGAGGGTGATCCATTCCTTGTCAATACATCTTCATGTGCATTTGATCCAAAAATAGACAAGTAATCATAAATGTTTTCTGTTCTACTTCATTTATGGTTTTCAGTAGTGTTAGTAAATGATGGTAGGTTGATGTGGCATCCATAGACTTGATTTCTGTTACTTAGTGGTCCGGAAGGAGGAGTTTTCAATATTTTATTTGTGTGGGGTTTTTTTCTGTGTGCTTTTTTTTTGGATTTGGGTTTTTTATGTTTGTTTGTTTGTTCTTTTTTCTTTTTTGTTCTTTTTTTTTCCTGGATATTTTGCCTCATGCACCAGTTTAGGTAATCATAAATATATCTCACTATGTCGCTGCAAGTCAGTGATGTTTTTGTTTTTCAGTGCCTTGTGCTGCAATAAATAAACTTAAAGTGAAAAGCCAAATTATTTACTTCATTAGTCATTTCTGCAAAAAATACTTCTATTGTAAGTTTTGTTTCTGATAGCAGCTTTCTTTGTGTGCTTACATGCCTGCATACACACAGCAGTGTTCCCACAGGAACAAATCCCAGACCACGCTGTTATGTGAAATACAGCATGGTCATTTATTTCCAGTTTTCCTAGTTCTGATAAGTTCCATGATATTTCCTGCAATGTAAAGAGGGTCCCAAAGAACAGGAAGACATTTTCATCTGAATCCGTTCTATATCTCACTCCTCTGTCCCTTTTCCCTCCATCTCTCTTGCTTTCTTACACCATCTCTTTCCCTTTTATTCTCATCCCTGTTCTCTTGAAAGTCTCATGGTGTCTTCTGCATGCTCCAAAAGAGACATTTCAGCACACGCTGGTTTCCCAGGGGTGAAGTGACTGATGCAGTCAGAAACGTGTCTTTTGTAGGTATCTGAATCACTTCCTGTGGAAATAGGACACGAAACAGAAATCACCCATCAGCTCAGAATCCCTGAGCACTTGCTCAGTGCAGACAGATGCAGGATGTCGTGTATATGTGTCCCACTCGCTGTTGCAATCATAAGCAAACGCTGAGTCACACATCACTGAATGTTTCTTTCCATCAGTAATTGTTCTAAGAGGGTTTTCCTGTAGTCCATTAAGTAACATTTATTTTGTTCACAATAAGGATGCATAAAAAACCCAACTAGGCTTCAGCCATGCAGTGGCATGAACCGAGATCCTATTTATCCCTTCTTCTCTTTCAGATTATTCTGATCTGATCCCCACGCAGCTGTCGTTATTTTCATGTTGAACACTCCGACAAGAGTGCCATGGATGTGAAGGAAAGGAAACCGTACCGATCCCTGACGAGGCGCCGCGACACCGAGCGCCGCTACACCAGCTCCTCCGCGGAGAGCGAGGACAGCAAGGCGCCCCAGAAGTCCTACAGCTCCAGCGAGACCCTCAAGGCCTATGACCAAGACTCCAGGTTGACCTACAGCAACCGAGTCAAAGACATGGTGCACCAGGAGGCCGAGGAATTCTGCCGAACGGGTAAGCGCGTTGCAGCAGGTCCTGCCGTGCACAAAGTGCTGATGGACATGGGCTTGGCATAGGCAGGCATCCAAGTGAAGTTTAGCAAGGCTGGACACAGGAGTGATGAGTATGCAGAAATCCAGGGGTCAGCATGGGCTCCACAGTCCGAGCAGAGACGCTAGACATCATTTTTTTCCCCTCTTTATGGCTGGACTGAAGTCAGCGCAGTGACATTTCCACTGCTGCTGTTGCCTGTGTGAGGTCAAGTTCTAGCTTCTGCTACAGTCTCATCTTCATTTTTTCTGCAGAGACGTATGCGTGTCTTAGTTCAGAAGTCAGGCAGGGTTGCACATCAATTATTTTTAGAAGTCTGTCCAGAAAAGCATAAAATGGCAAATCAAGTCAAATGGAGTAGGCAGTGTGCCAGACAAGGAACATCAAGAGCTGACCTGGACTACTGTTAGTGCACCCTGTGCGTTTGGGAGAAACTGATTCCCCAAAGGGAATGCATATAACTGCACTCATTTAACTTGGGGACTGCTTAATCTTGCTCTTCAAGTATCACATGGTTGTGGTTTTGGTGCAAGACTCATCTGCACAGCATGTATGAAGAAAATTAGTTGCAGAAATATCCCTGTGCAACATAGTCTTGTCATTTGTATTTTGAGCAAGCTGCAACAGACAATAATTAAGCAAAGGACCAAGAGATGTTGCAAGCAACTTTGCACTCACAAAAGCAGTTTCCTTCTGAGCAGCTCTGAAGCACTTCATAAGCACTAAGGAACCCAAGAAACTACAAAGAAAAGGAAACCTTGAGGTCATTGAGTTTGCTCACTTCATACAATATATTCACCATGCAGGATAGATGTGAGTTAGTATAGGTCAGCGGTTTTCAACCTGAGGGTCTACGAGGTCCTGCAGGTCCACGGACTTCTACTAAGAAGCCTGCAAAAGATAAATAAGAAAAGCCGGACTTTGACAGGGAGCATCAATTTGCTATACAGAAGTTCATACTTCCCCAGGAAAATTTTTGCAGGGTACTGAAAAATGGTGAAAAAAAGAGTATTGGTCTATGTGCTGAAATTAATTGAGAAGTTAAGATTAACCAAGCCAGTGCCCCTGTTATACTCCCGATAACCACAGATTTTTCATTTTATAATTTTCTCACAATTCATCCTGAGAGTCCTCAGACTGGCCTGAAAAGTGCTAACAATTCCCCCAGATATTCCGTGGCACAATTTTCCCTGGCACAAAGCCACGAGCTCACCTCACTCTGCGATACCTCTTGGGCTTGTGCCAGCTGAAAACCAAGCCCTGGGAGCTTGCTTGACATCGACAAGGCAAATTTCTTTCCAGCATTAGTTTGGAAAGCAGAAGAGGGAAGCATTTCAAATTGACCAAATAAATTCAGTAAATAAACAAGTCAGCATTTAAATGGTTTTAGCTAGAGTGAGAGTGCCAGCAAACGTGCAAGTCAGCACAGCAAAAAATAGACCAGACCTGAATTAAAAAGTCTCAGATATTTATTATCTTCCTTTTATTGACTTGAGTTCTTCCAGCTTAAAAGGCAACACTGAACACAGAATATGAAAATCGATGCATCTCCTGCTGTTTATTGCAAATAAATTTGATTTTCAGTTAATTGTAGCAGTCATTTTTCATAATTTATGAGCTGTTGTTAGTGGAGAGCATCCATCACGGTGCACACGAATGTGCCTGGTGAGGTTGAGTGTAGTTTGTTGCAGGGGTAGGTGGAACCCTGGATCATTGGCTCCAACACACAGTGTGCAAGTAAAGAAAAAAATATATATATTGTCCAGTATTCCTTGGAGGAACTTTTTTAAAACTACTCTGGCATTGCATTAAAGGCAGAACGGGAAGAGAAGAGCTAGGCTTATGGGAAAATACTGCCTCCTTTCTTCTATAGCTTGTCAGGCTCATGTGCTGCATCATGCCACGGGGCAGGAGAAGACATTCTCCCAGAGTTTCATGGATGAGTTCAATGGATTCATTTGGCACCAGCTTGCACTGCATTCCCTGAGCCAGGCTTGGCAAAGCTGTGAGCCCCGACTATCCTTATCTGCCCTCTCTGAAAGCTTTACCCTTGCTCAGTCAGTTAAAGAGGTGTGAAGTTCATGAATACCTTATACCATTTGAGTGTTAGCAACTGTATATCTATAACCAGCTGAAACATGTTTTTTTTTATGTGCATCAAACAGTTCTTTCCCTGAACTTTATGGGAAAATGGGGTCAAGTCCCACTGGCTCAGTATTCACCTTGCATCTAAGCATCTTCTCTTTGTTCAACGGGAGCTGCAAAATTAATAAAAAAAAAGTATAGCAAAGCAGTAACTAGTTGGGGCCAGCTGATCATTGCAAAAAAAAAGTATATATATATATACATACATATATATATAGTAGGAGATTTTCCTTTTGCAGCAGAGGTTTGTGGCAAGCCAGAGCATTTCCCCAAAAACTGACCTCTGGAAAAATAGAAACCTCTCGGTTTGCATTGGATGTGCATTCAAAAAATGACTGTTTAACATCAACAAATGGAAACATGAGGAGAATCATGCACTTCAGTGTGGTTTTGAGCAGGGAAAAGTGCCTGACTCCATTCTGGATACATACTTGAGGTCTAGGATGGGTGGATAGGTTGGAATAATGAGTAGATATGGATTTTAGAGCCTACAGCTAGATGTGGACCTGAGCTTTCCTGAGGATCTCACATTCAGAATAAGCTTGCAAAAAAAAAAAAAAAAAAACATGTCAGAGATGAAAACCTTGTTCTAAAATTAAGTCTGCAGCCTATGCAGAGTTTGGGCAGATTTGGGCTCCCCTGCAGAGGATTTTCCTATAGAAATTTGTACAAAATTCGATTGCTGCTGTTGGTGTTTGGCCATGATCCAGAGCTTGATGCCTCCTACAGGTTAAAGATACATTTTTTAATCCACCCTATCAAGGTCTACTGGAATGGGAGCAGCGCTGCGTTGAGCTTATAAATGCACAGTGGAGATCAAAGCATTCATGGGTGGCCAAAGCCTTTTAAGACATTCAGTCTTGAAAAATAAAAGCATGCATTAATAAATAAATGGGGATTAAAATGGAGCCACTAATTGCTCTCCCCAGCTTTCTAGCACAACTTTCTGAACAAAGTGTGCTAATATCTGAATCCTCCTTCACACTGATTTGGGTTGATTTTGAAGCACTGCAGGTAACTAGATATGAACTCTTGAGTCATTTTTTTCAGGTTATATTTTTAGTCAACCGAGCAATTACATCCATTTGCAGCCAAATAACCTCCACTGTGACTGTGTCAATATGAATAACTGGACTGAGTCAAGTCATGAGTGGTCAGTGAGGGAAAGTGAGATCTCCAAAAGAAACTTAAATCATCAATATGTAATTTCAGTGATTTCAACAAAAAGAACTCTTCCAGCTTTCACATTTCGTATTGTGTTGGAGGTGCTGGATGTACTCTAAGACTTGATTTTTCCATGTCCAATTTCTCTTTTTTTTTTCCAAGATGAGTATTTTCTGCCACCTTAAAGAATTCTACCATCTCTTCATCCCTCTCTGTTTTCAAATTTGATGTTTTTATGGAATGAGCTCTGAGCTGTTGTTGGAGGTGAGGTTCCCAAGGCAGGAATCCAGCTGCTTTTTGCTCTTGGCACAGTCACTTTGTATCCCAGATTATTTGGTCTTCTGAAAATCAGATAATAATGATGAATACTCCCAGTTTCTGTGAACTGCACCATGATGGGTAAGGTTAATACCCAGTAGGGTTATGATGCAGGTGCCCAATTGCTCACTGCATCAAGGGCCACTTGTACTTGACATTGCATGTCAAGTAACTCTTGGATGCCACAGAAACGGGAATTTGCTTTTGAATTCTGTGAGGTATCCAGAAGTCCCTCCATATGTTTAGATTTTGGTCTCTAACCAAGCCCCCAAAACAGGAATTTTTTGGTGTGATATTTGGTCTCCAGAGTTGCAGTGTCCCACAGGAAGACGGCAGCTGACCAGTCCTGCCGTTGGCTTGTTCTAGCCAAAACTATATTGTAAAGTAACCCCGGCACTGCTTTCTCCTCCAGGAGCCAACTTCTCCTTGCGAGAGCTGGGCCTCGAGGACGTGACGCCCACGCACGGCACCCTGTACCGCACCGACCTGGGGCTGCCCCACTGCGGCTACTCGCTGAGCGCCGGCTCCGACGCCGACACCGAGGCCGACGTGGTCATGTCGCCCGAGCAGCCCGTGCGGCTCTGGGGACGCAGCACCAAGTCCGGCCGCAGCTCCTGCCTCTCCAGCCGTGCCAACTCCAACCTCACGCTCACCGACACGGAGCACGAGAACACCGAGACCGGTGAGCGGCGGCCGTGCGCGGGCTCCATCAGCAATGCCTCCTTTTATTGCTCTGCTTCAATCTTTGGGTTGTTTTTTTCTTTTATTTTCATGCTTTTTTTTTTTTTCTTTTTGATCAGACTCAGAGAAAACCCTCTTCTAATAGTCCCATGTCACGGCCTTTGGTACCGTCCTGTGGAGTATTTGCTAATAAACTGCTGAGGAAACTCCTGCTTCACAGCAACAGAGATCATTAAGTGGCTGTAATACTCTCTCTGCTTTCCGTAGCAACCTTTAAGGCAAAAAACAAAACAAAAAAAAAAAACCACAAAAAAGGCATTTAAATCTCCCTCCCCTTCCCCTACCACTCTTAGCTTTGCTACGCGGTAGATAATTTCCTTCTTTTCCTAG
>JAUBNY010000163.1:443479-458957 GCA_032275445.1 Crypturellus soui | reverse complement strand
TAAACAAATGGGGCTATTTAAACATAAGAATAACTTGGAAATAGTTCCGAATGAAGCCCCCATGGTGTGGAAAGCCTAGACTTGTCAGTCAGTAGCTCCCTTGTCTTTTCTGCTGTGTTTTTGAGGTCCTCCAGTTCCACTTTCTAGTGATTTCAATCTGTTTTTAAGATTTTGTACTCTACTGCAGCTTGGATAGTTTTTCCACTGATCCTGGCATATGTATTTTATCCGGCAATGTCTAAAACAGATAGATTGTGGCTAGAGATGCACACAGGGACACTATAGGTAGTTTTGTCATGAAAAATTACTACAGTTTTTATGTTCTGCAGCTTTTTGGGTGGTCGGTCTTCTTAACCTTGGGGAAGTCATCTTTATTTTTATTTTTTGGCTTTGTTTCATTATATCCTCTTGATTTTAACAGCATGGTAAAGACAACTTTCTTCTATGTTGAAATCCTTTTGTTGGAATAGCAGCTCCCTATTATGCTGTAATGTAAAATAAGAAGAAAGGAATTAGAGTCAAAGCAGCTTTCCTACTGTTGTTATTTAAGGGAGGTTATACAGCAGTTCTCTTTACTTTTTTGATTCAGTGTCATTTTGAGGCTTACTATTTTGAAAACCGGTAGCACAAGATGTTGTTACAGCAAAACATGTATTCTGGAGCACTGTACAAGCATTCCTCGTGCTGTTAGAAGAAGCTAGTGCTAACCCAAATTCCGTGGATGTGCTTCTGAAGGTGAAATTCAGTTACTCAGAATTTAAGGAACCCTCCAAATTTCATCATTAACTTCAAGTTTTTAAGTGTTAGTAAGGGGAAAGACACATTCATGCATTGCTAAATCACTTGAACTCAAGAGACCTGTTTTGCACCATCTCTATCGCTCTGGTGAGTCTTGCATTGGCAGCTCTTATCCGGCTCATGGTAGGAAGGTTGTGAGCAGTAGAGATTGAAACATCATTCTGGGGGCTCTGTCACTCAAACGCAGAAGTTCGTTATTTTAAAGATTACTTCCCCTGAAATGGGGGATTTCTCTGTGTGTGAGTACAAACACTGTCATCCAAAGTCAAGTTAGTCATCGCCGCGACTGTGGAGTTTCAAGTTCAAGGGAGCACTGAGTGATTCATACCGCCTGGCTCTATCTACAGGCAGTAGAAAGAAATATTCCCTGTGCCTAAAGCAGACACCACTCAGGCATCAAGGCGCCTGAATGTGAGCAAGCATATGAATGACAAATTCAAACAGGAAAATCTGGGGAAAAAAAAAAAAAGATGAGAACATATTTTTCACTTTGAGGTTAACACATTTGCCCTGAACGCAATCCCAAAACCTGATGACTAGAAAGAGTAATTTTTCTATTGACTGATTTCAGAACAGTACTGCTCATTTATGATTAAGGTAAAAAAACGTAGTGGGTCAGATCTGTTACTCAAATCTTGCCACATTAGCTCCTCCCTGGCAATCATTTTATGGCTTGCATTTATTCCATTCCTCATTCACTGATTTGTTAAGACTCTCTAATTTGTGTCCAAGTACAAGCTTCATTAACTGAGATATCTTTCAGCTCTGCTTTATTGGTGGTCGCCACTTCAGAGTTGTCAAAGACATTTTAATGTTAAAAAAAAAAAAAAAGGACAACACAACAGCACCTTGATTTCTATTGGCATTTTTAGCAATCAGATTAGCAGTGTTTCACTGCAGCCGAACACTGCCAGCTTCCATGTGTGACACGCTTGGGAAAGGCATTAGGGAAAACGAGGCTCCTGGGGGTGCTCATTAAGTTCACAGCTATTTTGCCTTCCGCAGTGACATCCCCCTCCTGGAGGTACCAGCTTGTCCGTGGGAACTGGCACACAGTGTCCAGGCACGTGAGGGCTCTTGTGCTCCTGGCAGGGGTTTTACTGTCCCTGTGAAGGCCAAAGTCATCCCACAGCCCTGCTTGAATTCCCGTGAGCTTGTTGTCCTGATAAAGATTTAACATTAGATGTAGAAAACTTTAACTTAATTCCACTTTAATCCACTCCATGGAGAGATCTGAAAAAAAAATCAATGCTGTCTAGGTAGCTATAAATATTTGGTGTTTATGTATAATATATAACTGAATGATCAGACATCTTCCCACGGTATAAAATATAGGCGCACACATTATGGAAGAGAGCAACTGCAGTCAGCACTGACGTTCTCCTTCCAGTTGGCGAATTATAACATATAACACATAACACATAACATATAACACATATTAATATCACTCAAATATTTGGAAGAAGTTAAAAACAGCATGTTCTATTAAAGGGGCAGTTACAATTTCGGAGAATAAGGAAATAATTTGTTTCTCGGAATTGCCTTGTCTTTTGTGAAGCCCATGGGATCTGTGGTGACCACAGGCAGTCAGGACCTCATTAGCTTCGTCTCATCATACAAACCCTGAACACATGTAGCAATTTTCCGTATGAAGATTTCATAGCTTGGTCTTTCATCTGTATTTTTTTGCTAATATTTCTCTGCATGAGAGGAAGAAAAAAAAAGAGAAAATGGTGCTAATCCGAGTCAAAGAATATTATATTCAATAGTGCTAGACATGGCATAAGTGTTCAGAATTTGTATATGAATAAAATTACAAATATTATGGGAGGGAGAGCTACCTAACTGTCAGAAAAGTAAATACAATCTATTAAGTTCTGTGAAGAATTGCACAGATCTGAGTTAGATAGATGGGCTGACTTTACTCAGCAAAGAAATGACAGAGGGTATGTAAATAGAGGACAAAAATGACACATTTTTACTGGATTCAAAAGAATTATCCATAATAGCATCTGCAATGTGTCTGCAGTAATAGAGTGTAAATTGGAATTTACATATGGATCTTTGGAAAGAGGCTCTGAGTCATCGTCTCCAAACAGTGTCCCGGTAGGAAAAGCCAGTCAGTGGCAGGAGAACCTCACGTAGCACCTTGTATATCCCGGGATTCGCCTGGTTACTCTCCGTTTTCCATTTGCCTGGAGTGCTCACCTCAGACATCAGGTGTAACCAGACCTCACATAATGACTTGCAGTCCTTTGGTGTTGTTCGACAGGACGTTTTTTCTCAGCCCTGGAAACTCAACCCCCCTATGTCCATCACCCTGGAATTAATAAACTTCTCCTGTCTCCCTTTACCTACAAGCAGGCAGGATCCCACAGTCTTTGCTGGGAATTCTGCCCATCTTCCCATTTTCCTGCTGCCTCTTGGCCGAAAGGATGGATCGCTGCTTCTCCAAGGAACCACGGCTGCTGGTTCTCGAGTGGGAGAATGGCTCCCTAGTCTATCTGCACCCGTAGCAGGATTTTTCCTCTGCCCTTTCTATATCTTTGTGCTCAGGGCTTCAGTTAAGTGACAGTCCCCAATGATTCCAGTCCCACGGCCGTTGAGTTCTTCAGTTCACATGGTGCTGCAGATGTGACACCTGCTCATATCAGTGTCTTCTACAAACCTCTTGTTTGACCTGGTTGCTCTAGACTGCTCTTATGTTCAACAGAAAGAACAGATGCTTTTAAGGTGTTTGTCTGACCTCCTTTGACATTACAATGCAAAATGAGTCGGAATCTAATAGCATTTGGTTCTCTGTGTGGAAAATACATCCCTGTTTCCACACGTGGCCTAGCAAAGCTAGAAGGAGGGAAATACAACAGCATCTTCTTAATTTACACATGCTATTTTTCTGATAGACCAACTCAACCACTCAAGAGTTTTGGTAAAATCTGCTGCAGTTTTCATAAAATAAGATAGTTTGAGTTAATACGAGGGGATGGATGGGATGTGTCTAACATATCTTTCAACCTCATCTTCCATGTCTAAAAAATCAGAAGGATACAGAGATCCTGTAACATATTCCTTGCTACTCTTTTGAATTAAAGGCCCAATACAGGTTTCAGAATGGCATTAAGTGTCAAGTTGTTGATACCATTCATCATAATTTTGGGCTGTGTACAGTTCTTTCAGTGCTGAGCTCCCTAATGAGAAAATAAATAAGTTGTAGTTTTTCATTATATAGATGTCTGGTTGGTAGATTGATATCGTCTCCAACTTTTTCAGACAAGAAGCCAAGTAAGTGCTGTATCCTAATGATTCACTAAATTAAGCCTTCTGAAATTAGTAAGGAATGTGTTAAGTATTCTTTATCCTGTCCCCGGTATTGTTGATTTTGCTGTAGTTCCATAAAAATATTTACTACTTCATTTCCAGAAAAAGTAGGAAAAAGAATCCTTGGTTAGTTAAAAAAATAAAAATAACAATATAATCTACCACTAGGTTGATCTTTTCTGGACATTTGATTTCCTCAAATCCACCACTCTGAGGCTCTTTCGACTAACAAATAGCAATCTCTGGAGTTTTACTGAAAGAAGTCCTAACACTGATAACCGCAGCCATTCTTCACATCTTTCTTCACATACATTTTTTAATTTTCATGACATTTCAGTTTTTATGCCACATTCTTTTTTTTATTTTTCCCTTAATCTGAATATCTCTCTACCAATATAAACTGCTGGCTTTTGTCAGATTTTATAATCTTGACACTGTTTTATGGCTTTCCTTAAACTCAGTGATGAAATGTATTCTCAGCCTTCTCATTGACTGAACTATTGGACGAACTCTGGCAAAACTGGCAAAACAAACTTCACCGTGTATCCATCATAACATTGTTCCAAATTTTATCTCTCCAGGCTGGTTGCATTTTTCATGCTTTATCGCAGGTCAGTGTCACTAGATGGATTGCAGTTTGCAACCTGCAGTTGTTCATCGGAGTTAGCTGGGCTGTCAGGGCAGCCCTTTTGCAGTGTTTGAAGCTTTCAGAACATTCTTGCATGAAACCGAAGAATTTTTCTAGCCAATTGGTGGATCAATACATGTGTCATTAGGACATATGGAACAACACTGTGCTGGCCTTTTGAATTTGATGTAGGATATGTGCTATCCCAGCCTTCATAACGTTTTAAAACTGCCTGAATAGGAGTGAGTGGAACGACTCAAATCCTCAACTCTAAAGCTATTTTACTTCTGTTTTAGATCATCCTCCAAACCTTCAGAACCACTCAAGGCTCCGAACTCCGCCACCTCCCATATCCCACGCTCACACCCCGAACCAACACCACGCGGCCTCCATCAACTCCCTGAACAGAGGGAACTTCACGCCACGCAGCAACCCCAGCCCCGCTCCCACCGACCACTCTCTTTCCGGAGAACAACCAGCCGGCACCCAGGAGCCAGCCCATGCTCAGGACAACTGGTTACTTAACAGCAACATCCCGCTGGAGACTAGGTAGGTCGTTTCCTTTAGCTCTTCACAGTGCTCTGATTTTGTGCACTGAGGATGTGATGGAAAATACGTATGTCTGTTTAGGTAGCATTTCAGTCTGTGCACTGATGTTTAGCTGATGTATTTTGATTTGTATATATTTTTCCTTGTGTCTTTTTATTTAGGCTAAGTGAAGAGGAAATTGCTCAGCTTTCATAAACTGGAAATATTGGTTTTAACAGCTGTTTGTAAGGTTATTTTCTTCATTTAAAGTTGGAGCCAACATCATAGATTAAAATGTTCTTGGTGTTCTTCTTTTTTATTTTCTTTTAATATCTTTTCTTCCTATGCGGTAGCATAAATCAATAACCTATTTAGGAAGTTGAAATCAGTCAATGTATTGAAAAGATTTAACCTTCCAGCTTCACCTCAGCAAGCAGATACTTTTGTAGGATGTCATTCAGCAAAGGTTGATCTCGTATGTCTAACAAGAGATTTTGTTGCTGCATTTTACTCTCCTACAACGTTGCCCCAGCAAGCATACAACACTGGAGAGCAGGGTAAAAGTCAGTGAATGATGTTCTGTTTATCTATAAAGCTTCTTCCCACCTATGCAAGCACTCGCTCTGCCAGGGACAAGCATGCACAAAGTTTTTCTACTTCACAACATTGTTTAGCTCTTTCTCCAAATCTGTTGGTTGAGGAAAAGGTGGCTCTCATGATCACTCGGCCTCAATCCCCCCATCTCATTGCGAGTGCATCCACTTGCTGCTATTGGACTTGAAACTCTGTTTTCCTGTTTTACGGATATTTTGCCTCATCTTTGCTGCCCGTTAGCACCCTTAACTCCCCCCTCTCAGTTTTGGGAGATGCCTTTGAGGCCTAACATGCTACACTTGTTTGTTTGCCTTAGTTCTCTCATTTGTTTTACCTTTTCAAGTCAGCAAGAAAGATTCTTGAGAGTAAAAAACATTTACTAATTGAAAACAGAGCCGGAGGCTAAATTTGTCACTTCACTCTAGTGGGAATCTCACTGAGGTCCGTGGTAGCTGGATGCCTGTATCCAGGGACAAAATGTGCCCAATCTTGCCAGCTTCTCCTAAGAAAACAGTCTTTAAGAATGAATGTGTCTATCGATCTGTTTGAGAGGGAGCTGCTTTTGCTGGCCCACAGAAACCAGCAAAGCAGGCCTCAATGTAACATTTTATGGCATTTAAGGATAATTAATTTCTCTGAAACTGCTTGATTAAAAATAACAACAAGAGGAACAACAACAACACAAAAATAACTAAGTAGCTGGCTCCAAAAGATTAGGACAAAATTATAAGTTAGTACAGCAAGTGTGATTTGGCAACAGTTTCAGTAATTAGATGGTGTTACTAATTCTTAAGCATACATACTCAAGCAGTGACTTTTATTTTGGTGTCAAAAAAAAGAGAATATTCCTTTTATGATTTTTGCACTATAATTCTGGAGGAGGCCCACAGCTATAACAGTGACAGATAAATTTTGTCCTTTACTTTCACAGATTGACCCTTTCATATTTTTCAGGATTTAAGTATATGATAAGCCCAATATATGTAACCCAATATATGATTTCACCCAATAGTGTGAAAACTGAGCACTTGGCACCTAGATGATGCACCTTTTCTAAAGCAATGTATGAATTTTTAGTGTTCAAACACTCCCCAATCTGGCTGGACTTTCTCAGCAAAATCTACCACCTTAGAATTAAGAAGGAAGAACCTGCTTGCTGGACCAATGCAAGAGATAAAAACTCTTTGCTGAAAACATCCTGACCCCATTTGTCCAGTTCTGGCAGCCATCTGGCAGCCACAGAATCATCTCACCAAATTGTAAGAAATAAAGGCGCTTATAGACAGAACAATTATTTGGCTAGTTCTGGAGTGCTCCTACTAAACTGTAACCAAGTACATCTCTAAAGACTGTCCTCATTTTTGTTTCACCAAATCAATGTGGATGAAATGTTTTCCAGATAGGAAGTAGCTGGTTCTTTCTGCAAGTTGGATTGGTCATATTATTACTCTTAACCAGACTGGTTAAGATGGACATTTGAGTCTGCTTAGATGAAGAAATTCTTCTGCATCATTCAGGGTATTCACGTGGATCAGAAGTTGAAAACATTTGTAATTGAGCCTCAATTTAATCATTTTATTAATTACCAGAGTTATAAAACATTTGGAGACTAATCTTGCGGCTTTTGACATGCCGGTGTGAATGGCAACACATTGTCAAATGTGCCCGCAGACAAAGAACATATTGGAAAAAAAAGTGTAATTTTATGCTAAACAGCAAAACTGCACATTTACCAAACATCACTGACAGGCTTTTGTTCCTTCACTAAGCAAACATTAAGAAAGTAATACATGTTATAATGGAGTCATAATGCAAAGAGACTGCGCTGCACAGATGATAAATGGTAAATCTCTGACAAATCTCTGCTCTAATAAACCGCTCTTCTGACACGTACAGATCTTCCATTTCCTTCTGAGGGAATTCTGTAGACATAAAAGATGAGGTTTGATGTCTGTTTAGCAAACTTGGAGGCCCAAAACTACCAGTTCCATGGAATAGAGCTGCCCCATCAGAACAGAGTTGCCCCACTAGGTTCTTTTTGTAGAACCCAAAATGACCTGTGCTTAAATTAACCAATATGTAAAAAATAAATCCTAGCCAAGAGACATTAATCCAAGAATTAAGGCCTTTGAAGTATAGCAATAGGAGATTATAGTAATCTCATGTCAAAAATGGAATAGTTGAATTGCCTTTTTTTAAAATACCATATTGATCAAGAGAGAGAGAAAACATGAAGAAAAAAACATGCCTTTTAAACAGGGACCATCACAAGGGGCAAAACGTGCCTTCAATGATAGATTTTAGGCACGCCAGAGATTGAGGAGGTAACTGATGTGGGCTCCAGGCACTATTCAGAGCGGAGGATTTTTGACTGGTTTGTCATTGCATGGAAACATCCTTAGTTTAATGCAAAGGCAAGTTGAGAGGTGTAGAACAAATGCACAACTAATGTGATAGCCATATCCCATATCTGTGAGAATGTATATGTTGCAGGAAGATCCCCTTCTCTCCTTTTATCTCTCCATTTATTTCCCTTTACCCCCTTTTCTCTGTTTCTCCCTCTTCCTATTTCTTTCCCCCTCTGCTCCCATTTTTGCTGCTTTAATGCACTGTTTTGTCAAAGTTGTGATGAAAACATCTTTGCTGAGCAATCCCTCCTGACAGGTAAGTCAGTCCTCCCCGTATTTATTCCTCTCTTCTTTCTTTCTGTGGCTCCCTTTCTGTTCCTCTACGCTCGACCTTGCAGGGAGCCCATAAATGCCAACCAGATGGACATTTGGTTGACAAGCAGTAGTTTTCAGTGTACCTTTACTCCAGGAAATTTCTCATGGTAATCCTGTAAGGCCAGGTATTGCCACCACAACTCATGTCAAAAAAAGTGGTTTGTAAACAGCTATTCCCGGGAAATGTTCAAGGGAGCAAAACCTACCCAGCCTTCAGCGAGGAGGACAGTAATTCAGCGGTCACTGCAGTGACCCAGTCACTGCACTGCTACGAATGCATACATTAAAGCATTATATGAGCCTCTCTCTTTCTGTTTTATTGACTATCCACAACTGAAATGCATGGAACCAGTTTGACATGGATTTTAACTACTGATGAACTTTTATTGATTAGCGTTGCTAGGTGCCTGGCCTCTTAGCCATTAAATGCTCAGCGCACGCACGTATGTTGCTTCTTTTTGTATTGAACTCAACATCCCACCTTCCCCACATTCCTAGGGAATGTGAGGAAGCAGCAGACACTTGGGGATGGATTGATGTCTCAAGTGCTGTGGCACACAGCTCATGCATGTCGATTCACTTTGCTCCAAAGCTGTGAATATGAATCCCTTTTACTGTCACTCAGCTCCAGGAGTAGGTCTGGGCTGTCAAAGCAACCCAGAGCCAACAAAAGCAGTGGGCTGAACTAAACAAGCCCTGGCATTAGCAGCAGGAAGAGGAGGATGTGGAGATGAAAATTAAGGTTAAGAACATTTTAAAAGAGACAGTATCAAGGTCCGTATAATATGACAAGGCTGGTTTCCCTTGGTATAATATGTTACCTGAATCCAGTTTCTTTGACAAGGGAGTTTCGTCTGAGTTCACCTTATGTCACTTACATCCTGTAAGCGCTTAATCCTGAAAAGTGATAAAGTGTCATAACACTGTGATTTTCCTTTTGCTAGTTTTGGCCAGGGAATTTACTCAGATTCAGGCTTAGATTCAGTTTTGATGTTGAAAACAGACATGAGCAGAATCTGGACTGTTTTTTGTTAAAAAAAAAAAAAAAGAATTTATTTTGCCTGGTCTTGAGAAACAAGCCTGAAGGTGAGAAAGACACGATCTGTTCCCAGCTGTGCCTCTGACTTTATTTATGCTCCTGCTATTCTCCTTAAAAAGTACAAAGCGGTTTAGCATATACGGGTCAAAAAGGGGCTCATCAAAGCACATACAAGAGAGGCCAGATATTGCATAAACCCACTATTGTGTGCAAAATCCAAACCAGGCTTTTTCACAGGCAGGCACTGTGTATCCAGCCTATTGCCTGTCTTACCCAGACCACAGCCAGTGCCCTTGGAATGTGGAAGCTATTGGAATATGCCATTGGAATAGCATTACTTTTTTTTTTCCAGCTTCTGCCTGTATGTCCTTGAGAAACTTTTTATTTGGAATATTCACATTGAGCAAAACTTGCATTTTGAAACTTCTAAATATCAAACTGTCATTGTTCCACGAAGAAAAACAAATTAATCAAATTCCTAATTAAAGGATTCCCGGGGGCAGACTGGAACTTCAAAGAGTGAGTGGCAGATTTTATCATCAGGATGAGCTGTTTGCTAGAGGTCCACGACGACGTTAGCCGGAGCTGCACAACCAAAGCAGTGGCCACAGTGGGATGCTGTGAGGTGCCTTTTCAGGGCGACAATAACACAGATGCTGAAGATTAACAAGGTTGCAGCTGGGCTCTGTCGAAATCTGCTCTTTTGAATCCAGCCGTTCAGAAGGTTTCATTTGTCACTGGCGATAAATAATGTGAAATGAACAAAGGCATCAGCATTTTTTATACATGCACATGGGCTTGTGTGCTTATATGTGTGTATATGCATATATATAGTGTATATGTAGAGAAGTGAACATTCTTAAAAGCTATATATGTATATGTGTAGTGTCTTATACATATAAATATATGGTCCATCATTCTAATTCCATGCACAACTGCACTATAACCATTGTGGTTTATAAGATCACACTTCATATATGCATGACTCACTGGCTTCATTCATGTTTCCATATGTATGTAGAAACATAGCAAAGCAGACATTCCTAGAGACATTGCAGGACAACCTCATTGAGATGGACATTCTCACCTCCTCCCGACATGACGGTGCTTACAATGATGGGTATGTGACACTTCTGTGGTCTTCCTGTTTACTGTTCAGTCATTATGATCCTTGCATGAAAGCATCTGGTCATATCAGTGATGTGTGAGGGCAACACCATTGCTGGCCTCTTCCAAGATGTTGTGTTTTTTTTTTCCAAAGAAAGAAAAAAAAGAGGTTCTTGAGCTTGGAGCACTGTGCCCTGTAAATATTAATGGCAGATGCATTAATATGAGGGTGATCCACAGCATTCCATTTGCTTTTTTCCCTGATTTTGAAAATCATTTCTCCAATAATAAGCACTTACAGCAATTTAGAATACTGCATAGAGTAAGATTCATTTCATTTTGATAAAGACCTTAAGCTATTTTTATGCCAGCTGCCTGATACTTACTGTTAAACCAATATTCTTCAGGTACATTATCTCACAAAAGATCCAGAATGTCTTCTAATACTAATGGTTTATCTCTTTAAAGCCGAGCCTTTGATCTTGACTCAATCACCCATTCTGATATTTTTACTTAATTTTGATCATTTAACTTTTAAGTTATAAACAGCTTCTAAAATGATGCTTAGTGGCCCAAACATGGACCTTGAATTGGCATTTTCTAATCTGAAAATCATCATCAGCTGAAGATTAAGTGGTGTCCTTGAACAGTGTAGGTACTTCTTTGCTTGGGCCAGATATATCTGTATCTAAATATATGCTTTCTAAAACACAGAACAAGAACTGAATCCTGAATGTTTTGATGAGAGCATAGTAGAAATAATGAATCTTTCCCTAATTCATTCAACAGTCGTGCTAAGGGTGCAAATAAAACCATGGCTGTAATAGTATAAATACTTATTTCAGAGACTTTCATGTCACTTGATGTTGCATGAATTAGTTTTTTTTTTTTTGCATGTTGATGTTTCTGCATGCAGCATTTGCCCCTGTTATTGTACAAGTGACTTTAACAGGGAGATAGAGTCAAGTCTTCACCTGATACAATCCACGGCTTGACTGGCTCCCAGCGATCTGTGCCGATTTATGCAGGCTGAGTATCTGGCCCCTAAAAGCAGGGCAGGAGATACTAGCAGTACTGGGGTGTTGATCAGCCCGCACAAGCACAAGGGCTTCTGTTTGCCATCGGCATGGCGATTGGAGAGTCAGCTCCATTCCCCAAGTTTCACTGCTGGAATTCGAATGCTTTGCACTTCATGGGAAGTGTCCCACCAAAATTCAGCTTTTCGTTTAAGGATTCCCACGCAAAGGACTCCCACTGACACATTTCCATTAAGGAACTCATGGACTGCAGTGGGCTTTTTCTTCACTGGCTTTCATGAGACTCAGACGAGGTCCTCATGGGCTGGCTCACAAGCTGCGTTTTCAGTAATGAGCAAATACTGCATCTTCCACCGTGTCACTGGACGGGATACACTGCCACCGACCCTAAGTCACACTTTTTGAGGCAGGCATCAAGCTCAAGTGCTCTGAACTGCCGTCCAGGTGTCTCTCCCCACTGGCTAAATGCAACTTGAACTCCAAGCTTTGCTGGCCTTGGCACTATTATCCTTAAATTCTAATAGTGCTTAAATTTGCCAGGAGGAGACAGTGTGAACATTCCCCTCCATGACACTTGGGGTGCTATGGAATGGCTTAAGCTCTCTTTCCCCATCTCCATTCAGCATTTCTATATATAAAAATCCAAAAACCCCACTATCATGCAGTGATCGATATAGTGAATCAGATAAATGCCCTCTCTTCTTATCCAACAACGTCCAAGCCCGGGATGTCTCAGGGACCACGAGCAGCGCCCGTGCCACCAGTCTGCCCTAGCTGTACTTGGGATACCCATTTCACCATAATGTCAGCGTTTCCACAGAGGTGACGGCTGCCAGCGAAGAGCTCCCTGTGGCACTGCTGGCGCTGTGACTTATTTAGTTCTATTTTCCTTTAATCCGTGTGACTTGCCTGTGTTTTCTTTACTCTTCTCTTCCGTGCATGCCCTCCATGTTCTCAGCCAGCATTGTGTGGAGCTGCTGTCCTCGTCGCGGCAGCCGTCGCCATCCTCTCACCCCTGCGTCTCCCGCCGCTCGCAGCTTCCCGAGGAGTCACCGGCTCTTGGTCTTTCTTCCCCCAGGCACTTCCTCTTCAAACCTGGAGGCACTTCTCCCCTTTTTTGTACCACGTCGCCGGGATATCCCTTGACGTCCAGCACTGTGTACTCACCTCCCCCTAGGCCCCTTCCCCGGAGCACGTTCTCTAGACCTGCCTTTAGCCTGAAGAAGCCCTACAAGTACTGTAACTGGAAATGCGCCGCCCTCAGCGCCATCGTCATCTCCGTCACGCTGGTCATCCTGCTGGCGTATTTTATAGGTAAGCTGGGTTCCCTTCCCCGCTTTTTTATTTCCTTAGTCTGCAGACCCTACCCCATGAGGCTAAGGTTTGGGGGACGGGTTGGCAGTACTCGTGGTGGCTTGGAAATAAAGTGTATGTTGACTTACCTGAGGTTACAGACCTGGTACTTGTAGAGGAGGCAGAAGTAAAACATGCCATGGGGTGATCTGATTAAACAACATCATAGACTGCTTGCTTTCTGGAGAGAAAAGGGCACCATGAAGTGCAACACGAAGACAAGCCCACCATTTTCTCAACGTTTTCTCAAAGTTGCCCTTTAAAACAGCCATCCAAGCACATGTGCTGAACGTGGCCCCATCCAGGGCAGATGGACTCCTGTCCCATGGGCTTCAGTGGAAGCAGGGAGCAGAATCCTGATGTGTAAAAATGTCTTTTTCTTTTGTCTCTTGGTGGCACATCCTAGTCATTAAGCATTCATGTTGAAGTTCACAGAGCACCCTGAAGGGATAGGGGGGAATTGGGTTTAGATCATGGCCTAGAAGGGTCTTATAGTAAGAGGGATTCTGGAAAATTTGCTGTTTGAGTGGAGCATCAGTGGGATTTCTGCTTGAACTGGGTATGATTTGAATTTCATTGGTTTCTAGTGGTTGCCAGTATTCGCTGCAAAAGTAATTGAACTGTTAAGGGTGAAAATTGCATTTTGCACCCTATAAAGTGGGGATGTTGCCCTTTATTTTTCCTCAGTGACATTTGATATTTGTGTTACAAATGTCCTCTCGAGGTCCATTCCTAAAAACCCCTATTCTAAACTGTCAGTGGTGCAAAATCTAATTGTCCTAGGCTTACGGATGTGACCACAGGTGAAAATGCCGCTTTCACACCACACCAGTGAGGCTTTGATTTTATGGTGACTTCCTGTACACTAATGATCTATAAAAGCTTGCGGTTAGAATTACAAATCCTAGCCTGGATCGAAGGATTTTTGCTTTCATTTCACATGAGTATAATTAGCACTACCACCAAGGCTCGCTTTTACCGTGTTCCTTTTATGTGTGTTCCTTTAACGACGGATGCTTTTCCACTTCTGCCTTGCCTCATCCTTTGGTCACTTCCATGCCTCCTGTAAGAGGAGCAGGAGTGATTAATTAACCAGCGTTAAATCAGCAGCAGTTTGATGGAATACGCAGGCAATTTTCATCATTTGTTATGTACATTTGGACCTGCCTTTCTCATTTGTCTGGTATTCTCCTTATATCCCAAACATGATTCTTTGGACAGTATCTCAAGGTATCAGCAGTCTCTTTATAACTCCGGATAGTTCTGCCTGTTAATTCTGACTGAGGAGGTTTGTGCTATTTGATAGATTAGAAGACTTTGGTTTCCCACTTAGTATTCTCCTACTCAAAAGACTTTTCAGAGTCCTGAAATGATCAGGTTCCTTTTCAAAATCACCATTAATGTGGTTAAAAGGTAGGTCTATTAAATGCTCTCCCATCCTTTTCTTCCTTTTTTTTCTCCATTCAGATGAGTACCGTGGCATCTGGCAGGCTCTAAGGATGGCTGGCAAGATGCCAGAAGTGTTGATCAGGTTGAACTGCTGTAATTACGGGTCATAATTACTAATTTCTAAAGGAACTATCAATTATTAAAAATCAAATTTGATGGTTGCGCTCAGCATAAACATATTTAACAAAGATTGTTTCTACCAGACCCAGTATTCTAATCAACAAGCAAAAAGACAGATATTTAATTAGATTTTGATGAAAAATTGTGTTTAATTTCAAGTATAATCAATTATTAATTACTGTAATGAGTGACTCTGGTGGGGTTCACTAATTAACTCATTTAAAAATTATGAATAACCTTTTCATTTGCAATTATTTTCTACATCCTGTCAAGTTGCAGATGAGAATGGTATCACCTGCCCCCCCCCGCCAAAAAAAATCAGAGATTCAAAATGTTTGTTCTTTTACCAAGTTATGCATTACCAGGTTATACATTCTGTATATCAGATTAGATATAATACTAAAACTATTGAGCTATGCCAAGATATTTTGTATATCAGATTAGATGGAATAATAAAAACTATTGAGTTCTTAACAGGAGCTTGTTCATTCTTCTAAATAACCTGATTTGTTTGCAAAGCAAGCAGTTATGTGCCCTCCAGATTTTGATTTTTATATATATATATGCTCATTTACACTTTTTTTTACAACCTCTCCTTGGTTGAATAAAACCCAGCTCCTTTTGGTGCCATTGGGAGAGTTTGAGTAGCAAGGTACAACAGATCGCGAGTAAGAAGGTTTAGCCTGTCTTACCCCTTGTGAATGCTGCGTACTTGGCTAGTTTCCACCTGCTCATTAGTTAAAATAACCCCAGAAATTATCTTTTTAATGATCATTGACATTCT
>JAUBNY010000163.1:398446-411987 GCA_032275445.1 Crypturellus soui | reverse complement strand
CAGCACCTCTGCAGCCCATCCCCAGACCACGTCCTGGGTTTGTTTTTACATATCCGCACACATCCATCTGGCTGAGACCTTTTCCCTTGTGAACTTGGTCTCGTGAAAGACGTTAGGTTGACAGCTCTGCTCAACTGAAATCTTTATCCGTGGCACAGGTTCAGGTTATGCGACAGGGTTGAAGGTGTCTACCGCGAACCAGGTCCTCTGGTGAGAGCTGAATTGCTCCATGCGGAAGGGTGGCAAGAGGACAGGAGAGCGACAGGAGAGCCCCATCTGACCAAACACAACCCATCCTCCTAGCAGGGCACTGCCTTAGGCGACGTGGGGTGAACTCCCTTGTCTGACTTTTCTGTGGGCTGCAAGAGTTCCCCTCATGAGAAAGAAAGAAAGGTTGAATAGTGTTTGGTGTGAGGGCAGTTTTTCATCCAGCCTACGTGTAAATCCAGTCTGTTTGCTTTATGGGGCTTAATAAAAAGCAAACGTGGCCCGAGCCTGAATCCGGAAATGGAAGGAGGGCTGCGGGGAGGCGCTCACACTTTGCACATTAGTTTGCACTCCCCGTGGCCGCAGATTTTGGTTTGCTCTCCGCAGTGAGGCGCCGATTATGTTTTTATAGGGGTAGTGATACGCCCCGTAAAAGTGCAGCAGCGCAGGAACTTCATCGGTGCTCCCTAAATCTTCCCACCTCTGTCCCAACCCCGCAAACCTGACGAGCTGTCTCATTTCCCCCTGCCGCGAGCCGCGGGGCTCTGCGCGTCCCCGCGAGCTCCCTGCCCGCCCTTTCCTACTGCTCCCGACACATGCAGCTTTGTTCCAGCCTCTGGGATCCCTCTCAGGAATGTTTTCATCCTGCCTTTTGGCTGGAATTCCTCTAAGAAAGCCAAAGAGGAAGGGCATGTTTGGCACTGCAGCTGAACCGTGTCGGTTGGCGGGGGGCTGCCCGACCTCGTGTCGAACATCTGCTCCTGCCGCGCCGCAAAACGCTGCTTTTTGCCACAGCCCTTCCAAAAACTCAGGGCCACACCAGTCCTTTCAAGCCTGGATGTTATTTGCCATGACCTTTTTTTCCCTTTCTGCAAGTGTCTAAAACTATTCTTATATAACAGCCCTGCTTTCCAAGCCGTAAGGGCAGGCAAAATTATTATTTCAGGGTTTTTTTTCACTTGAAGACTTAAGGTGTCTTCAATAAAGGGGGAATCAGGGGCACGGCTCAAAGATAATTAAATAATAAGAAGCCTATACAGGTCAGATACCTGTTATAGACAGGTCTGTAACAGCTTTCACAGATGTGGTTTCTACATACAATATATCCCTTCATTGATGCTTTGAGAGAGAAAGCTAGGCTAACCATAGAAAATTATAGTGTATAAAGCTAGATTAGTTTTAAACCAGAGATACAGCAATTCATTTAACATTACACTTGATCCTGTTTTTCCTTTAATTTTGTGTATATGTATACTCACATCTCAATAGATCTTATGATTACAGGTGATCATTTTGTTGGAAAAATAGAAAAGCCTACATGCATTGAAATTTTACATTATTGCACCAAAGAAACTAAGCCCTCTGCAAAGATATTTAGATGCCAGTGAGTACTCATCCAGAAGTTAGATGTTTGAATGCCTTTAATGATCCAGATTTTGTCTGTTTTTTTTATCACAGTTTAACAGAAAAAAAAAAAGAGAGAGAGAAAAGAAGGAAGATGATAGATAAATTGGTCTTTTTGAAAAGCTCTGCCTACATCTGTACTTACATGGGCTGGTAGCCTTGAACTTGCTTGTCGCTGTTCTGTTTGCAGACAGGCCAGCTCTCTTGATCTGACAGAGCTTGTACAAAAGGTTTATTGATTGGGGTAATTACTTTAGTTTTAGGGTCAAGAAAAGGTTTATTTAATACTAAAGTTAAAGCCTTTTTCTTTCTGTTATTTCTGTCTCCTTTTTTTCTTCTTTTTTTTTTCAGAACAGCAGAATTCTGCCTTTAATGACACAGCTTCTAGTGTAAAATGTGTAAAACGCTACATATGGTTTTCGTTTCTGCACTTTTGTGTATAGCTCTTTGCCTGCACCCCAGCCTGCAGGTTAATGTAAGCACAGCTTGTTTTAGTCCTGTGTCGTATTACTGGGCTGCTAGGACAGCTCTGTACGGGCTTTTCTTCCCATGAATGCTCTCCTGCTAGAGCACAGAAATAAGGTGCTGAGAGTTGCTTGTCTCCTTTGGGGGAAAAAAAAGAAAAAAAAAGAAAAAATAGAAGCCTTTCTGGGCTAGAACAATAGAGTTTTGAAGACTCACTTTTCCAAAGGCTGCATTTAAGCCGTACCCATGACGTATGTACTTGCCAGTGGTTAACTGACCCCATAACGGAGTGGAAGGCAAAACCGTCGACACCTCCCAAGTTGCTGGGCCAGTCTCCCCTTTCACAAAGGGGCAGGGGGACGAGGACGCGGCCTGTACATTAACACCTGGCATATATTCACTTTTTTTACATGATAACGGCTCTTCTGTGTATTCAATGTGTGACTGCTTTCTTTATCTAAGTGCTCCGACAGTCTCACAGTGAGAGCTGGATAGATGATGCTCAACTGCTTTCCAGAGGGGCTGCTGGAGGCTCTGAGAAGTGGCATGGGTTGGCCAGGTTTGCACAACAAGCCATTAGAGGCAGGAACAGAGCTGTGAGTTCCTCCTTTTCTCTCGCCCTGCTCTAAGACCATGGAGGACTCAACTCAGCTGCCCAGGCAGAAGCATCTCTGGCCATCTGGGAAGCCCCAGACGCTCTAGGGTGTCTCTGTGGGTGTCTATAGGGGTGTCTGCACATCTGTCATTGAACCTTGGGCCATCCATGTCTCTCTAGAATATCTGGAGACCAGGCAGCCTCAAAAGGGCATATCCATAGGACAGGCAGGTGTAACTGCACCCCACGGTAGCCCATCCCTATTTATCAGGCTTGATCTGTTTGTTAAATATGTAAAATGAAGCTTAAACTTTAATGCACCTAAAATGGTAATACCGCCAAGTTTTTATGGCATTTGTTTGACTGAATCATTTCACATTTGAGGTCCTGTGTGTATGAATATAAGAATAGGGTGGGTTTTTTTTTCCCCCTAGAATACTCCAACCTACAATACCATTTGAAATGAAACTCAAAGCCAACTTTAGCCTTGCCCCAAGGTACCAGAGTAGAAATTGTAGTGGCCTGAACATGAAGCAACTTCCCGCTTGCTAGTGCGGTTCCAGAAGTCGAACCCTGAAGGCTGAATAATTGTTGTTTCCTGTATTAGTTTGTAACAATTTATGAGATGGGGAAGGAACAAAAGAAAAAAAAAAGGGCCTTTGCAGTCCCTTGGGCAAATTGGGCATATGAGAGTTACATTTACTGGAGCAAAATTCAGGTTTAAAAATATTCCAGCTGCAAAAAGGAAGAAAAAAAAATCAGATGCTGAACATATGACTGCTTCAGAACTGTTTTTCCTAGGTCTTTCATGTGTTTAGCACTGCCCACGTTCTCAGGGAAGAAAATGGTGTTCCTTATGAGTCCCTGTGAATAACGGAAGTACATTTTCTAAAAGTTAGCTGGATTTTCTAAAAGTTGTTTTTATTCTGGTCCCAGTGAAGTCAATGGAGATTTTATTATTAACCTAAATGTTAGTATACATAGACCAGTGCCCAAGTGCTTTAGAAATCCCATTTCACCTTGTGCTTTGAACCTGCTTGCAGCTTTAGATTATCAGGTATTCTGCACTGGAAAGATTTCTCCTTAAAATGAAAACTGTGAGAGAAGTGAGCCAGTGTGGTAAAGTGCTCGTGTAGGCCAACCAAATTCAGACCAAATGTGGTTTATACTTCTGAAATCACTGGGCTGGGTCTTTGCTTTATTTACTCCCCAGATTGTTCCCCCTTTGTCTCAGATCCTGGCTGGGTAAAGAAGAGAAGTTCACAGCTATTGCACAAAACGCTATTTCTGTAGCATTTCCAGCTGGGTTGGAAGTATGGATGTGCTTGAGATAACGTGAGGAAGGGTGATGTTATTGTGATGAGATCCATTTGAGTACCTGGAGAGAGATTTCAAGGCAGGGCTAGAAGCAAAAGCAGAGACATCGCAGGGGAAAGCAAAGCCACATGTTGCACTGCAAATCTGACAAGCTCAGCAGCGCTGGAGAGTTTCAATGAGCAACCCAAATTGAGCACGGATGACAAACATTTTGTGCTTCACCATCACCTATTAATATTATCTACGCTGTGGAGTCACTACTGGCATGAGAAGGTCTGTGCTCTGAACACATTGATGGAGATCTGGAGTTTCTGCTATTAAGAATGCTTTTTTTTTAACAGCCCTTGCAGATACAGAGTGGGGGAGAATCACATGCAATTGGATGCTATAGTTACTGTATTTCACTGTGACTTTCAGAGTTAGGAGTGAATTAAGGAGTTATTTAAAGGACTGCCTGCCTGTTGCCCTTTTCCTAATTTAGCATCCTGATACCTGCATGTGAAGGTTAGAGTTCCACTGGGATATGAGAGCAAAACAGGGTTATATGCATGGATCTCTAATTAAAACAGACCTCCCAGCCTTCCGAGGAAAAAAAAAAAAAAGGAAAAAAAATCAAAATCTGGCAAACCATCAAGTGGCATTAGCAGTATCAGCATCACACTGGGTGCCCTGCAGAAGAGGAAACTGTGAAAGAGCACTCAGAAATAATGACTGAGTTTCCATGATGCTGTCAAGACTTTCACATCCCTGGCTGCCAGGTGTGGATTACTTGAGCTAGAAAAGTAAAAGCCTTATAAAACAAAAATGAAGCAGAAAAATCGAAATCTCAGCAGGTGAGGATGTACCAGAGAAGTGAACCAGTCCTTTTAAACTTCAGCTGGGGAAGGAAGATGAGGAGCAAGAGCCCAGCATTTCCATATTTTCTTGTTTCTAGAGCCTTCATTTCTTTTTTTTTTCCCTCAAAATGTTAAATCTACGTTGAAGGTTATCTGAAACCTGTTTAATACCCTCTCACCTCTGCATTTCTCTTGGCACTGTTATCACGATTGCAAGAGCAGGCAGCAGTTCTCTGCACACAGAATCCCACTCACCCTGCAGTGAAATTCAATCCAAAAGCATAATTTCTCTGAAAAATAAACAAGACTGCAAGCTCTGCAACTTAGGAGTAAATTAAATGCTAGCTGGTGTTCACAGAGCTTCAGGATCTTCTTTGCTTTCATGTTCTACTGTCTATCTTTCTAATAAAATTACTACTCAGTTCATTAGGACATTCTTGTGAGAGAGAGACATCACTGCAATGAGCTTGTTGATGCAGAATGTAGAATATTTTATTATAGTAACCAGAATACATGACAAAACTGGGCTAGATATAGGGGACGTATAGATTGTCCACAAGTGGGATGGACCCTCTCTCACTTAGAACCAGACCTTTTCTTGGCATCTCATATCCTGCACTTAATCTTCTCATCTCTAATAGAAATTGCCCCTTCCTTACATTACCAACATTGATGCATTAAATCGTAACTGTCCTAATGTGGCATTGATCCCCCATGTAGCTGATACCAAACACTTCCAGCTCCAGAGGAACTCGTTCAGGTTCTTGAAGGAGATGGTTACATTTCAATTCATGCAATGACACTGAATGGCATTTAATCACTTCCTAGAAAGCAGGCCTGGTGCTTATGAACTCCCAGGAAAGCTGCTGTTCAGCTGCCAACCAGATAACTCGGTTTTTGTTGCCAGTGGAGAATTGACTTTAATGCCCAGGGAATGATGATGCTTGGTGGCAAGTGTAAGCTATAAAATATTTAGCCTTAACAACAATTGTGTTACTGCAGTTTCTAATAAGATTTGGTGTCAGGCGGACATCTGCCTTGGCCTCTGGCCCAAAGATATAGAAACAAGCTATTAAGTTGAATGTTGCATTGTAAATAAATAAGGCGGAAAGTTCAAGTAGCTTTACTGCTGACCAGCGAATGTGTTAGTTATCTAAAAGCAAAGTCTATCAAAAGTCTAATATTTTTTCTAGCTCCTTAGTACATTTATTGTATTTCATCTGAATAAAGGTAATTTATGTAGGTAGTTGCAAGCTGGGCTGACAGATCTTTATAAAGCTCCCCACAAAGGAATTGGCTTTCACGGGGCTTCTCGTCAGCAGCAAAGTGATCCCCTGATCAGACCGTCAGCCTGGGAGCTCTGTCTCTGTCACCTGAGTCTGGTTATGATATCAAGTAAATGGTGTTTTTGCTTATGCATCAGCTTCCCAGACTGAAAAATGGGAATGGTAACAGCTAGCAATTTCCTATTGAACTAAGTGATATTCTTAAATGAAAGACAGTGTGGGGTGAAGTCTGCTCATGGTATGGTCAGGATCATAGCGGTTTACAGCTTCTCCTAGGGTAGGGAATGATTGTGTTGGGAAAGCAAGGAGTGGGATGGAAGATTTCTGCTGGGTTTCCCACAAAATCTACCCGCTGTGAGACTGTTCACACTCAAAAAGGTCCCCTGAGAGAAATGGTAAAAATACTGAAGTATCTTCAGCAGTTACAAGTCAATGTGGTGCATGAAGTAAAGCAAGTTCACTCCAGCACACAATCTGGTTTCTTTTCTGCTTTGGTAATTAAAGCTGTTGTGTGGGAAGCCCCCTCATGCCTCCTTTTTTTCTTTCTTTCTTTCTTTTTTTTTTTTTCTCTTTGCTCTTGTGAAAATCTTGACTTTTCAACTTGCTGGATGTTTTCTATCTCTCAGTTTTATTAATACAAAACCACTTTTGTCCATCCTTCTCCTTTTGCGAAGGGAGGTCGGTTGGACTCAGGCGGGGAGGACCTGATACCTCAAAGCAGACATTTCTGCACTGTCCTCCAGTGCAGCCAGTGCATCTCAATGTCATTTACTCTGTCCCTCCTAGGAGAGCACCGTGTTTACAATGTTTATTCAGGAAACGACTTGTTTTTCCAGTTGCTAATTAGATTTTGAAGCTGGCAGGACAATTGCTTCCATACGCAAGCTTCTGCAATCTTCATTCAAGCCAGCCCAGCCTAAGTTTTGCTTGTCTGTCCCCCGTGTGAGCTGTTTGTCTTCGAGGACCTTGCTCCCGCTGCCATTTGTCATCGGAAGGTGCCTAGGAAGCAACATTTTCCATGTTCTCTTTGGCCGCTCGAGCGAAACCATATGATAGTATCATGCATCATCCGTTGGCTGACCCTCCAACTAATAATCTTTGCCCTTACCAGCTGGTGTCAATCAGATCACTTCAGAGATTTGGAAGCCAAGCAAAAACTATGGGAGTCAGATTGAAAACAGAGACCATATATCTATTTCCAACAGCAAATTGTCCATGGTCTCACAGTGAACTTTAACAATTTAAGAAAAAAAAACAACACAACAACAAAACATTGTCAGGATTCTCAACTGTAGTTCCCATGGCGTTATTCATAAATTACCATATGCAATTGTGTGCGTGTTGGAAAAAAGCCTTATAATTATGCATAACAGCTCACAGAATACATTTTAAAATGGAAACTAGAACCGAGCCACAGTTACAGTAACCTGTTTTTACTTATTGAATGACTGCTTGTCCCCCATGTAGCAATACTCACTATGGGTATACTTGTAGGATAAAGCCTTTTTTTTTAGGTAGTCACTTTGTGCTACTATCTTAAGGGTTTCCGTAAATCCTGGAGACTTTAATCTCTTCTGTCTTCTTGCTCTATAAAATAATATTTTGGCTAAGTCCTTGATTCTCTGAGAGATGTGCTAATGTGACCATTTGTTTCTTCATATTTTTTAAGGTTCCCTCATCTCTATTCCCTATTTCCTTACACAAGTCACCTGTCACCTTTGGTTTAATTTGAAAGTTAGGAGCAGTATACATGCCTTTTTGTGTGAACATGCATGTTCCAGAAAGCGCAAAAATCAGGTCAGCTTGTGAACTATTCAACTCTGTGCATAGCAGCCCTGTGATGAAGTTAGAGGTGTTTGTTAGAAGTCTGAAGTGAGTAATGGTTTGCAGATGCCTGCAATGTTCCAAGTAAAAAGAAGGTCCAGTTTGTGATCGTTCCCAAGAATAGAATAGGATGAGGCTGAGAACTTAGACTTGTTGCTCACAAGCCGAGTCTCAGGCTTATTCTGACTAGCTCTGGCGCTCGTGGGACGTTAGCTCCACTTCACTTAATGCCTGTGATATGGAAATCCTTTTTCAACTGTGTTGTAGCAGCTTTGGGACAGCAATAGACTGTCAATCTTCATGAGTCTTCATCGCTTCTCGGAATTTTCTCGGTAGTGAAGAGCTCTGGGGAGTTTACAGAGACCGTAGTCTCTGCAGAGACCCTGGTTGCCCTGAGTCGCATCAGGCAAGTCCCTAGTCTTGACTGCTAGGAAATGGTAAAGTGGCACCAGTCACGGGGGAATGAGTTTCTTTGCCTCTTCACTTGGTTCTTCCCATAAGGTTATTCAAGGGCAGAGTGAGTAAAACTGGACCATGTTAGAAATGTTATGTTTAGTGATAATAGTTAATAAATAAATAAATAAAAGTAGTACAAAAGAAAGCCCGTAAACAGGATGAAGGTATTTTAAGGGTCCACTCTATTTTAAATAGTACAGGGCATTCAGGACACAATTAAAAGCTATCGAAGTGCTTCAGTAAAGAAGGTACAATGGATTTTTATCTTTTATTCCTCTTGAGTTGCGTGTCCATAATGCAGTATAATGCACTTAGGGCCCACTCAAAAAGAACTCTCTGGTAAATGAAGATTGAGGAGATGGGGGCTAACGTATGAAATGTAATATGTGTGCATGCTGCTGCCTTTTGTGAGGTAAGATGAAAGACCTGTGGATGAACAACTAAATCTCCATTTCCTTTTTTTTTTGTGTGACATAGTAGTGTCTGTGACAGTGGATGGCATCCACCTGACTAAATAGAGTCTTGTCTATAATATGGTCCATGATGATAAGATCTGCCTCTGAACTAGTCAGATGAACAAAGTCCTGAATCTCTTTTATACACAGCCTAAGGTTAACTTGCCATTTGTATGAGGATAGATCCATGTGTGTACCTGCTATTACGTGAGTTCCTGTATTGAAAATCAGCAAGAACTGCACCAGGTTTGAGTTGCTATTTCATTATTCTCGGAGGTGTGCGTGCCATTTGATCAGAACAACGATGGCAAAGCAAGCTCCAAGTGTTGACTGCCTGCTGTGAGCGTGTTTCCATACACCACAAGGTGCCTACCTGCTTAACATCAGGACTAGAGTGTTAGAAAGCTGACAGCACTCTCCTTACCTCTCCTGCTGCATAGAGCTGTCTGGTTGTGACAAGTCTTATGTCAAGACTTAAAACGAGAATGCCTGGAACTGCTTTTCTTATTTAAAACTGCTGTTGCCTTCTTGAATAATGAAATTATATCACGTCCTTTAAAATAGCCTTCAGGTACCTCTGTCACTCAGAGAACACCTATACAGAAATGCACTTCTTTTCATTTCTGTTTAAAAACTAGCATATACATTTCTCTTACAGCTGTTTTTGTTTGTTTACACCAAAAGAAGTTAACTACTAGATTTATTGCAAGAATGAAGAAATTCTGTGAAAGTGGGATTATTATTCACTTGGCCAATATTTCCATTCCCCTCTAGGACAGATGTACTCCTGATGCCCCTCCTGTAAAGCTGAATTGAATTTTAATCTGATACACATTTCATTCCGAGAAAATGAGAAATAATAGTCTGGAATGACCTACAGTGTTCCATCATTTGTCCAAGCCCAACTCACATTTACTCAGCTTTTGCTCACATTTTGGTCAAGAAAGTACAATGATTTTCATTCTCTTCTTGAAAAATAATGTTTGCTAAATCATGTGCTTCTTTCATGAAAAATAAGTTTTAGCCCCAATATTCTGAGCTGCCCTCAAAACAAGATAAAGGTGTTGGATGATATTTTGCTTGTCTGTCAGTTTTTTTGGAAGATGAATAGCCAGTGTTTTTGCCAAAGTCAGGAAATTTAAGATGATAACTAGAAACAGAATAAAATGTGGAATAGTCCCATCTCTGTTCCACCAAGTTACGCCCCAAGTTCACTTATACAATCTGCAAAATAGGTCCAAATGTACATGTTCTTCATAATATTTCCTCCCTGCAATACCAAATTCAAAAGGGGAAAACAGTCAGAAAAAATAAGCAGGGAGAAGACACATTGGGAAGTTTCCAGGTCCTGAGTGATGACAATCCCTGATGGGTGCTTTGCAGCTGTGATTTTAGTCATTTGAAGTCAATTTACCCTAAGGTGGTGGACTTGAACTTGCACAGGGGTAACTGTACGAGCTTATTTTAATGGAGCTCAGGAGTGAGCTCAGTTGCCCAAGCACAGCAATTGCCTTGAGGTTTCAGCCCTTCTACTTTCTGAAGTCCTCTCAAACTCAGAAGTTCTTTTTTTTGTTGTTGTTCTAAAGAAGTATCTGAATTGTCTTTTCTTTTCCAGAATCAGTGGATAATTGTCCCAGTAATTGCTATGGGAACGGAGACTGCGTGTCTGGGACTTGCCATTGCTTCCTTGGCTTTCTGGGCCCTGACTGCGGTAGAGGTAGGAATTGATACTTAATAAATTTCCTTTCTCCTTCCTTCTTGGTTGATGCCTTTCTTTGTGGAAGTTATAGCCATGCTTGTGGCTTTTGCAAGGTACACCTTACCCAGACTGGGGATGGTGCAGTAGAACAAAAACAGACTGGATCTGCAGATTCAGTTTTCACTTGCCATGATTGCTCTGGCCTCGGCTTGTCATAGTGTCAAGCAAGACGTCACATCAGGAGCTTTCTGTCTGGGACTGACTATATCAAACGTGACTTAAAAATGCTGCACTACACCTTGTTTAGCAAACCACTCTGTTAGCGTGTGGTGGGATCTTATACTGCTGCTTTATTTTAAGACATTAGTGGTGGAGCCCTTAAGTACCTTACTTTTTTTGCTGCTGTGAGCGTTGCAAGTTGGCATCGGTTCTACATGATCGTTAACAGCCTCGCTGCGGGGAAGGAGCCAGGTTAGAGCACGACGAGGAACGGAGTAATGGCAGGAGAAACTGGATACTCCGGCCAATAGTGAAAACATCGGGTTGACTTGTGAAGGAGGCTGACCCCAACAAACAATATATCTTTTCCTGCTTAAATGAGAAGTATTTCTTAATAAATCATTTTGGATGATAACCCAAAATGTTTAGGTTATTTAAACATTAAAAAAAAAAGAATAAGAATTGGAGTACATATAGTAAGAACATATTTCAGATTGAGAAATCAAAACTTTGCATGTGGAAAATGCCTAATGCAGAGCTCCAGGATCTTTTTTTTTTTTTTTTTCTGAAACAGTTCAACCAATTAAATGTAGATTCTTAAATATTTGGAGTAAGGGGGTGTATAAAGTTAGTTCTCACACCAAGAGCTTTGTTAAGGCAACAGGTCAAGCCCTCAGCCTGGACCATTGCTTCTTGGCCTGAAAACAGGCTGGACTTCTTCCCAAAAGAGACCTAAACTCTATCCAACCCCACATCCTCCAACCCCCGCGGTGGCGCCGTGGGGCTTGGGGTCACCTCGCTGCAGGCTGGCCAGGAGATAGGGACATGTGCATGCCCCCACACGGAGGGAATGATCTGCTGACTGATGTGGGGTGGTCCGGGCTGAAACCCGAGGTGTTGCGGAGTTCACGGCCCGTTAAGATGGATGGGACGGTCTGCGTCTCTGAGAGCCGCCGCGTCCGACCCCTCGCTGACTCGGGTTACACTTGGGCTGCATTTCCTCCCAGTTGGTTTGCATTTCCAGGCTCCTTTTTCGGAGCTGTAGATCCGGAGACCAAAGGAATTTTTCCACCTTCCACAGCATATTCCTAATCACACCTCCTAATTTTATTTAGGCGCTGACGTTTGGAGGCACCGTCCCCCAAGGCTTCCCACAGAGCCAGTGCAGGAGAAGCTCCTTTGCTTTGAGTCAGAATACTTAATCTTTTGTTCTGAATCCACTTTCCAAGGAGCTTATTTCCCTACCTGGGTTATATATGGAGCCTGCTCAGGCACTTTGGTTGAGCCACCTGGGTATCTCCCATTTCACAGGACTGCTCACTCTGTGTGACTCGAACACCTCTGATTTCAGTCAGTCTTCGGTTCAAAATCATCTGGGTCCAGATCAGTGTCTGCATTTAGGAGAGCAGGTTGTGAAAATGCTCTTTGTGTCTGCATTTCCATCCAGGGGGCTTGTTAAATAGATGGTCTCGCCTTGAAAACGAAATACGAGGGCCCCAGCACTGACTTCCTAGTTGTTTTCAGTGGAACCTAAAATGCTGCTTTTGACTTACAAACCTTTCCTCAGAGGGCAGCAACCATAGGGTGCTTAAATAGCCAAAGTATCTGTCTGCAGCAATATATTCCTTCCAGTTCTGATACGTAATCCTTATATAAGCATGTCCCACTGCAGGATTTCTCAGTCCCACATATCCTGGGTGTCCCTTTGTGTCAATCATCTGCTGCACAGTTCAACATCTAAATGCATGGGAAAGTGTGGAAGAGAAAGCCCATGCTTTTTTCTTCTCTTTCTTGTAGCAATTGCAAGAAGGGACGAGGAACTCTTGTAATAAAAATAACAGTTAATTATTAATGTATTGTTAGCCAATTATTTTAAACAATATAGATGAAAAATTACTAGACACATTCCAGGGCCTTCAAAAAACCTCCTTGAACATGGCAGAAGGTGTTTCAAATTTCTATAGAAACCAAAACGAATAATCTCGTTTTCTGATGCTAAACTCTTCAGAAGTGGTGGGCGTTTGGGCTACCTGAGCCACCCTAGAGAATTACTGCAGTTTAGGCCTCTTAAATATTTTTTTTTTACTGAAATGGAATCAGAATGACCAAACATTAATTATATATCATTATATATAGAGAAGAGTGTGCAGGGAGTAGTGGAAAAAAATCCAGAAATCTCATGTCTTTATTCATTGTGATATGCTACAAAAGAGATTTTGTTCTTGCCACTGCCGTGCCATTTGCAGCAGCACTTTCCAGGCTGTGCTGAAGGTGTCTTCCATGGAGCTCTCTATAGCGGAGCAGTTTTGCTGCAGATGGCCCGAATTTATCTGATCCTGCACTGAGTGATCAGCTGTCTTGTCAGAAAGCGTGTAAGTCTTTCTCAGCTACCTCTCGCTGGTTTAAAGGCAATTATTCTTCCTCCTTGTTGAAAAGAGCTCTAGGCTATCCTCTTCCAGTACCTTCAAAGAACAGGCTCTGTTGCTGAGCATTTGAAATTTGAGACAGGAGGCTGGAAAATTCCATCAGTCTAGCTGAAAAGTTAAATTACAAAGTGGGTTTGCTGTGAACCATGTATACGCCACAACGTATCTTAAACAATTTATGTCTTGTTTTGTATAAGTAGACATCTCCCTGGAAATGATGCACTTGAAACACACCATTCAAATGGACTTTGTGCTGCTTTGAGGTGAACAGAGGGGTCTTTAGCAATAAGAGTTGCCAAACTTCTTTCTTTTCTCAACCTCTTTTATTTTAGTCAGGCAAATGTAGTTTATG
>JAUBNY010000163.1:354184-370376 GCA_032275445.1 Crypturellus soui | reverse complement strand
GACCATAAGTAGTTGGTGGCATATTTGACAGTAAATATTAGGCACAGATGAACTTCAAATGCAAACAATCTTTTCTTTTTTCTTTTTTTCCTGTCTCCGGAGAACAACTTCTTGTACCTTTACTAGTTCAGCAACAAAGGTTGAGCTACTTTCTTTGCTCCTTCAAGCTTGGGATACTGCTGAGGCTGTGTGCACTTCATCCCACGAGGAAGATAAAGATGAAAAGGGTCCAAGAGTCTTCTTGGGAAAATGTTCTGCCCAGGAGCCTGTCCCTCACAGCCCTTATTGCTCTCTCCGCTCTGTCCCTCTGTGGGCCAAGTGCATTATTCATATGATCCTTCCCAATATGTTTAAGACAGAACACATAAACTTGGGCAATCAAAATAAGAGGATTTTCAGATGGAAAACATCTAGGAGATGCTCATACAAGCTTCCCCAGGAGAACATCTGAAGGGACACGGAGCTCAATGCACCTTTGGGTACAGAAGAGGACACCTTAGAGAGGTATCTCTTTTCTTCAGAGCCCTTATGTAGCTCAGCCTACATACGCTCACAGATTTTCCAAAGGAGTGTCTGTAGCTAATAAGATGACATTCCAATGCTAGAATCATAATATGTGAACGAGAATTACACAGGTTTAGAGAAGAAAGATCTGTGCCACCTTGGCCGACCTGTATGCCCCTGTGTGGAACATTTCCACAAGAGCGCTGCATTATTTTTCAGATAACAAGGTAACACTTACACATACATCACTGACATATGGTTGACACTGGCAACTGCATCCACTGTCATAACTGCAAAGGGAACCTGAGCTTGCAGTGGAATTTAAAACCCGAGTGGTCCAACAGCTCCGCTGCTGCTGTGCGGAGGTGGTTAGTTGATCTCATTCACTAGCCTTGTAACTGCCTCAAAATCTTTTAGCTCTTTGAGCTTTTACCTCTCAGCTTTCCTAGAATAGTGCTTCGATTCGAGCGATAGGCTCACAAGATAGGGAAAAAAAATTCTTGCAAGGTCGCTGCCCTCCCGGGTGGGCAGTCTGCGTGAACAAACCTGAAACAAAAAATCTCTTCATAAGGGTGCAAGTCCTGAGAGGGAGAGTGCAGGGAGCATGCAAGCTTTACCCGAGCCACGGAAATAACATTTAACAAGATTTGCATGATAATGGAAATCGGAGCAAGGTGCTGGGTGTAAGGAGTGAGAGAGAGAGGAGCCAAGAGTCAGGGCCTCTTATTTAATCAGGATCAGCTGCTGTTAGGAGGCAGAGTGCCGACTACCGGCTGCGCTGGCCTCTCTAAAGCAGGATTCCTGGGTCCCGCTTGCGTCTTTGCCACCAACTTTCTGTTTGACCCCAGAAAATCAAATAGAAGGTGGTTTTCCAAATTAATATTCCATGGGAATTGGGCACATGACTGCTCCTTCTACATCTCTAACCTTCTTTTCTTTGCTTTCGCCCTCCTTGGCATGAGTACGTTAGCACTTATCTATCTGGTAGAGCTGCCACGAGGTTAATTTAATATTTGTGAAGCGGTTTGATCTTGGGCTAGAGGATGTTGTACAAATGCAATGTGTTACTGTTAAGCAGATCCAGGGTAAAAGCCTCTCTCAGTGTGGGAAGGCCACAGGAGAACCGTGCATCTTTGTTGGGAAAAAAAAATATAAGGCAATCAGGTGAGGTGGAGCACTTCAAATGACTCTGTTTTCCCTGTTCAAAAGAAAAGCACTTGGTAAAACAGAGGCAGATTGTAGCAAATGAGCAGAGCCTTACAATAATCTGCCACATATATATATATTTATACATATATATACATATATATATATCTAAACACATACATAAATATATATATAACACTCTCCTGTTTCTCTTCTGGATCTTACTAAGCAAAGAAAACTGAATGTTGAAACAGCCTTCTTGAGCTCTTTGACCAAGAAGGGCTGTGCTCCACCCTTCTCCCTTTTTTCTCTCTCCTCATAATCAAAGTTTTTCTTTTCATATCACAGCAAACTCTCCTTTGCCTTTCTAGCACCTGCACAGTCTCGTAGTAAGCCGCAATGCACTTATTCAATCCTACCTTAAATGTCCTGTCTTTTATCTCCCAAGCTCACTATCTGGATAAGGTAGTGAAAGGTATGCTCTTCCTTCCTATTTTTTCCTATTGTCTTTGTGTTTTGTTTTGTTTTTTTTCTTTTAAAAAATGCACCGTGAACATGCTGTGTCGAGGTTGCATCTCTTCCTCATTGTCACCAAAGTGCTCCTAATGTCTGGAAGGGGGAACTTTCCAGTCATTTCCGTAGGAAAGACCCCTGTAAGTGCTGTGACCCTGTGTCCACATCGTATCCGTGTTCCTGCCCTTCCCTTTGACCCTGCCCTCCCATCCAAACCGCCTCTCATCCTCACCCCTCCTACCCAGGTAAGGAAAGTCAGAAGGAAAAAGTGCCTGTGAATGCAGCAGGTGCCCTATACGGCGCTATGTTTTAATTAAATGTGTGCAATCCGTTTTGTAACGAGCAGGTGAGTGTACTTTTTGTGTGAAGTCTCCATGTTTCGATCCATGACTGCTGAGTCTTACATGGGAACTTTGTGTGATATCTGTATATATATGTAGAAATGTTGCAAGCTCAAAGCCTCTGGTTGTGTAAATCAGCGAATTCTATTGAAATTAGTGATGTTATATGGACTTACAGTACAAAGAAATTTGACCTTATGTTCCTATTTGTAAATGAAAAACAAGTCTAGAACCCAGATCTTTTCTTTTCCTGAGAAGAAATGGAATTGAACTGTTATGGATTAGAGTTAATCTGATATCTTAAAACATTCACAGTTGTTTCTTAGCCAGAGCTGTATGCTAAATTAGTTTCTGATTTTTAAGCAGAAACATTGGTGACAGTTTCTGAGTGCTTATTACTTTTATAAAAATATTGAAATAGTGCACATCTCCTAGATAAATACAGTGATCAGACAATGAATATGATTGAGTTGGACACAAATATCCCTCTACATGGCTGATTTGACACTAACAATAAAACAGTGCTGAATCGGCGCAGCGTTATATATTTGCCAGTTAAACAAGCAAAAAAAAAGTCAGATAGAATAAATCTGTTTTTTTTCCATACAATTTACCCTCCTTTTTTCAGGTTGTGAGCAATCTGAAACAGCAGCCATGATAATTTTATGAAGAAGGGTAGATATGCCAAAATATTTGGTTGCTGAATGGTTAAATTGAAGTCTCTGGGCTCTTAGGGTTTAACAAGAAACTTGATGGCCCTACTGACTTGACTGCTCTAAATGAGCTGATACGCTAACATCTCTCCTGTTTCCATTGATGCTCATAGGCAGATTGAGATACAACTGCAAATAGAAAAAAAAATGAATAAGTAAATATGAATGATTATGAAATGTCCACAGCGCAAATAAGAAAACTTTGGAGAGTGATGCAGCAGTAAGTAGCACCTCTCCTTGAACCCCTGCTTATGGATTGACTGTTCAGTGGTAGTTAGCTTCCTCTCATTGCTTAGTTAGCAAAACATCCTTGTCTGTATTGAAATTAGGAAGAAAAATTATAGCCTCCTTCTTAGGATATCTTTCTTTCCTTCCCTTAGATCAAGGAAAAAGGCCACTTTTCATATCCTCCTGGAGTCACATTCTTAAAAGAACCTGCAGGTCACGCTAGGGAGTGCAATCAGAACCTCCTCTTAATGTTGCACATCTCAGTGTTTTGAATTTCAAAAATCCAGGGCTGTCTCCTTTCATCAACTTGGATTGGAGAAGGTTGGATCAAAGGGGATCAGATAAGAACCAAGAACACAGAGAAGATGACAGATCAGCCTGTATAGCTTATGTCCAAGGACATGCAATTAGACCATTCAGTGGCCCATTTTTTTTACTTTCCTAAGTCGTCTTTAGCTATCACTTGTTCTCTGGATAGCCTTTTGACTCACCTTAGTACCCAAGAATAAAGGGATGTTATGTTTAATGAGTATAGCGGAGTGTAACAGGTCATTCTCAGCAACATGCCAAGAATAAACTATTCCTCAATGCCTGGCCTCTTTTGGGAAGATTAGCAATATCTGAAATATTAATAGTACATGGTTTTTACTTGACTAAACTGCATAGCATGCATTTTTTCAGAACTAAATTACTCATGCCATTTTGGCCTTCTTAATTATTAACATCTTTCTGGTTGAAATCCCTTCCTAGTAATCCTGTCACCCCTTGTCAGGGGTGAGCTTGATTTACTGCTGAGTCTTTCCTACAACTTTACAATAAACCAGTAAAAACAGGCAAGATTTAGAATTGTTTCTAAGTTGGAGGGCAAGTTTTAAGAATAAACTTCAGGATGATTAAACCAAAAAGATCCAACTAGAATTGGAAGGGAGCCTTCAAGGCTAAGACCTACTTAACAGTGCTAACGCTCAAAATAAATAGATTCACATTATTAAATATGTGCTGATTTTAAAGAGAGCTCCTCTATTTGGATTCCTTTGGAATTGACAATATGTCAGCATAATTAATTTCTATCATTGGTTATCAAGCCTAACACTAAAAAAATAAAATAAAAACACATTAATCTTTAGTGAGACATATAAGTTGCTAGCCTGAAATGGCAAGATGCTAAACGCTCTCTTTGAATGCAGTGGGAAATGCAGGGTGACTTCGTTCCTGAAGTCTGGGGACCCAGGGTCTAACTGCAGCCAATTCCCTTCTTTGTATATTCACTAGAAATGGGAGCTCTGGTGAGAGACTTTTCAATTTTCATCCTTCAGGGACCATTTGATTAGGTATTTCTTCATTCCCATCATCACAAAATGCCATGGTGGTAGCTTAAGGACTGAGTATTTTTCTGAACACTCCCCCATGCTCTCAAAACCTGCAGGAATCAGCTAATGCTTTTTGGTCCTTCCCTTTCATCCTACAGGATTTCTACAAGTCCCTTAATGCTTGTTGTTCTATTAAGCTACAGGTGTTTGCATCATCCCATGTTCTACTCATTTCAGACCTACTAGGACTGGTGAGAACAACCACCAGGAAAGACAAGAGAAAGAAACATATTTGTTCTCTGTGGTGCTTTACAATCAGACCCAGTAAAGTCTTATCCTTTAACTCCAATTTCAAGTGGCAATGAGGCTTAGCTTGAAGAAAATTCCCACTGAACATTGTTTATAATTGGGCTAATTAGAGAAGGTTTTGCCTGTACAGATCATTAAGAGCAGATTATTTTACCACTTAAAATGGCAAGATAATTTCTTACTCTAGAGAATTTCTTCTTTGATGCTAATATTCTTCTTTAGTTTAGTCAAAATTAGTCATTTTTATAGTGATTTCCTGGTCTGTATTGCCCAGGCATGGCAGGCCTGACATTTTATGAATGTGTTGCTGTGTCATCGTTCTTCAGCAACACTTTCACGTGCTTCAGTTAGAAAATCGCATCAGGGTTTATTTTGTTTTTCTCCCTCGAAAACCTCTATTCATTGTGTTTAATTCTTTGAATCACCAAAATACAATTAACAAACACAAACAGGAATGATGGGTCATAGTCAGAGATGGAAGAATACGATGGTGTAAATCTGAGAAGATTAATCCATCCTGCTGTGCTGATATTCAGAAACACTCCAAAAAATGGATGATCATTTTGCTTTATTCCCCAGGATGGGCAAGGAGAGGATAAAGTTAATTTGTACCATCTTTTTGTCAAGTGCTTTGTAGTGCTCCATTTGTGGAGTGTGGAATACTATGTGTTCCTGTTCCTATACTGTTAATGATGGTTGAGTCTTTACCCAGTGAACCAGCTTAAAAATAATAAGATTTATAGGTTTATTCTGTCAGATATGTTGGCCTAGGTATTTGCATTCTCTTCTAACATTCTGGAGCTATGCATCCTCTTACAGCTGCTGTTGGATTATTTTGCTTTCTGTTAATGATTTCCTTCGTCATTACTTCTGCACCCTGTCTTCTGTTGGCAAAGGAGAGGTATAATTTTCTTGTCATGGCATCACTACTTTGTTGTACCTTGTAGTGCAATGGTTAATATCCAAAAACTTGTATGTCTGTGAATCTGTGAAGATGTTATCTTGTTAGGATACAGTTCTGCGTGACTTCCTGGAAGAGATTCATTTCTTTAGGAAACAGAGATGACAGTGGTGAGAGGGGGTAAACTTGCAAGATGCCAAAACAATGGATTATAATGTTAGCAATGGGAGTCATCCCACTTCAGGTTGTCTACAATGTAGATGTTTATATTTGAACTTGTCACCCTGGATCTTCTTAATAGTCAAGGAAGAGTAGTAGGCACTTTCAGGATGAAATTTTATCAAATATTCTTTTCTTTCTTTTCTGTCCTTCTGGATGGTGCTTTCCCTGTATCTGTCTGCCTTCTGAGATGCTTGACTTGGTTTCTCTGGGTCCAGGGAAAGATGATTTGGGGACAATTATGAAAGTCCACTAGGATAGACTAACATTTATTATAGACAATAAATTTCACCCCAAATTCAAGGACATAGGAATGAAATGGATTTCCTTGGTTAGAGCCTGGCATTCTACTTCCAAGGGAACCACACTGTTGAGTATCTTATATGAGATGACCAATCTCTATGAGAAGAACAGTGAGGCTTCTTCTCCTTAATACTCATATTGGGAAGCTATTCCAAAACTATTCCTTTGATTCTGAGATATTTTTTCTTTCCAATTTCCAGACAGCATTTATTTATGGTTGTTTTTTTTATTTATGGCCATTTGTTCTCATGGCAGGATTATACTCTTAAGCTTAAATAACTGTTTTACCTTCTCACCGTTCATCTACTTCATGAACATGTGGAAAACAACCAGAGCCTTTTCAGCCTTTTCTGTACTAGAGTGGGCAAATTAAGCCCTTGCCAATTTCTTACATAAGGAAGATGTCCCCATTCTTTCTTATATCAGTCAGTTTCTGTCACTCCAGGTTCCACCCTTCCTAAGCTTGGGAGAACAGATCATATACAATACTTCCATAAGCTCCTCATTTGTACAGTTATATTATTTTTCCTTATATATGATGAACACTCCTCACGTGAATTATTTGAAGATCACTTTCTTCTTTTTTTTCAGTTTTACAGCCAGTGATAAATCAGTACAATATCTTTTCTCTTTAATAATGTTAGAACTTTGCTTCTGAGATCCTCGTTCAAAAAGTTAAGAAATGAACAATATAATTTAAAGGGGAAAAAAAATGTAATCACTCTTTTTCCCTATGAATTTCCATCATGTGAAATGCTGTAGCTCTCACTTCAACCATTTCCAGGGTTTGGATCTGTCCCTACATGACTTGGAACTTTGTCCTTAGCTCCCAGAAAAAGCTTCCAAAACCCAGCGCTGAAAGTATCAGTCTCTTTTTTATTTTCTTCCCTTTGCAGAAGATAAAAGTCTGATTACTGCTATCGAACACTAGCTTCTGGGTTAAAAATACAGTATTATCCAACCCTTCTTCTTTGACTCCTGTGCTTCTACCGTGTTCCCATCAACTTCCTCATCCAAGCTCCTTTTGACTCCCACTGAACTGCTGTCCAGGTCAACATCACTCCACCTTCCTGGCAAGGATTTTCCTGCTTAACCTTTGAAACTACAGGATAGAACAGATTATTTTAGGATGAGAGAGAGAGCTCAACGGATGCACCAGAGCAATGAAAACATGAAGTGTGCTCAGGGAGGACGGAAAAGCATCAAGGAATTGAGGCACCAGCTAAACTCTAATAAATCCATGCAGAACGTGCATACGGTGAGGTTTCTTGAGAGGTTTTTCATCTAGGTAAATTTAGGGAGGTTTATAAAGATGAAATAAAAACATCCCTACTGTCAGGGTTGTCCCACCAAAACAGAATGTATCTGCTCTGAAGTATAGGTTTACCTACCTACCTAAGTTATTTAGCTCTTTACTTTAACAGCTAATACACATCCTCTCTCAATCTCCACAACAGCTAATTCTGAAATTAAATAGAGGAAAAAAATAAATTAACGCCAGCTTGGAAAAAAAAATAGCTTAAATGGTTAGAAATTTGGCACTGTTGTGAGTAGTTGAAGGCAGGATATTAAAATGGGAAATTTCAAGTAGCCCTACCCATAAATAGTACTGGCAGTTCTTTCCATAGTATATAAATACTAATATAAATTATAAGTACCAAAATATGTTCACCACAGAGTACACATTTTAAAGGACTGAAATACTATAACCATGTTTGTAAATGCAAAAGAATATTTTAGACCTTTTTAAAGGATTTTTCCGTACCACTGTTGTTCCTTATTCCATCTCATTCCTCTCAATATGTAGGAAAACAATCGTAGAAGAAATGTTAAGAAGTTCACTATGAAATGTTTGGTAGTTAAAAGGCATTTCTGAAGCACATTTACTGGCAGAGGTGACACATGATGGTGTCATGTCCTGTGCCTGCTGTCTCCCCAATTTTTGCAATGACCCTTGTGAGTAATGAGTGAATCAGAGGTTGCAATAGCACCCACCTTGCCCCTCTTGCTTCAAATCACAATATATCTGTGGTATTTGTGCAATTTCACAAACAAACTTGTTTTGCAAAGCCAGGGGTCTTGACAAACTCAAATCACACCACAAAGTTTCACGACACACATATAAGCAGAGAGGGCCTCCAGACAGGGATTGAGAAGTCAGAATTAAATTCCTGGTTTAACCAATCCTGAGGAGTGACCTTGAAAATCATTTTACTGCCTTGTTTCCTAATCTGTAAAATATGGCTAACATTTCTGACTGCTTCTCTGCAAAGATGTCCAAGCTCTGTAGGTAAAAAGTCCCCCAGACTATATAAATTAAGCAGCCTTCCTCACCCTGCTGCTTATTGTGGAAATCAGCTTTTTTTTTTTTTTTTAAAGAGTGAGATGGAAATCTTAGCAGGGGGTCATCAGATAACAAAATCAAACACTGGTGAGCAGACAGGAAGGTTGGGATTATGGGATTCATCTCTGCTTATTTTAAACTCGTATAATATAAGTGTTTGCCTCTGTGCTAGTCACCCTGGAATCCTTTTCTAGTCAGTGGAGAGAAATAGGCCCTTTCCGAGCATGCTTCAGCTCCCCAATACAAGCATTAAAATACACAAGGGGACTCATGCCATGGGAATGCCTGTTTGCCTCTCCACTGGCTAAAGGGACAGTTGAAATATCTCTATCCAGGTGGATTGTAACTGGGCAAGCTTGGGACCCACCCAAGCTGAGAAGCAGAGAAATCAAGTGTTCTCCAAACATTTTCTAGCACAGAGAATCCCGTCCCTTTCAGGACAGCTTTGCCTGTTTAGCAGACTGAGATAATGGAAAACCAGCTGTTTTTCTCAGGCTCTTAGGACCTTTAGCGCCATATGAAATGTAGGTAACCCTAAATCCTCATCTTATGGAGCAAACAATTTGATACAAACAACAAGACAGGAAAATTGTCCTGTCCTAAGCTCACCCTTCCCTCATGCAACCAGTGAGACCATGCAGTGAGGACCTCCTGGGCCAGCTGGAAGCAGTCACCCGTTGAAGGCCACCGCCACCATTCTGATGTCCAACTGGGACAGCTCGCTCCAGATGGGGACACGACAAGTGGGAGTGCAGAAATAATTCAAGGCAAAGGGGAAAAGCTGTTTGAGTAGCCCCTTTCCAGGCTCTTTTGCTCGGTCTCTGCATTCTGTTACAACGTGTGGCTTTTTGCCTTGCAGAGGGCTGCCCTGGCTTGTGCAACGGCAACGGCAGATGCACCCTGGACGTGAACGGCTGGCACTGCGTCTGCCAGCTGGGCTGGAGAGGAGCGGGCTGCGACACATCCATGGAGACGGCGTGCGGCGACGGCAAGGACAACGACGGAGGTGGGACATGGGCGCACGTGGCGCGTCAGGCTTCGCGGAGCCTGTGCAGCGAATAGATTCGGAATAGATGGATTCCGCAAGGCAGGTTTTCTGTTTGGACAGCTGGTGGAGGACAGTCTGCCAGGCTGACTCAGACAGAGTGGATGTGAATTCGGATAAAACGGATTTGGAGCTGGGGTGCCGGGGCTGAAGAGTGAGGTTGACTTGTCCTCGCATCAAGTCCATACACCAGAGAGCAGGCGGTGACCATGCACTCACCCTGTCACCCCATCCGAGCGTGGGGCTCAGCCGTGACACAGTAGGGCCACCTCAGGGAGCAAAGGGCCCTGACTCTTCTAATTCCAGCTGAGGTTCTCACCAAGGTTTTCTGGTAGGCCACTACTGTTTTGGGATGGCTGTTTCAAAGCAACTTCGTTACTCAGTGGGCTGATCCCCATGCCCACAAACCATCCAATCCTCCTCAAAGCATGTTTTATTGATTACAGTTCCGTATGTAATGATGTCAGGCATGTGAATAATAGCCCTGCATAATGCAAACTTAATATGCAGAGTTATCTCATTACAAAGGAAAGCCTGGTGCCGTGTGAAGGTTTGAATTAGAGGGCAGGAGATGAGATATTAAATTTAAGGCATAAGGGAGGCTGCATAATTTGTTTTGTTCTCACTCGGTGAAAGGCTTTGTAAACCACAAGTCTGGGCCAGGACACAGACTGTGAAATGGAGACTGCATTTTGCAAGTCTCTGTTTTACCCTGGTAGCAAGAACAGTATAATAAAAAAAAAGAAATAGTCAAGCCAAGACCATGATTATCTGCTTCACAGCAACTGGGATTCTGATTGAATATTTAAAATACTTCTGCACATCTGGCATGGTAAATGGACCAAATTATCCCTTTAGAAAAGATGGAAAAAATTGGAGAACCATACAAAGAGAACATGCTGTAAAACAAAGGTCGCTTTTTGCTTAATATGAAACTGTATATCACTGTATTCATCTTTTCTGCTTACAGCTGACACAAGGCAGCAATAAAGTTCACCACATCAGATGTGTAAAAATATGGTAAATAGAGCCAAGGATAATCCCAGTTTGCCTGGAAAAAAAAAAAAAGGAAAAAAAAAAAAAGGAAAAAATACCCTGTCATGTTATGAAAAAGAGACAGAAGGGGGAAAAAAAAGTTATTCTGCCTATTGTGCAATAGAGACCACATCTGTATAACATCAAGAATAGCATGACTAGAGTGTACAAACTTGGTAGACCAGCTCCTCGTATCTTCTGGTTCAAAATACTAACTTTATAAGTGGGTTGCCCTCACCTTGAAACAAGCGTTTTGTCGCCTTGTTAGCCTGCAGGACAGCAGATGTAGACAGGAGAGACAAAAGGCATTGACATGTTTACAAGTTAGTGCACATCAGCTGCTAACTTGCATTTGGTGAACTTCTTTGGAGCAGCGGTGTGCGAGGCTGGAGCACAGCAACTGATAGATTGTAACATATTGGCTTGTGACAGGTTATTCAGATGTCAAAGCCCACAGATAAATGTTGTCTTTTCTGTTGATCAAATGAAAAAGTCATATATGTGTTCACACTGTGCATTGCAGTCTGCAGATAATCCATGTCAGACATAAGCTATGCTGCTCTTTCAATTTTGCTGCTCTACTGCTAAGATCTCCCATCAGCTGGAAAATGCAACAAGTACAAATTTACCTCTTTGACTTGGTTTTTCTTCTGTAGGTCATTGTATATTGTAGAAGTAGGTTGAAATGTAATTCGAATTGCAATCCCCGAGATGAAGTGTCACCAGTGGTGTTGAGGTATTTTGGAGCCCAAGAGTCCTTGCCTAGCACAGGGATTGGAACGTGGTCACCTGAATTGTGATCCTAGGCTTGTGTCCTAGATGTTTTGCTGGTCTCTGGAGCTGGAAACTGGAGCCATTCTTGGCATCTAAATCTAAGCAGGTTTCCACTGGGATGTCAGTGTCATAGAGTAATTCAGGTTGGAAGGGACCTTCAGAGGTCATCTAGTCCAACTCCTTGATCAAAGCAGGTCTGCTTAGATTAGATTTAGATTAGATGTCCAGTCAATTCTTGAATGCCTTCAAGAATGGAGATCACACAACCTCTCTGGGCTGTGTCTGTTTCATGACAGCTGTCTATGGGTTTCTCAGATATCCTGAGTTTTCTCAGATGGCACCAGGCACCTCTGTTTAGACCGCTGAATCAAGTCCCATGAGTCTTTCTTCAGTGCAGCTGCTTTGTGATCAGAGTGATTAAATATTGGAAAAACTGCAGAATTTCCAAGAGCGCTGAGGAGAGGTAGATATGAGCAGCCTTCTGAAAGGAGAGGTAGTATGTTTATGAACATTGTGGCTTTTCTGTCTTCGTGTTCCCATCACATTGTCTGGACTGAAGCCTGCTCTAGGCTGGAGTAGGTTGGTTTATCTGACCTGTTGCTCATACAGTGTTCCAGGGCTATTGCTCAACTTGTCTTCAGATGTAAACAGTGGGGATGGGAGTAGCTTTAGTCAGACACCCGAGCTAGTCACCACATGTGCCATCAGTGAAGAGAGACAGGCTTATGGCATCATTTGTCTGCCCTACTTCAGATATGACCTGGTCGATGCTCATTTTTGGTTGGTGGATCTGCCTTTCAAGTCGCTTTCTGCTCAGAATAGTTTCTCTAGGCTGAGGCTTCATGAGGAGCAGCGTGGTTTTTCAGAGAAGCAACGAGGGGCTGCTCATGCAACACACAGTTTTGCTCAGGAGACATTCCCAATGCTGTGGAATCGTATGCCTGCTAATCAAAACCGCTGCAGCTGGAAATTCCTCACTATGAAGGGAGCTGAAGTCAGAATCCTTTTTCATCAGATCCTGGCCTAATCACACCCCAAGGGAGATGGGCACCAAATTGCAGGGTGTGTTGTCCTCTTCAGTCTGGACGCTGTTCATCCCCAGATAAACAATAACAAGCCAAGCAGGAGTCACTCAAAAAGTGCCTCCAAGAAAGATAATCTTTATCCAGGCTAGAAAAAAAGGTATCACCGAGAGCAGTCCCCTCTCCACACACAAGTGTCATTTGTCAAGGCTGACACTTAAGTTTCACACCCAGGTCCACTTTATTTACACTTTTAAACACAAAGTCCATCAACTTAAATGGAGTTGGAATAAGTAACTGAGAGCGGGCGATCATCCTGGATCTGTCAAGGAAACACAGTGCAGTGACACTGCTTTAACGGCCGAGGTAAAACACCAGGATTTTGTACATTTGACCTAAGGGGCCACAGCCTGTTTCACAACAAATGGGAGATGTTGCCTTAAAAGGGACTCAGAAAAGTGAGTCTTGCCTCTCTCTGGCAGAAAATTTATGGCTGAAAGCACTCACTATCCAAGGGTCGCTCTGTTACACCCCATATACACCCTGTCATGTACTTAAACAGTGAAAAGTTGGAAGGTTTAAGTGACCCAGGAAATCAGCTTCCACGATGCATCCTAGAAGTAGAGTTAATGGCATTTGGCTAAGGCTTGAGAATGGGCAAGATACAGACCCCAGTGCTTTTTTAGGGTCCTTCAAGAACACAGCATGCAGGAAAAATAGAGGAGAAAGGGCAAGGATATTCCTCACAAGTTAATGGATATGCTACCAGGGAGCAAAGCTCTGTTATCGGTCTTTCTTCCAGAGAAATCATCTAGCTGTATGAGTCACCTCATATTCAGAATCAGAGAGCTGGCCAGTTCCCATTTTAATAGCCTGAATACACCCTGTCCTGAAACCATGAGAATATTGCAAGTATTGAACTAAATAATTCTTTTTGTCTCAAGGTTCTCACTGATGAGCACAGCTGATCAGACATTTGATGGCTCTTGTTATTTTGGGGGGGTTTTCCAAGATAGATAGCCACATCTTCAAGGAGCATAAAGATTGCTGGTTCTTCAGGAAGTAGAACTGGCTGTATTCTTAATTTCCTGCTTTAAACAATTCCAGTTGTTAAACAGCTGCTGCACTCTGCTCAAACAAAGTGAATCGCTTTACTTTTGAAAGGCAAGAATCTTTCTGGGATGAAAAGCATGACAGGAATATAAATGTTTCTAATATTATCTGGCCTTTCACATTAATAAGAGGCTGGTGTTCAATTGTCTGCTGTTCTCCGCTGCCTCTTTCCAATTTAAACAGTTCCAAAGGCTAACATCAACGATTATGCAGGATAATTTAAATATATATGTATATGCATACATATACATGCACACATATATATATTCCTATTAAAATAATGCTCTCTTGTCCTGAGGTATTCTGCACATCGTTACATTGAAGTGTAGCAACTCTTTCTTTTCTTACATGTTACCTTCTCAATGATTTTCTTCGAGGGAGAAGAAGAAAAACTATATTGCTCTCTTCTTCTGCAAAACCCGTATCAGCAAAGCCTCTGCCCCTCGGTTTATGTCTTATTCATGACAGCTAAACGCAGCGCGTGTCACTGAGTACAAATGCAGGCTGCCAAGGTACACACGGCCCCTTTTTGTCTTTCCAAGCCCAGTTCTGTGCTCAAACAGATGCTACTCAAGAGCTCCCAGGTGGAACCGTTCCCTTGTTTTCCTCTCCTCCATTCTGCTGTGCCAGGACGGCTCAAAGTTGCCATAGACTTGGCATGCTGGAGAAATGACTAGGAGAGAAGCGCCCAGCCCCTGCGTGATGGTGTTTTGCCTTTCCTTGCAGCCTCAGATATTATTTAGCGCTGTCTCTAGAAGCCATCTGCCACCAGCAATGATGAGGCTCTGACCTAGACACATACGAATCATCAGAAATGGATTCTCAGCTGAAATAGATCCAGAGTGTCTGTTTTACTGCACCGTAGTCCTTTGGGGCCGCTCTACAGGGTAATGCTTGGTCTCTCGTTTGCCCTATTCAAGCATCAGGTAGTGCTTGTAGTGAGGTGGAGACTTGCATAATGCTTTGGGACTGCAATGTTTCAAATTCTTTGGCAAAAGGAATTTGGCACTGCGTGCTGGCCTTCCTAATGCCCGTGTGTCCACCATGTGTCCACCACATGCCAAGTAGTGTTGGAGAGCTGGCAGGAGGCTCTTTGCAGGGCTCTTTGCCAGTGTGTAGGGTTACACTTGAAGGTAGTGATGGAGTTGTAAAGGGAATTGTAAAGAGTCCAAGAGAACCCCAGCACACAAAACTTTGTCTTTACAAATGCATGGGTAGCAGACAGGGGTGTTTTCAGATTTTTTTTTTGATTGTTTCCTTTCTGCGCACTGTTATGAACCTTTACTCCATCCCTGTGAGGCTTTTATAGCCCGGGAAGATAGTCCCCTGGGCACGGCAGGGGAGCTGCCTGCTTCCTCGAAACCATAAAAAATGATGCATTAATGTGTTAGCTGGATTTACAAAGGGAAGTGTTGAGATGTGAATGCACCTGGGAAGGCAGCCATCATAAATTAGCATTTACCATCACAGGCAGATCCAGTCAAACAACGGGGTCATCTTGGAGGAACCACAAAAGCTAAAAAAGATGAAGAAGCCTGTCGTACCTGGAAAGATTGGATTACTGGTATAATTTGTTATAAATCTCCCAGCTTCTATTCCGTTCCTTTACGATGACTGTTAATCAACCTTACCCCAAGTCAGAGAACAAACTGATTGTTTCATGTTTCCAGGTTTTAGATCTTTGCTTTTGACTTTCCTGTGTGTTGGAGATAACATTCGTGTGTCACCTGCTCCAGGTGCTGGCACTGGGGCTCCTGGGGCGAATCCCTGCATCATTGCACCCAGAAGGAGATGTTGGTTGTGCCATTGCTGAGACTGACGTGTTTCCAACTGAGGGTCCAGCAATGGCTGTGGGTTGGGCTGCAGCCTGGGAGAGTCCCTAGAACCTTTGACAAGTCCATAACGAAATTCCTTGGATTCATGGATTCAGGAAAAAAAACATGAAAATGTGTCGGAAGAAACATCATACCAACGCACATATTGACATGCCTGAAATGAGCAAAGTTACTGATGAGAAAGAGGCACTGCTGGCATATAAAATGCAATAAAAGGTAACGTCTTCAGAAAAGATAGGGCAGGGCACATTTCACAAAGCATTTCTGCTCCTGAGGAGATGCTTAAACAGAGTTTAGGCTCCTGTCTCCAAAGGAGCACCTCAGGGAAGCTCTGCCCATCCTCCTTTAGCATCTGAGATGAGCTATTGCCTCACCTTTGGGGCAGAAAGTTCCCTTAGAAACATGAAGTTTTGCCCCGGGTGTGCTCAGTCATGTACTGTCTTGGGTGCACAGCACAAATGGCCTCTGTCCTCTTGATCAGGGCTCGAGAAGGAAGCATGTCTGTGCCTGAGTTATCTGAGGCCGTTTTCCAAGTTA
>JAUBNY010000163.1:329332-342569 GCA_032275445.1 Crypturellus soui | reverse complement strand
CACTTGGTTATGTGCTATCCAAAAAGTTGAATGCCGATAGGAGAACGAGCTGTCATAGTCACCCTACAACCACTAGAGCCACCTAGTCATCCTAGAGCTTCTTAGAGCTCTTTGGCAGCTCTACAGTGCTGTCGAGGTGGTAACTTCTCCATGAAGTCGTAGGGAATGTTTGGGAGCCAGTGAGTCTGCGGGAATGAGGCTGACTGCATTTCTGCCCAGTGTCTCCATGAAGATCACAGCAGCATCTGGGGCAGGATAAGCCATTTCCATTTCTCCTTCCAGCTACTGGCTTTTCCAGCAAGAGAAGAGAGAGGGATTCTTTCTGTTCTGTTCCCTTACAACCTCAACCGTTCTGTAATCCTATGATATCCCTTCATGGCTGGCTGTTGCATCCAACCCTGCAGTTAGACAGGAGGTATTTATCACCTCGGAGATAACCACAGAAATTCAGAGCATTTGCATTCCTTTATGAACTAGGCAGATGTGGCAGCAGAATGAAGAAGATGACTGAATCCCTATGCAGTATATTTCCTGGGCTTCAGAGACACAGCTTAGAGAGAACCTTTAGAGAGAACAGCAGTGCAGATCACCTAATGGATACAAATAAATGAATGCCTCGTGACAGCTAGCCTTTGAGTGAATTTATTATTGAATTACACTCCAGCTTTTTAAGAACAAGCTGAGCTGACAAGCTCTCTCACCACTGCAGAAGGAAAAGGAAGACAATGATAAATTACCCCGATGGATAAAGGTAAAGACCTTGTCTCCTCCAAAATACCAGCAATTATATATTATTCATGTTAGGGAAGAAAAAATAATCATTCCCATATTGAAATGAGTGTTTATGATGATAAAGCAAGTAGCTAAATTAAATTCTGAATGCACAGAATGTCTTTTCACATCATCTTGATGAACAGATAACAAGTACTCTTCTGCTACTTGATCGTTCTTGTATTGATTTTGAAACCACTTACTCTTGCTGTTTGCTTTGTACTTTTAAGCCATTCTTAGTTGTTCGTCACCATAAGGAGTGGCACGGGATACAGTGGTGTCAAGTTGTTGACTTTCAAGCCGGACACCTGATATCCTTGTTCTCTCTTAAGGGACACTCAGAAAATTGTCAGGACAGGGTAAAGTCCTCAGTCAGTCTTTTATGTCAGTATAAGACTAGCATGTCCCAGAAAAACATATGCAGAATTAGTAGTTTCTGTAAAAAAATATCTGAAAATAAGTCAACTGTTTTTTAACTTGATGTGTTTTAGACCTTGACTTTTTATAGCACAGTTTTCATATATCACTTGGTAATGAGATGCCAGAATTATTTATCCATTCTAATTAAATGGGCAGCTAGATATAATCAGCTGTGTTGTAGTAAAGATACATCAGAGAGTACAATCTGGTATCAGCTGCAAGAGTAGTCCCTTATTACCTTTACGTAAAAGCCTAAGTACAAAAAGAAGTTTTCACAGTTTAAAATTCTATCAGAATCACATTTTCTAATTTTTTCCATTCTGGAGTGATGAACTATCCCCAGACATATTTCTGCAAATCCCTTTGCCTCCCTGCACAATGTACCTAACCAGTCTGGTTGGTGAGGACTTATGCAAGCTCTATGAGATACTAAGGTGGAAAAGTACACCATAAAGGGAATTGTTCAGTATTTTATTATAAATAAATAACTGGGTGCTTTTTTATTGTCACATTAAGCTGCATTGATCCTAAACCCCATCAAAACCAAAATTGTGAGTATTGATCATGGCCAAAGAAAAATGAATAAGGGAAGGGGGCTAGAGAATAGAGGAAGATCAAACTGACTTCCAAAATCAGTAGTCCCTCTGGCTCAGTTCTGAATAATTTAGAATAATATTAGGATGATATAATAATAGCCTTGAAAGGAGACATTCAAAGCACCTGTTCTTTTCCTTTCATCCCTTTCTTCCCTCTCCTGAAGGGATACAGATTCCCCACAGCAGATCTGGCTGAATTCACGTTGCAGAGAAACCAAAGTTCTTTGTCTTTACTGCACTGCTTACCTCTGGGTTGCTGGTGTGGCTTTGATACAGCGAAGCATCAAACATTTCATTTCTAGCCGTGAAGACAAAGTTACAAAGAAGTCAAAATAAATAAATAAATAAATAAATAAATAAATAAAACTAGTCAGATATGGATCCCTGCTGATGATTCCTCCAGGGTTGGCTGGTCCAGCCCATGGTTTTGGCCTGGTTCCAGCAGGATCTAGCTCCCTTGGGCTCCATCAGCAAAATAATGTGGATGTGATGCAGCCACTGAGCTGCAGTTGCTCCCAGAAGCAAAGTATCTGCTCCACCGCTTGGGGCAGCTTGGAAAGATAAATACGACAAGACTGTTACAAATATTAGACACTACTCGGTGCCCCTGACAGGGAACTTGCATGATGCAGCACGATGCATGTGCTTCTTTAACCAGCCTTGAGAACAGGGCTCGTATTTTTCACTATTTCATACCAAACTAACACAGCACCTTTTCAAACCATCTCCTTCTCACCATTACTGTCTTTCAAAGGCATCATTTTACTTTTGTTGATTTCTGCTTAAGTGAACTACTTATGAGCTACAAATCATAGGTTTTTAAAGTATAGAAGAATACAGAGGAATTTTCAAAGAAGACCTTTTTTTTTTATAATTATTGCTCTTAAGCACAGGGAAGCATGCGTTTAAAATGTATCTTTTCAGTGCAAGGCAATTCATATATGCCTTTCCAATGTTTGCCTTTTCCCTTTCATTTTAAATTATATAGTGTGGCATTATTTCATCTCCAAGGGAGTTGGAGTTGAGGATGGCATTATTTTCTTATAATAAGCTAATGAAAAATATGCAGCTACTTGCTTCCACCTTATAGAATTTATATCTGCAGGGTTCTTTGAAAGAAAAGTTTCTCTCCATTTGAACGTTTCTTTCCATAACATAGATAGTATAATCATAATGTAATTATATTCCACTTTAACAAATGGCATTGAAAGGAAATCCTGTATACAGTCATTAGAGAAATTGGGATGCAGTTTTTAACAAATATTACAAATTGCTGTATATTTATTACCAAGTGCTCTTTTTTTCTAGGCTTTCTGGGACCTTCCACTAGAACAAGTCATACTTGAAGAAATTATGAATTCATTCCTCCTCTGTTAATACACATTAAATTATTCATTCCCCCTCTCAGTGGGTAAAGAATGTTGCAAACTGAAGGGAAACCTACAGGAATAATAATAAAAAAAAAAGTGGTATTGTTAGCACGGATAAAAGAGTATACTACATATATAACCAGCAAAGGGAGAGGAAATATAAAATACAAAGAGTAGAAATGGCTAGATATGGCCATAAGCAATTGCCTACAAGCTAGAATCCACCACACCTCTAATTTTAAACTCTTGTGGATTTAATTTGTGCTTTTGGTTTTAGGAGACTAAATTGTGCCGTAGATGCTGATGTGTTCTCCTGGAACTGACACACAGATACTTGATTAATATTTATTCAATATTCGAGATAACATTCCTCTGAAAAATGAACAACCCCATGCCCGTTGCTGGATATTAATCACGGATAGACCTGACTGCCTGATAGCGAGCTGAGTCAGTAGTTCCTTTTAGGATAATAACATCGCTGGAAACAACACACCTTGTTCAACAGAGAGACTTGATCATTTCATTGCTGCCAGCCTGTCTTCACAGGCAGCATCAGCTCGCTGGTGTAACCATCCTCCCGTGGGGCTGTGACTTGGTCATTCTGCAGAAACCTGGTGCTTTCTGCCCAGAGCTCTTGGTTTCCTCTGCTCCCTGGAAGCTTGCTGACCCCCCAGCAGAACGTGCAGGACGAAGTCAGCTTTTCCAGGTGAAATCACTGGGGAACTGCTGGGAGATGATTCTCCTGGCTTTGCACCCCTGGGGGTTAAGCTCTGCTTTGCCGGATCAGCTTTGGGGCAGTCACCTGTGTGAACAGCTCAGTCCAAGCACAGTTGTGAGCAGTTTCAATATATCAGAGGAGTCTGTCCTCTGAGTCTGACATTTGCATGCTAAATTTGTTAAAACCTCAAAATTAAAAAATCAGTTTTAAGATCCATAAACTCTTACAATATTTTATTGAACCACTCTTTTTTCATGATTTTCTGGGATCATTACAAAGCCCTCACACATCTTATATGTTGCTAAAGAACTTTCTCTACAATCATCAGAAAGAGAGCTCATTTTATTATTAACATGTAAATAACGTATTTATTCTTTTGTCCCATTCAATTTTACTTTCACTGTAACTCCAATTCCTTGGAGGAATTGCTTTTATTTTTTGGCCTTCTGCAGTGCAGAGTATGTGGCCACAGCTGACAAAATAAATACCAGACCTAAGATATTATAATAATACAGACCTGCAAAGTTCTGCATTGTTATTATTATTTTTTTAATGAACTCTTGACATGAATACAGTACGCATCTCTGGAAGTTACTGAGCCATAAAGTCTTTATCTCTCATAGAAAGAATGCCTATAGGATCACTTCTGGAAAGTTACTAAATCAGTGTAATTCAGAATTAGGTGCAAAAATTATCTTGCACCTTATGAGCTAAGGAAACCCTGACTTGGATTTTATGGACTTAAAGAGCTTGATTTCCTTTCCCTGGGCTCTTGTACAAAGCAAGAGTGTGCTTTATTATTATTATTATTATTATTATTATTTTTATTCCGTTGGAGTGAGGGGAGTAATTACCATTTTTAAAGCATTTCTTAGTCCACAGCATTGTAGATACAAGGGTTTTCACTGAGACTTTACAGTGCATCAAAGGTCACCTTTATTATGCAGTGCATTTTCTATAAAAAAGAAAATGCACTAAAATGCATTCACATAAATTTTACTGTTTGCGTCAATTTTATAATTCCAGAGATCAGTGTCATCTCCTCCTCATTTTCCAGTTGCTGAGCACCCTTCCTGCATCCCTTATCCTCCCACCTTCCCATGACAGCTCAAATGAAAAATCTTGGGGTGCAGAAACAGCGAATCAATGAGGTGGAGAGACCCAGGACACCTCGGGTACAGGAGCTTTGTCTGCTTCCAGCAGTGGCCGGGTTTCCTGGCACATGAGAGGAAAAATGTACTGCAGAAAGGGGAAAGGGACAGGCACTGAGTAGGTGAATAAGGTCCACATCTTTGGAGAAGTTTTCAAAACAATAAACGCAGCTCAAACCTGAGGCTTTCGGGAGCAGAGCTGCAGATAAACCTACAGATAAACTGAACTGAGAAAGCCAGGCTGGGATTGATTCAACAAGGGAAGATTGCAGGAGTTTTCTCCTGCGTAGGAGGCAAGTGGGTATGATTTTTGCAGTCAGATTTGGGGAGAATACTGCCGCAAGCACTAAATGTGAAAGTCTCTCCATCGTCCTGTTTCCTTCTCTTCTTTCGTCCTTCATGTATCAGCTCATGCACTCTCTGCATGCCCGTGTGTTTGACCATGGCACCCTTAGCATTTACCTGGTATTTTATGAAGTTTTCTCTCTCTCCTGCTGCTGGGCAGCCCTGAGGTTGTTTAGCACGAGGCAGGTGCATTCAACCCAATATGACCAAGGTCTGTTTTGCTGCATCCTTTGTTATTATCAAGCAAAAAGGTCACGGTAGTGAAAGGAGTGAGATAATGTTTGTAAAAAAGGGCTATATTGATAGACACTTATTAGCAAGGTGTCTGAGCATGTCATGGGTGGAATACCATGAGAATATAAGAATCCCTACACATGAGATTAGCAGATTACTGTAATTATCCACTGACATCTCTGTAAAGAAGAGATGTGCTCCTGGGATTACTTTATGGGAAGAGTGATGAGACATATACAGAATAGCTGATACATCCAGTGCCACACAGGTAGTCACAGATAATGACACACAAATGGAACTAATTTCAAAAAAACAAGTTATGTTGTCAAGAAATAGCTGTCTTTCCATGCTATGCTGCTCTGCTGTAATCCCATCCAGAGCAGAATAGTCCCTTCCAAGGATGTCTATACCAATGTAATACAGAAATGATGGATAAGATCAGAGGGATGGAGAGATTTATAGTGGCAAATTAAACTATTTAATATGAATAACTTGACTGAGGATGGCTAAGCGGTCATGATAACCATCTCCAGACATTTGAAACCTTTGAAGCAGAACGCACAATGAGTTAGGGAGGAAATATTTTCAGGAGCTGCAGAATTCTTAGTGGTAAGATCCCCCACGGCACCTATTAGAGCAAAACAGGGCTTAGGATGCATGTATTTCCTTTCCCCCTAATCCCATCCCTGCTGAAAACCATTCAGTTTTAGCTCTTGTTTCAGTTTCCTTTTTGTTTTTTGGATGTTTTCCAGTACCAAGTGCGGTATCAGTGGAAAACAGCCATGAGCAGTAAGTGTTGGAGTATGAGACATTGGATCAGAAGTGGTGTTAAAGGCAAATCTGTAGTGTATTCCCAAAAGAGTTTGTGAGATGGCTTTGGGGGATTTTGTTTTGCTGACTTCTGTTCTAAGACTGTTTCTATTTGCTAGAAATGCATTGACAAGCAAAGCAAGCTATCAAATTTTCTTTATAGTTGAGGAATGAGAAAGCAATGGCATCAATGCTGCCCTGTCTTTTTTGCCACTGTGTTCCAGGTCTGACCAGGAAGACTTCATTTAATCATCCAGGAAATAAAGAATGACTTTCAAAGGGATGGTCTAAAATTGCCTGATGCGCCTTCTGGCATTGTAGATAGCAGTTCAGCGGTGATTTTGTGTTTTAGGAAAGCTTTTATAGACAATTAAAAAAAAGAAGAAGAAATTTAAAGCTAAGGAAAGTATATTAAAAAAATAAAAAGCAGAATGCTTTTCATTGTAAAACTCGTAGAAGTAATCAAGGAAAAAAATACAGAAACATAATGCAAGTGGTAGGTGGAATCTGCTAATAATTCAATGGGAAGAGAAGGCTCCAGCAAAGAGAAATTCAATTTTGTTCAGCTGCAGAAAACCTTCCGAACTCACAGGACCAGACTGATGGAATAAATCTCTTCTATTAACATGAGAGATAATTTTATGTAAATATATTGGGAGACCTTCTAGCGGAGCGGAGAGTCTTAGCAGTAGCACTTAGCCTGTTTGTAGTGTAATTGCATTTCGACCAAGGTCTTCTGAAGGAAATGGCTGACTAAATTAGCATTAACCAGGTTCCTGGGGGGCTCGCTGCGTTGCGGGGAGTCGATCTTGCCTCCAGAAAGGACACGTTGACACTAGAGGAGCCAGCTGCTCACAACACACATTCCTAATTGTTTTTCCCAAGCGAGGTGGATTTTATCTCCTAGGGAAGGAGAAGAGTTGAGAATCCAATCAGTTGAAGTCTGGGATTTGGCTTTCTCCATTTCTATCCCTCCTGCTTTTAACTGAATTCAGATTCGTGCACGTTGCTCCAGTGCAGTCGTGCAGTGGGAGTTTGGAAGGATGTCCCCTCCGCGGGAACATCTTTCCTTAGAGCGTGGAAATAAAGCAATTGCTGGAGTCCTCCGAGGACTGGGGGATGCAGCTGGGTTTGCCTGCTGCTCTGAGACGAGGAGGCAGCTTCGTCCAAGCTAGTGAGCACGCAGATGTACTAAGAGAATTGGAGTGCAATGCCGTGTGGATGTCTCCATGAGAGAGCAGAGCCACTTATGGGAAGCTGGGAGTTCAAATGTGTGTGTTAGAGCTGCAAAGGCTGGAGAAAGTTCTTCGTCCACGTTGTGCTGGTGTCTGTTTCTGAAGACATAGTTGTCCGGGATGTGTCACGGGCCAGATGCTTGCCGATATAAAGCAGAATACCCCATTAACATGAGCCAAGGATCCAGGCCAACGTGCTTACGATATCACTCAAAACTTTGCAACCGCTTGGACACGTGTTTTATCTAGGACAGCAGGAGAGAGACACCTGCAACATTTCATGTGTTTTCCTTTGCTTGCTTTTAACTCTTGGATGGACAAAACAACATTCTTCCTGGTCTTACAAAAGCGCGGTAGGATCTCAAGTCTCCCGAGTATTTAAAAACATTAATAGTTCCAGCATTGGTCTGGATATGCCATCAGTAATTCAGAACACTGTGTCCCTTATGCTGAGCCACAAGGAGGTTTTAGTCCTTGAAAATGTCTGCAGTGATTCTTCACCCTTCCCAGCATGAGCAGCCGTTTGATATGTATCTGGTGACAGTTTCAGACACTACCTCAGTTTTTCTCTAAAGGACAGAAAAGGAAACATGGGAAGGATTGGAAAAATCTGAGAAGAGATGGTCTAGCTGCTAATTCTGGCTCAGAGATGTGATCAGACATAAAGACTTTGTGCAAAATTGCACTATGATTGGAGACCTATTGAGTTCAATGGAATTATTCCAGGGATCACATTGTGATTCTTTGAGTTAGTCTTTGCCAAGTGGTTAGACAGTGGCATGTGCTTTATTGCTGAATATTGCTGTATGGGAAGTTGAGCTGGAGTCTTCAATGGGAGAAGCAATACAAGCATGAAGACTGTTATTAGTTCCAGGCTGGGTCCTAGTCTTTTCCTATATGATTACTATCAAGTCAGTGATGATATGTTAAAGAAAACTCAGTGAAGGAAAAGCCAGTTCCATTATCTCATTTTCCATTAGTATGATCCAAAATAATATATGAATCAAGTCACATTTTAGGTTGCCTACAAATTCTGGTAAAGCTTCGACAATTTTTGGTAGCGATGGAGTTCTCCATTTATATTACCAGAAACTTGTTTAAGGCTCCTTGGCAAATGGTCTGTTTTCTATACTGTGGAATTAACTGCTCACACAGCCCTTATTTAGTACAAATTATATTTAATCTCCTTGCATTGGACCTTATCAGATTTGCAGATGGACTCTAAGGAAATCACTCAGTCTTTCCCACATGCTCTGTGTTTATAAAATCAGCTTTACCAAACAGTGCAGGGTTGATGCTTTGCCTTGGTAAGCCAGTACAGTGACATTTTACACGTCTAGTGGGCAGATAACACATGCAGCTGTGGTGATTTATTCTTGCTGAGGAGCTGGTCCCGCAGAAGTGCTGGCTTTCAATCTCTGCTCTCCATCTGGTCAGCAGTTGCAAAAATCACTCCCCAGGTCATGCTAGCTCACTGGCACCACAATTTACTGTTATCCTTAGAAAAATAGTAGCAGTCAGCCAAAAAAGTGAGCTCAGACACTCTCCCTGGCACGAGATGCTTTGTCTTTGTAGGAAACTCCTAAGGTAGCATCGCAGTAATGACTTAGAGTGCTGGAAACAGAGTTTGGAATAAGAACTCGGTGAATGTGTCTTTGGCCATGGGACAGATTTTCTGGCTGACCTTGGACAACTGAAAACCGCCCTGTGCTTTATTTCCTCTTTCTGCAAGATACCGATCTTGCAGTATTAATCAATGTTTGTAAAGATCCTTGAGATGCTTAGATAAAAGAGCATGTTAGGAATAGATGTAACCTATAAAACAGCGCAAACTACCAAACTCAGAAAGAAAAAGGGGGAAAATAAAAGCCCGTTCTGTTGATGTGCTGAGTTCCTCGGGAATTTTGTGGGGAAGCTACTTGAATCTGGCAAATTATCTGTCATGTTTTTCCCAACTGGTCCTTGTGAAATCTGGAAGAAATGAGCCATCAAGCCCATTGTGCCTCTACTCTCCCGAGGGTTTTTGTACCGTGAATATGCCTGTGTGTTATTTGGCATGTTTCTGCTCTCTTTGAGTCTAAAATGTGTTTTGCCCTTAATTAGGGCGAATTGTGAAGACACTGTGAAACTTAGTGGGTTACAGCTAGTTCTAGTGTGATATCGTGAACCCTACCAGAAGGTAGTGAACTATGTCCTATAGCTGTTACTTATTGCAAGAGTGGAATAAAGGTAAAGCACAAATCTGGTGCCAAATGTTCCTGCATGACTCCTGTAAAAGTCTTCAAGAGCAGCAGCCCACCATCAAGAAGCGTCGTGCAAACAGTATTTCAGTACATATATTTCAGTGCATAACGACCTGGGCTTTCTCACCCATGGGAGTTTCAAGACACGGATTGGAGGTACATCCCTCATTTATGTAAAGACTTAACTGTTTTCTCTTCCTGCCCTGCTTCTTCATGCAGACACGCGTGCGTGATCCGAGGGCAGGTGATGACAGCAGATGGGACACCCCTAGTCGGAGTGAACATCAGCTTTGTCAACAATCCTCTCTTTGGATACACTATCAGCAGACAGGACGGCAGGTAGGAGATCTCTGCAGGATTTACAGTATTCAAACTGATTACTGTGCTGTTACCATCAGCACTAAAGAGGCTTCTAGGAATACATTTATTGCTGAAATATTTTGAAGATGTCGTGCATCATTACTGCTGTTAGTTGTTCATCCTGATTTCTGTTTTCTTTACTGTGATTAACTTTGTAACATCGCCTAGAATCTTTAGGAAAAAATTGTGTAATCCACTACACATGCATGTAGAGAAAAGATGCCTCCCATTCCCCACAGCGCTATTCTTGCTAATTCATACTGAAATGATTAGGAAGAAGTCATTAAGATTATGGTTGTATTAGAGGCAAGTGCTTAAAATCTGAGCAATCACACTTAGCCAAAACAAAAGCATTGTAAATTGGGAAAGTCTTTCAACTTATCTTTTGTCTGTCAGTGCTAATTGGCTCCCTTTCTTTTAAGAACAAAAATGAAACATAAGGAATTCCAGCTGCACATGCTCTATCTAATGACTATTAACCACTAGCAATTGGGAGAGGATTTATGGACTTTAGCACCTCTCCAATCCAGCACTTTCATTAACAGCTTGACTTGGCCAGAGAGCTGATATAGAATTACAAGGAAAGTGAAGAACATGTGCTAGCAACATGGGCTTCATGCATCTTGTTCACGCTCATGGAGTTTTGCCACCTACACTAATATTGATGGGACTAAGAGGCATTCTGAGTGATGCTGCACCCCTTGGAGAACATGACAATAAAATCTGGACATTGAACAGTAGAGATAAAACCACCCTGTTTTGGGGAAGGCAGCTCTGGTAGGGTAGAGCTTAACTGTATGGGTGCAAGTAGTGGTGAATTCTTCTAAAAATTGTCTTGAAGTCTTTAAGAGCACTCAGACTAAAATTATCAGGACAGAAAAATTGTGTTAGGCATCGCTTTATTTCTAATCCCAATCTTGCTACTAATTTAGCAAGTAATATTAGATCACCACACTTGTGGAGAAAGTAGTTTCTCCTGGAATACTGTAACAAACTGCACGTATTCCCCATCCATATTAGTGCACAGTCCTATAGGGTCATCTGGACCCTCTTCAGTGTTATTCCGGTTTGGAGTAAATTGGGATGCAAGCAATGCAGGCATGCAAGCAGTTACCTAGTTCCGTGGGTTATGAGGGAAATGCTTAAAATTCGCTGGCTGTGTTATTTGTCATATTCACCACAGGAATATCTTTGCTAGAAAGCATGCTCTGAGCTGCCTTAAATTGATTTAGCAAATCAGTTTACTGATAGCACGAAAGTAACAGCATTTTTAAAGTAAGGGGGCTTAAAAAGGGAATCGCATCAATTTAACTAAACTGATTCTAAGCTGATTTAGTTGCTCAGTAAATTGTCTTGGCATGACCAAGTTCTAAAATGAGTGTTAGATGTGAAATTTCAGCCTCAAAAATAGAATTTAAAAATCAGTACCCTGATGTTTTTGGCCTTGCAAGTGAATTTATGGTATTCCAGGTCTTTGCAAGTAGGTTTTATTCTTATTACAGTAGTCAGGTGCCGCCTCTAATAGTGAAAGCCTGTTCCTATTTAACTCACATTACTTCAGTCTGCTCATTAAATCACCCCAGCTCCTCCTAACGAGACTCTTTGATGGCTTCAAGGCTTACAAATGTTTTCAGACTAATTATTGCGACGCATTTTTTTTTCCTCATAACCAGGCATGAAGATAAAATGACAATTTTCAAACCACGCTGCTATGTGCAGGATTCCTCTGTGAAGCGAAGTTAATAGATGGATCAAAGTATCAGTACAGGATTATAAACCGCGTTTTAAAAGAAGGCTTTACATTTGATCAAATTGGAAGTTGACAGTGGCTGTATTTCAGCAGCATCCCATGGCTGTCAGTGTAATGTTAATAAAATAACAAGTCTCCAGACATTATGTACCCACTATCACATCCAGCAGCCTTGGCATCAGTCCCCTCAGAGAGACCAAGTACACGGTCCTTCCATAGTAAAGAGATGAGAAAGGGTTACATTTTCTGCTTTTATTTTATTTTATTTTGAGCCTGCTTTGTGCATAAATAGAGATTTTCAACCATTGGCCTCTCCAGAGTCTTTTAAGAAAAGCAGAGTGATATGACTGAACAAAAAGTGTGCTTTTTTTTAGAGTGATAAAAAAGACATCAGAGATCAGCAGCAAAACCAGGAATAAAATTATCTCGTTCTTTGAATCCCAAAGCAGTTCTGCTCCCGTTAAATTTAATTTCACTAAGAGAAGTTGGGAGAAGTGTGTTTTCCACTTGGGATTTTCTGTTTAGTCTTGTTTTTAGCTCTCCTTCAGTTCATCAAGGTAGCTTCAAAGCTGCACTCTATAATGCTGGGAAGAGCAGCTCATGAGCATGTGCCTGCTCCAAAGTCCTGTAAATCTCTGTTTTCACAGCTGCTTGGAAGTGGTGCTTCCCCTTCCATGTCCTGTTGCACAGGAGCAGGAAAAGGCAAGGCTGATCCCCCCCAAAATTACCATCGCTGGCCAAGGGAATGGTAAAAGTCACTGAAGCCTCACCAAAGCCATTGAAGGCATTAGCTGTTCTCAGAAGAGCAAAAAAAAAGTGTATTTCCAACCAAAAAACTTCCTTCTCACTTGCCTAAACCTCCTTGAATGTCACTTGCAGCATTTTTTTCCTCCTTTTGCCCCTTCTGGTGCCCAGATCCACGCAGAGCACATTCCTCCTTCGAGCTGAAGGACTTTCCAAGTGCTAATTGACTGTTACAAATGTTCCCATCAAGCACAAATGCGGCGCAGCTTTAGCTGGCAAGAAGCAGCAAGTTGTTCGTCAGGCCCTCGTAAGCCAAGTTACATGGGGCTGGGAAGCTGATGCCCCCACTTCAGGGGTAAAATAAACACGTTTGGGCTTTTTAAAGTGCTTTCCTCCCCTGGATTCAATTTGAGTTCTTTCCTGAATAACCCTTTTTTCATAATTATGTTTATTAAATAGCACCTAAGTGTACCGGTCATAATAAAGACAG
>JAUBNY010000163.1:262028-276347 GCA_032275445.1 Crypturellus soui | reverse complement strand
CAGTGTGTTCAGCAAACTTAGGGAAAAGCTTTGCTTTTCAACTATGTTGCCACAACATCCACCTTTTTTTTTTGAGAAAGTATTACTTTTTGACATCTATGAAAGCAAAAAATTGGTGCATCCAGGTGTAAGAAGCAGAATATTTTGCAATTATTTCATTCAGCCGATTTGACAGAATCCCAGAATGGTTGAGGTTGGAAGGGGCCTCTAGAGATCATCTAGTTCAAGCCCCCTGCTCCAGCAGGGACACCCAGAGCACGGGGCACAGGGTGGCATCCAGATGGGGTTTGAAGATTTGCCATTATCCCTTCATCTAGGTCTATATCACATTTGCTGCCAGTGGTTCTAAACCCAGGTTTGGGATATATACCTTAACCAGAGTAATATTTTCAAAAGTACCTGCTATTTTGCTGCCTCTTTCCTCAGTGAAGTCAGCAGAAGCAGAGTTAGGGCAACACTTTGCTTTGAAAATCCTGACCAGAGGCAATGAACGCATGCGTGCTGTTCAGAGTGATCTAAAGAGGTTTTTGGTGAAATAATGCTTGTGACTTAAAGCATCTACATCTTAATTCTCCATTTCCTTCCTCTAGGTTCACAATAGAAATCTGCTGTCCCTTGATTTTGATCGTGTGACCAGAACAGAGAAAATCTACGATGACCACCGCAAGTTCACGCTCCGCATCCTCTATGACCAGGCCGGGAGGCCCAGCCTCTGGTCGCCCAGCAGCAGACTCAATGGTGTCAACGTGACCTATTCTCCAGGAGGACACATCGCCGGGATTCAAAGGGGCACGATGTCGGAAAGGATGGAGTATGACCAGTCTGGCAGAATTGTCTCCAGGATCTTTGCTGATGGGAAATCATGGAGCTACACTTACTTGGAGAAGGTAAGAACCCTCTTTTTTGGGGTGATTATGGCCCTGCAATCTTAGCCTCCTAGGCAGTGCATATGTCCTTTCTTCCTAAGATTCAGTGCAGCTTCATGTTGCTTCATGTTGCTTCATATCAGTTCATTACTGGCCCTTATGATCCATACTCCTCCTCTGGCTATTCTGCCTACTCGAACATGTACACAGTAACTTTGCTGTCAAACCACCAGAGAACAGTTGAAAATAGCATGCAGAATTCCCTGCAGGGCAATATTCTTTACAAGTCACGGTAAATGCATGTCTTAATGCTTTGAAGCTTTGGGTGTACGATTTTTTAAATACAAATTCAGAGACACGAATACAGCCAGGCAGCTGTAGAACATCATGCAGTGTTTTCTATAGTTTGCACACTGCAAACTATAGGCATAGGATTTAATTTCTTCTGGGTATCACTGCTGCATTACCCAACGTCCTACAGACACATGTGTTACATATATGGTCTTGACTTTTTTATTTCTGAATATTGTATAGGGTCTATCACTTAAGGAAGTTAAAGTAGCATAGCTTTTAAAGGACAAACAGCATTGGCTTTTTGGTTCTGTGTTAAATAATGTGCATGGATTCTTGTGCAGGACAAAAAGAAAAGGGACAAATGAATTAAGCATGTTGGCAAAAGTTTGTGATAAGAGAGTAATAGCAGATGTGCAGACACACAGAGTTAACTGAGTATTGGAAGGTGTCATGGGGACACTTTTTAAAACCTAGTTTGAGTTATTCTACCAATTTTATTTCTTTAATCCAAATAAGCTATTGGCAAGGGGAATTTGGGCAGAGGTGGTTACATGGAATTAATTCTAACAACTGAGTGTTCTAAACTTAAACCATACTTATGGCATTAAGTGCCTTTTCGTCTGACCTGCTTCTGCTTAGGTGTACTTGATGTGCTGTGCAACTGCATATACCTCTCACTGTTTGATCTTATGGCTGTGGAGATTATCTGTCTCATTTGCCCTGCTCTTTGGATTGGTGAAGTGTTGAACCAGTGCAAACAAACTAAGAATTCAGGTCACAAAGAGCTGACACTGAAAAGATACAAAGGAGAAGGCGAAGCAGTGGCTGAAGAGATGAACAAATAGGTCAAGTGGGCAGGTTGTGACTGACCACATTTTTGTTGCTCAATGACCTCTGGTTCACAAGTCCCCTGGTTCTGTCAGTTGGTAGCTGCAAACTGCTCTCATGAATACTGTTGTCTTTGTGAGAGTTGAGAATAATCCCACTTGGAAATGAGGAAAATAATCTGTTCTTTTCTTCCTCCCCTCCAGTCCATGGTGCTGCTCCTTCACAGCCAGCGGCAGTACATCTTCGAGTTTGATAAGAACGACCGTTTGTCATCGGTGACCATGCCCAACGTTGCCCGGCAGACCCTGGAAACCATCCGCTCCATTGGTTACTACAGGAACATCTACCGGCCTCCGGAAGGCAACGCCTCCGTAATTCAGGATTTCACAGAGGATGAGCAGCTCCTCCACACTTTGTACTTGGGGACAGGCAGACGGGTCATTTACAAATATGGAAAGTTGTCCAAGTTGGCCGAGATGCTCTACGACACCACAAAGATCAGTTTCACCTATGACGAAACGGCTGGCATGCTAAAAACAATAAACCTGCAGAATGAAGGGTTCACGTGTACGATCCGATACAGGCAGATAGGACCCCTCATCGACAGGCAGATCTTCCGTTTCACCGAGGAAGGCATGGTGAACGCACGGTTCGACTATAACTATGACAACAGCTTTCGGGTGACGAGCATGCAAGCCGTGATCAATGAGACGCCTCTACCCATTGACCTCTACAGGTACGATGACGTGTCAGGCAAAACGGAGCAATTTGGTAAATTTGGTGTCATTTACTATGACATCAACCAGATTATTACCACAGCTGTCATGACGCACACTAAACATTTTGATGCCTATGGCAGGATGAAGGAGGTCCAGTATGAGATATTCCGATCACTCATGTACTGGATGACTGTGCAGTATGATAACATGGGGAGAGTTGTTAAGAAAGAGTTGAAGGTTGGCCCTTATGCAAACACAACGAGGTATTCGTATGAGTATGATGCTGATGGCCAGTTGCAGACAGTGTCTATCAACGACAAACCACTCTGGCGTTACAGCTATGACCTAAATGGAAATCTCCATTTGTTGAGTCCGGGGAATAGTGCCCGCCTTACACCGCTCAGGTATGACCTCCGAGACAGGATTACAAGACTGGGAGATGTGCAGTACAAAATGGATGAGGACGGCTTCCTAAAGCAACGGGGCAATGACATGTTTGAGTACAACTCAGCTGGCCTGCTCATCAAGGCCTACAACAAAGCGAGTGGCTGGAGTGTGAAATATCGCTACGACGGCCTAGGAAGGCGGGTCTCCAGCAAAACCAGCCACGGGCATCACCTGCAGTTCTTCTACGCAGACCTGACCAACCCAACCAAGGTCACCCATTTGTACAATCATTCGAGCTCCGAGATCACCTCCCTCTACTATGACCTCCAAGGCCACCTCTTTGCCATGGAGCTCAGCAGCGGGGATGAGTTCTACATAGCCTGCGACAACATTGGCACCCCTTTGGCCGTCTTCAGTGGGACTGGCTTAATGATTAAGCAGATACTCTACACAGCTTATGGGGAGATCTATATGGACACCAACCCCAACTTCCAGATCATCATTGGCTACCACGGAGGACTGTACGACCCCCTCACGAAGCTTATCCACATGGGACGGAGGGACTACGATGTTCTGGCAGGTCGATGGACAAGCCCAGACCACGATATGTGGAAGCATCTGAGCAGCAATAACATTATGCCTTTCAACCTATATATGTTCAAAAACAACAATCCTATTAGCAACGCTCAGGATATCAAGTGTTACATGACAGGTGAGACTTTTAACATTAATTACAATATTGGCAGACTAATTTCTAGCCCACCATCGGTAAAGAGGTTTTGCTCTCTCAGCATCCACATTGCCATGAGGTTTTCCAGTATTTAATAAATGTGCCCAAGCTTTTCTCTCCCAGTTAACCTCAGAATCAGTGAATGGTCCAGAACATCATGCTTAATTCATGCTTAATTCATTAGCATAGACATAGACAGATACTACAATTCCCCAAAGTGTTTCCTTTTCGCTTTCTTGGTGCTTGTTCTTTTTATTCTGCTTCCAGTTGCTCATATATATATATTTACATATATAAGATAAATATAATATTTTATACTTATATAAAATATTATATATTAATATAATATGTTATATTTATCTTTATTATTGTTTAGGAATTAACGTCCTGATAATGCTTCACTTTTGTAGGGGTGCAACTCTGTTTGCACAGTTTTGACTAGAGATTTATTTGCAACTAAATAAATGACCTGCAGGTTTCTTTTAGCAAAATGGCAACAGTGACTTAAACTTTTTATAACAGTCAGCCATTTCAGAGCACACCACAGTAATAATGTACTTCAAAGTTAATCTGCTCTGCAGAATTAATGGTTTCTATTAAAGTCAGTAAGAACAGGTGCTTTCAACCTAAAAAACAGGTTTTAGGGCATAGCTAGCCCACAGCTTGACATAAACTCCAAACTACTTCCCCTGGGACTTCCTCTTATAGCATTAACATAATGTCTCTGCATGTTTTGTGTACAGAAAAAAGCACTTTGTATGCCACCTGTTTCTCCTATATTCATATTTTGCACAACACTGATTGCAATGTTATAGACAACTAGTTTGCTGGGGCTCTTTTCCAAATATTTCCCATTGGAAAAGCAGGTGACACAATCACAAACCAAATGTGCATTCTTTTTAAAAAGATAATCTTATAATTAATTTTTAGCTGATCCTGTTGCATCCATCACAACTTTCTCATATTCAACAACAGTATTTGCATTCCCCTGGCTTATGATATTGGCCCGATAGCAAGAAATTTTACAAAATAAAAACCCTGGGCTACTTTATTCAACTTGATTTTTATAGCCTTTAGGATTTATGCTTTCAGGTTCTTCAGCAATAATCATCAGGATCAGATTGTATTTTTTTAATGAAAAGCTGTTGTTCTCCAGGGCTCAAGAGATGATGCCAGGAAGAAAGCAGAATAAGCCAAAAGATGCAGAGTAAGATCCTGTGTGTTGGCCAGCAGGGAATTCTTTTACAAATACTCATTTGTCAAAACTGAATTTCTTCGTGGGAGAGGATTGAGCTTGAGAAATTTCACAGTAGGAAGCTTGTAAACAGCTCTTGAAAATGTCCAAATAACCAATTCCAAAATATATTGAAGGAAATTTTGTTTTTGCTTTTCACGCTTCTCAGTTTTAATGGAGATTAACTATAGAAAGCAGAAAAATAAAAATTAAGAGATCAAAATCAAAATGAAATATCTTAATTTGAAATTGCTAGTTTGAACTGAACTGGTTTTTGAATAGTCATTTCATGATATATTAACAGTTTTTTTTTCTGCTCAGATCAAGACAATTTCAAAAGTTGTCTTGGAACAGACACACCATTTCCCACTCACTCTGATGTTACCATCAAGACATCGCTATCTGACATTTTAGTATTTTATATGCACTGAACAACTTTCACTGTGGTCTTAAAGATTCCATTCTCAATCACTGCAGAATGCACATCCTAAATTTGCTTTTTAAGTTTCTCCTCTCCCATGTGAGACAATACACAGGGGAGAAACGGCTCGCACTGGGAGCAAAGGGTTATTATACCAGGATGCTTTGCCATTTTTTCGCCTACCAAAAGCTATATAATCGTTTTTCTACCAAATGTATAACCATTTTTAACTATGTATAACCATGCGTCAATGTATAACTATTTTTCTACCAAAAAGCCAGCTGCTCAACCTATTCTCAGCTGCAGTAAGAGACCTGTCTGTGCCAGACTGTACTGGGATATGTTGAACCCGACTTGGCAGCTGGTTTGGGAGACACGTTTGGCCACGAGTGCTCTGCATTGCACATGGACACATCTCTAGCAGTGGAGAAATGTCTTATCTTGACAAGGCAGTAGCTGTCCTGGCCTAAAAACCTGCATTCCCCACGTCCCTGCTCGCTGTCCTCCTTCCCCGTGCTGGGACCTGCTGTCCTTCCGCATCCCAGCTCCAAGGGGCAGGCGAAGGGCCAAGCTCCAAGTAGGAGATTTCTGAGCGTGTAGGTACAAATTGGGAGCACGCGGAGGGGAAAGCAGGAAAAGGAGGTATTTACATTTTGAGGGGCCCATTGTTAAACAGGAATATTTTAGCAATTGTACACTTCATGGCGCAGAGCTCTGCTGCCAGCTTCAGCAATCCTGATGGATTGAACTGACATTTCCATTACATGTGTCTGCATTAAGCACCCTTTTTCTTTGCCCTCAAATGATTTTACTGTGAAATGTGTTGGCAGGGTTACTGTAGCTGAAAAAAAAATTGTGATGTGAAATGTACTTTTCTGTCAAAAAAAGTTGTCACTGCCGCTTGGCAAATTAATATTTTTCCCTCCGTTCTCTTAACTCCATACCTTCCTTTCCCATGTTCTTTCCTTTTTGTCTTTTTATTCAGGATATTCCAACACTCTTTCCCAAAAAGGAACAACTTCTGTTTGTAAATGATTTGAAAATTCACTTGCTGAGAAGTATCAAAAAAAGTTAGTTTGCATTGAATCGTTCCAGACGTGTTCCGTATTTTTCTGCTGTTCAGCATCCCTGCTTTGTGCTCTTTTTAATATTTGTAAAGAATGCTTCCAGCACCGATGCCAACCTTCCCTGGTTTACTTTGTTCTCCTGACCACCTGGTGCACAATATGCACATCAAAGGTCTTAATTTCGCTTGAGAAGGATTTGGAAGCAGGCTGGCTTAGCGCTAAGCAAAAAAATAATCAAACAAGTCTTTAATTTCTTTCCCTCCCTCAACCTCTCTGTTTCAAAGCCACTCTAAAAACAATCTGTAGATTGAGTGAACAGAAGTGTTTTTATTACAGAAATCCTCCTCCTTCCACATGGATTGTTGCAAGGGCTTTTTGGACCTCTGCCCAATCTCAACATTTTGGCCTGTAAGAAAACAAGCAACAGATAGTGTGTTTGTTTGGCTCCTGGTCCTCCAGTCATCTGGAAATGCCTTATTTGCCACTTGCATCCATAATTTCTTTTCCAACCATCCCTTCAAAACATTCACTTAAGCTCAAGGGGGTTGGAGGAAAAAAAAAATAGTCCAAGCAGCATGTTTGGTTCTTTAAACTGATCCCTTTTTCAGACTATCTCAGCAATGTTAATTCAGTTTAGCAAAATGGAAAACAAACTCCTTGTACATCCTGCTGGAAACAGAGGCATCACTAGCATAATCCTACAGCACGTATGTCCAGAGCCTTTTCCATGAACGCCCTCCCTGGGATGGTTTTCTTTGCCCTGGATGTCTGGGTATTCTGGCCCAGGGAACTCTAAATTTTCACTTTAGCTTGAGGGTATTTTGAGAGGCCTCCGGAGGAGGAGTGCTGTGGTAGAGATGTTCAGAGCTGATACGAGGACGATGGCACTTCCCATGCACCCAGGATGGCTCTGCTGCTGTGCATCTGGCTTGTTCTGGGCCATATGGTCAGCATTTTTAGCAAAGATTCAGTTTTGGGGCTGTGGAAGTGCAGAGTTGGACTGTCTGGCAGGTGGAAAGCCACCGACTTTCATAACTTCGACACAAAGTTCTTTGGAGGGCTGTTAGTGATGCCATTCGCACAGAGCAGTCACCCCTCACCTCAACCAAACTGGCAATCCTTTCTGAAAGAGCAGATAAACTTATTTATTCTTCCCTTACCTTCCAGATGTCAACAGCTGGCTGCTCACCTTTGGGTTCCAGCTGCACAACGTCATCCCCGGATACCCCAAGCCCGATATGGATGCGATGGAGCCGTCGTACGAGCTTATCCACACACAGATGAAAACTCAAGAATGGGACAACAGCAAGGTGATCCGTGCAACTATATATTGTATTTCCCACCCTTATCAGCAAAGTATCCGGTTGCAAATTTCTTGTAAAAAGCCCCAGTCTGTTCTCCTGGATACACTAGGAGTTTAAGTGCATGTCAACCTAAGGCACCCTCTCTCTCCCCATTATAGTAATGAAATCAGACTAAATAGCCACATCTGAAGCTCTTTATTGCCATTGTGGTTTTTCTCATGCTACTTCCTGGTAATTGCTCAATGAAATGGTCTGTTAACTGTTTTTCTCTCCTGCAAGAGGCCATGTTACAACATAATTCAGGCTAAGTTCTAGGCCTTTGAATACAGGATTCTTGGATGCAATAAATTGCACATTTTTTTGACACAGAATCATTTTCTAAAAAATGTGTTTTACGAATTTGTCCAGGGTGATTTAAAATATCTTAAGTATTAAGTCCCATCACTTCTCTAGGAAATTGTTCTACATTACAGTGAGTCTCGCCAGAAGGAAATTTTAGCTGATAGCCAACTTATATTTCACCTGACTGAGTCTAATCCCAAATCACTGTGTCCTGCTTTTAAGAATGGGTCTGCATAAGAAAGCGTTTTGGCCGACAAACATGCCAGCACAAAATTCGATGATGAAATTGTTAAGAAAAGGCTTTTACAACCAAATCATTGCCCCTCTCCTCCTGCTGGGAGTAGTTCTGCTAAGAGATGGAGACGGCTCTGCTAAGGGTTAGCGCATTGGGTCAGATTTGGAAGCCTTGGGCTACTCCTAGCCCTACTGCTTATCAGTTGTATGACTTTGAAAAAGTCATTTACCTTCCAGGATGCTGTTTTTTTCTCTTAGCTTAGTTTATTCTGGAGTTGTTTTATCTCTTTATTTTGAAGCATCTTTAGGATATAGATTCCTCCTTGCTATTGCTCTGCATTTGAACATCAAAAGAGCAGGGGCCACAGATTTGCTTGGGGAGATTAGGACCCTCTCTTATCATTTCTGCTAATAAAATGGTTGTGGTAGCAAGAGGAATCAATCCTAGCTGCCTTCATAGTCTCTTTGTCTAACAGTTTGCTCAAATCTCACTGTTCTACAGCACTCTTGAGGTTCAATACACATATTAGGCCCAGAGGTAAAATGCAGTGTCACATTCCCCCAGTCACAAAAGGTATCACCTAGACCTATGAACAAGACGCTGTGGTTTAATAAAACGCTCATGTGTCAGCCCAACCTTGGTAACTGAGCTACAGCAAAGACAAGGCAAAATATACCAGCTTCAACAAGAGAAATTTAATTAAGACATAACACTTTATAGTGGAGGAAGACCAAAAAGAACTCTCCCTTTTGCTACCATGGCTCAGCTGATGCTTGAAAATCATTATGCCTTAGTAACTCTGTTATGTTTTGGGGCTTGGAGACTGTTTTTTTTTTTTTGCCTTGGATAAAACAATGAAATGCTAGAGATAATTTCTGTAATGAGAAATAGCCCCAGGATTTTTCCTTCCCTTTGGTGTGACACAGTCTCCCCAGGCAAAGCTGTTCAGGAGAAGGCAAACAGGGAAGGCTCATACAGAGACAGCACAAAAGGTTGTCTCTAAATTATTGTTTTGTGGAGCAGATGATAATTCTCACAGAACTGCAAGAGAGGTTCTTCTTGTTATTATTTTATCATCATTTCATTATTATTATTTTTAAGCATATAAAATTGGCAAATATATTGAGTGACAACTTGTGAAGTCTGACACTTGCTCATCCAGGCAGCTGTGCTGGAAATAAACCCAACAAGCAGCTCCCTCACAGCCACCCATTTTAGATGGATCTGCCTGAATAAGCAATAACAGGGGAAGAAAGTCTGGATGTCCCCTTCAGGTTTTATAAACCAGGAAACTGCAGTGACCTGCTTAGCAAGATGAGGGACTTATGCAGCTCGCTGGTTCCAGAGGAGTCACTTCTTTATAGAGTGTTGAAAGTGGATTTTAACCATTGTTGGTCATTTCATATGACCATTTTGGGAAAAACAAAACGAGAATGCTTTTTTTTTATTATTTTAATCTTCACTAGTCATAGGGTCGTGTTCTGATAGTGCAGTGGATCGCAAATGTTAAGTGGGATTCCATTCTTTCTCTTACAGTCTGAGTCCATCTAGCATATTAGAGACATATATTTGCATAAAATAAATTCATTTATGTATGGCACCTGAACACACGATCTGTTTTTCCCTAAAGTTATCTATGCATACCCCTCTAATCTACATATACAAGGTGGAGATGCTAGTATGTGTTAAAGGAGGTACAAATAGAAAATGAAGCAGAGTTGGAAATCTGGTAATAGCGGGTGGATGGCTGCAGTGAGAACGAAAAGAGAAGCAGAAAAACAAGGATTTTATGTAGATGCCCAATTTTGGAGCTGCAGTTGTGCAAAATGCAGCAACCTCAGCTTTGTTGTGGAATTAGTCACCATTCTGTTGAATTTAGACACCACAATTTAATAGTGGCTACGTGCCTAAATTGCCTATCTCTGCTTGGTGCCTTGACACAGCCCTCTGCAGTCAAGGAAGAGATAGTTGTATGAGGGAAAAGTAAGACTGAAGCTCTTACTTCCTTAACGAAGCTTATGGGTCTGAATGTTTATATTCCCTCCTGAAACATGCAAATGGCAAAATTAAAGTTCATCTCAGGAAACTGAGGAAATATTTTCATTTAATAAGACTGAACAAGCTTTAGAATGGCCTTCCAAAAAATATGGAAGAAGTTCCAGCTCTTGTACCGTTTAAAAGTAGTCTGTGTGAGACCAAACACTGTTGGTACTTGCCTTGCAGGGATGCAGGAAGGGAGAGAGAATTCTGACTTTGAGCACCTGCTAGCTCAGAAACAGCCAGCGCGTCATAAACCTTCCACTATCCCCTGCAGCTCTAGAGTGACATTTAAAATCCAATACTCTCTTGTACAGCACTTTTTTTTTTCTTTTTTTCCTCCTCTCCCTGTGACCATGAGGCTGTTATTAACTTGTTTGTTGAACAAGTTCAGTGTTATTGGCCATCAGGGGACGCTGGGTGACCCGTGGTATATTAGGGAACCGCAGCACCTGAATCCAATTTCTCTTCTTTGTTTTTCCCTCCATTTCATCTTGTGGAATTGTCAAGTAACTGCTGGAGCTGGTACAGCTCTGTTTGCAGGGAGGTTTGTCTTGGAATCAGCCTTCATACCGTTAACAACTGCATCGTGTCATTACTATCTTCCCCTCATCCCATGAGAACCGAGCCTGAGCATGAGTATCAAGTACCGAGTTCTTCTTTTGGAAGAACTGGCTTTGTAATCTATATTAACATATAGTTAGATAGTAAGAGAAAAAACACCTATTGTGGATAATGGAACGAGGACATAGAGAAACTTGGAAATGTATCCACGTATTTCACATCTTGGATCCCTGATGGGAAATGAAAGCTTTCGGTCTTACAGTGGAACACAGTATTTAAAAACTGTCTAAAACTATTTAAAAACAACAGATGATAGTATCTGGCTGTGGTATTTTCAGTCCTCAAGAGGTGCAGGCAAAATGCAAGAGGCTATTCAGAGAGCTCTGTAATGTGCCATTCTCTTGAGCCCTGTGCAGCAACGAACAAATGATGAAGGTCGTTCTCTTCTCTCCAATGAGTTGTTACTAGATAAAGTGAAATGTCACCTAAGGACATCTGATTAAAGAAAAAGACTGGAAGGAAAAACAAACCCAGCATTTATGTCACTCGCATCTAACAACAAATATTGAAATAAAATAACTGTGAATCCCATCTTCCTCCCCTATATTTGTTTTATATATACCTCAGTTTACAGCTGCTAAAAACAGGAACATTTTTAGAGTACTACATGCCACTGCAGCCTGGGATGGTAATTTTCTGTTTCCCTTCCTTGCCAGTTCATTAAAATGAGTTCTAAGATGAAACAGAAATGATCATTTCAAAGACAGGGATACTCTGTCTCTTTGAACTGCATATAATCTGTTTGCCTCCATCTCTTTTATATTCACAACAGAGCATACAAGCTGGCTATACTCTGGTTTGCCTGAACTTTCTTTTTTGTTGTTGTTGTTTTGTTTTTCTGTTAGATGGGATTGCTTTTCTTTTTAAAGAGTGCTGTTCCCGGTTATACTCTTTTATCAAAGAAATATACTCAAAGTCATTTCAAAGTCATCCTGCATTGTAGGGCTCATTTGCAAGATGAGAGATGTGCTTAATTTTGATAACGGTTAAGTGATGATATTCTGCATTATAGTCTGCCATATGCCTGTCCTCCTGCTTTCTAGTGTGACAACAAATAGGTAAAACCCAAAATGCCTATAACCAGTCCTCTGTGGAAAATCCAACAGATGTGCTTTTGTTCTAGATTAAGACACATGAATTTAGGTCTTTGCCTGTGAACTTGGTATCTGAGCTTCCACTATAGGCAGGAGAGATTTACAATGGACGTGATTGCTAATGCCATTTGAGATAGTCTACAGTTTCCTGGACTTTTTCATGTCTACAGCATGTAGCGCAGGGACTGGTGGCCCAGCAGGTCTCCAATAGTGTCTAAAATGACCGTAGATGCCACTGTCTGGGGATCTTGTCAGTGGAACACAAAGTGGAACACAAATACAATAAGATGCTAAGATTAGGGTTGAACTCAAGACTAAGACGCTTAAATACAGTCATCTCCATGTGTGCTGGGTATGTGCATTCCACCAACATCTGGTCCATACAGATCATAGAGCTCACTTTGAGGGCTGGCACCCCAGTAGGCATCAATTTTATATTGAGATGAATCATATTCCAGATTTCATTGACTAGGGACTTGATTAATCTGACCATATAAAAGCCAGATAAGCAAAGTGACTGCTAGATGCTGTGCCAGAAGGACACAGGGCTACCAGAATTGCTTCTGGATGAAAAATTCCCCAGACCATGAAGTCCTAAGTAGCTTGAGGAAGGTACATTGTGTCACAGCCATTGGGTGGACCGGGTAAATCCCCGTTATATCTGTTGTATCACAGCCTCTGCCTACCAGACTACATCTTTTCCTGAATTACATATTTGCCCTTAACTCCCTCACACCATTTTAGAAAATGCTTCTACTACTAAATAAGAGAAATCTAGGACCATCACTGACCCTGGGGCTAGGTAGCAGTTAGCAAATATCTTGGAGAAAGCAACTCCAGACTATTAGCTGAAATAAAAATTAACTATTATGGATGATGGCAATGCAAGATCTCACTCCCCAGTCTTCTTTTATTTAGAAGTATAAACACTGAGGTGCTGGTCCGAAGCCCAGCAGACTCTCATATCATAGTGCTTATCTGGCAGCATCTGCAAGTTCTCAGAGATGACTGTGTATTCACTTCTCATTTGGGATCAGAAGAAGAGACACAGGAGTGATGGGCAAACTCACCACTTTGTAAGGACGACCTAATTTGGAAGCCCTCTCAGAGGATCAATACCTAATCCCCAATAGTTTGCCCAGAATTGAAAAGGCAATAGAATTGCAACAGCTCATGAAGAATTGCAGCTCATCAACATTGGTGGCGAGGACAAAATAGACATAGCAAATGGGGGAGATTCCTGATGGGAATATTTCTGCCATACCCTGTGCTACCTAAACCCAGAGCGTCCTTCCCCAAGGTGATAACGATTAGATGGTGGGATTAATTCCAGAGGGACCTTATCACTCAACTGCTGATTAACATGGTAGGGTGTAAGTGTTCACAAGACACAGCAGTGTCGCTTGGAAGACTCAATGTACGTTCTTGAGTGAAGGAACTATCACCAAATGGTGATTTGGAATGAGCAATGAGAAAAGCCTTTTCCCAGAGTTACTGAGGCAATTCTGCAGAGCAACGTGTCGTGCTTGAGTACAGGGGAAGGACCCCCTAGAGCCGGTCAATGTGGGATGCACCTGAGAGGAATACATTCCCATTGAAACCTCTCTGAAGACTAAACACCCAGCCAGGGCCATGCACTATACCGTTATTTGGAACCTAATTGCTCCCTGTCCATCATCAGTGACATCTACATTAATTATGTCCATCTTCTGCATAATCAGAGCGCTTCTTCATTCAATGGAGAGCCGGGCTTTGCTCCCTCTCACTGTTGGTCATACCCATGTGTGACATCCCCATCACAGTAAGGGGCAGTCAGAAGGAGCTCCTGTTTCTTAGGTGTCTGGTTAGTGCAGTAACCACTGTGCCATTAATCAAAAGGGGAAGGGGAAAAGGAGGGGGCAACCCTTTGAATAAACACGAATGCCTGATGTCTGCTGTATTGAAAGAAGCAATAGAAATGCTCCAGCATGTGGCAAGGACCTTTGGATATGCCTGGATTTTCATAAAACGTAGGCATCTCTTTGATACATCTTAGAATCAGGACTTAGGTACCTGAGAGTTGACAGAGTTGCCTTGCCTTGCCCATCTATTTCCCAAGAGTTTTCTCCTCTACAGGGCAAAACTGCTCATAACTGCC
>JAUBNY010000163.1:206898-217642 GCA_032275445.1 Crypturellus soui | reverse complement strand
AGCACCAATATGTGCATTAACTGGAGGGTCTGAAGCCTTGAGCCCCTGAGCTCCTCACCCCTGATTTTGGGTCCCTTTGCAGATGTCCTCCACCACCCGAGATGTTGACACCTACACATAAACTTCTAACATAAGCATAGGGAATCCCAGCTGGACTGAAATATTATTCCCTTTCTTTGACACAGGCAAATTAAGACTACTTTCACTGCAGTTTTCACTGAAGTAGTCAATCAGGTTCTAAACTTGCCCCTAAACAAACTTTGAATTATAAACCAACATTAAAAAAGGGTCGCTTATATCACATCCAAGTGGAATCAAAGTTAGAGCTTGTCTTCAACAAATCCCAATTTATCAATGCAAGTTCTTGTCTAAATGCAACTTTGAGCAAATTTCATACTTCTTAAGGTTTCCTCTGCGTCCATCTGCATTCATGGCCTTAACAGGTTCTTCTTTTGCATTTTGCTAACTCTCCTGGATTCTTCAAAGCGTTTTGAAGAACATAGCACCCCTGAAACCAAAAAAGTGATCTTCAAATTATTTGCCATCAGTTGCACAAAGTTTTGGTTGGAATTAGTAAAATATATCTGATCTGTGACTTCCTGGCTGGGGCACAATCACAGTCTTCATGGCTTTCTGCTGCATCACATCTCTTGCAGCAAACTGTAAATTTATTCCACACTTTTTTTGAAACTGGATAATTCTTTTTGACCAAATATACATGTACTATACTGCTTTCTATATCAGTTTCAAGTACAGTATCATCAAACGCTCTCAAGAGCATTTATCAGCGCTCTACTATCAACAGGTGTTTTTATTTGCGTTATTCTCTACTTCAAATCCAACAATTGCAGTTGGAAATGCAACGTCTGCATTACAGGAGAGAGATAAGCTGGTCCCTTCTGTGCAATGGATATAAAATATCCGTAACCGTTTCCTGCTGTAGCCTGGAATTCTTAACAGAAAAGCATAAGAATTTGTCACCAAATTTCAATGTTCATGCAACAACAGCCCGACCAGGGGAAACCAAAGGTCCAGACCAAATCCTTTTTGCCACTTAGCACCTGTACTGTTTTGTGGCAAACACCTGAGCATTCACCTCCTCGCTGTGCAAAGAGATAAAGCTTTGTATGTGTTTGGAACCTGGCACCTTTTCATTTCATTTTAAATGATGAAATATTCCAGTTCTGCTAATTCAACACTTCTTGCATTGGAAAACAAAATTAGATATTCCCTATTTAACTTCTCCTCATCTCTCATGATTTTTAGGCTCCTGCATCCTTCAGTTACTCAGTTGTTCATACAGAAGCCACAACATATCTTTCATTATCCCCGTTGCTCTTCTCTTTGCCTTTTCCAGTTCTATTAAATCTGTTTTGAGACGATGGAAGCAGAACCGCACACAGTATTTCAGAGGGCTTTGTATAACTGCGTGATGATATCTCCTGTTTTGATCTGTATTGTTTTCCTAATAATTCCTAAGATGCAATTTGCTTTTTCTGACAACTCTTGTGCATCAAGGTGACGTTTTCTTAGAACTTTTTATTACTATCTCAGCCCTGAGTAGTGACAATCAGCTCAGAACCAATCACAGCATCTCTACAACTAGGACATTTTATTTCTGCTGTCTGCATCACTTTACAATTACCTGTTTCCCATTTTTGCAACAATACTGCCCCAAACAATCCTTGGAGGCCTCCATGGACAAAGACATCAATCTTATGGTGTCAGAGCACATTAAGACCGAAGCTTTCCTCATTAACTCCTTAATTTGTTATCCTTTTTTTGTTTCTTTTAGCCCACCTGTGAGCCTCAGGCTTGTAAAAGGAAGTGATTAGAGGGGCTGAAGATTGACGTCCATTCTTGAGACCATTGGGCAAACAGAGCCACAAGAACTTCTCCATTCTCCAGACAAGGACAGAGGTTGGTACTGCTGAGCAGATCCACATTTTTACTGTTTTATAGGATTTCATAAATCCTATAGTTGAGATTGCACTCTGGAAGGGAGATAAACTGCTGGTAGCTGCAGAGGGATATTCATCCAGGAGGAGCATTGAATGTGTCCTGCTGCTTGTGTCTTCTGCAACAAATCTCTATAGAAATGGAGACCTTTTTCTCACCACTTTTCCTCTCCACTTGTCTTGCAGGACACAGCCATTTCTCAGTTATTCCTTTCCCTGATACCCATATTTCCTCTTGCTGCAACCTGCACTTATTCTCTGAAGCTTTCCAAGACCTGGTGGCAAATCTCTGTCCATTTTTTTAACCCATGACTGCAATGTAAAATTTGAGCAACCATTTAAATTGCAAATACCCTTCCATTTATTTCTGAAACAGTTCACTAACATTTTAAAGAAATAAATCTGTAACAATACTTAACTTTCTGAAATTGATCTTTATGTCTTTTACAGTGAATGATGTATTACTTACTATTACCCATCACATTAAAATGTTTATTGAATTCTGGACATTGACTGCATTCCTCAATTCAATTCTTTGCTTCCAAATCATGACAAATAAACACCACGTATACAACGGTGCTGCATACCTAATTACTTGTATATGTTTCTTCTCTTTATAAATAGTGTTAAAATAGAGATAGAAATTAAAATGTTGAAAATAAAGAGCAACAATCCTTTTGAGTTGTAAAACAAAAGGAGTGCTTTCACCTCTAATACTGACATGCAAATGGAGAAGAAAATCATCATTCAGGAGGAAAGCCTGGAAAAAATGACATTGTGTTATATATATTCCATATAACGTAGCTAACAAAGCACTGCAAAGTACCAGTAGTAAAGTTTAAAATCTGTACAAATCATTATTACTAATATTATACATTTTGAAATATACTGACATCATTTGGAATATTTATTAGCAAAAGGTAAAAGTGGAGTAGTTGTAATATCATAATAGTTGCCCTAAAATTCCCACTTTTTATTCTGAAGGTTGTATTTCACATTAAGTGGATATTGCTTTCTGCATTTCTCCAAATTTGCCCATTTCCTATATCAAACTCCAGCAGAAAAAAAAAAAAAAAGGCAGGAAGGGGTCAGGAAACTATAAAAGTCAGATTTTTTACAGCTTTTACATCTTCATTGGCAAAGTAGCACAGTGTTGGGAGACCAGTGCAGCCTCCTTGGCATATCCAGCATCCAAGGGCAATACTGCTCATAAAAGCGGGGTTTCTTTACCATCAAAATGTCTGTGCAGCTTTGCTCATGCTGTGATTTTGCTTTGGTTTTAACCATCGATGGATCAATTGTGTCGTTATGAAGATTAGACATATCTCAGTAGATGTTAGATGAGATGAGGATGATTTAGTTGATGTAAACAGGACACATAGCAGGACAGAACCTTCTTCAGGTTCAAAGTGGTGACCAACACATGAAGGATTCAGTATGACAGTGCAGAAAATACCTGTATCTCTGTGCAGCTTTCTCAATGCAGCAAAAAAAAAAAAGTATTTTAAACATCTTCACTGTTAATTTATCCTCTTGGCCCAACTCTACAAGGTTTCACAGCACAGTCAGCACATTCAAACTTATATGCAGTAATTCCTCAAAATAATCTAGCAAATCAACTCGTTTGTGGCTGTATATCCTTTAGTCCTCCACCGATATTTTATTATCACACCTTAAATTAATTATAGAATTAATTGCAGATAAAACCAAGGCCGTTTGGAACTGTTTTATTAAAAATCAAATTAAAATGTCATACATCCTTCAACTGTTCTTAAAAAATGGACCAGAGAAGCTTTTTAATTATCTTTCTTCTTTCTTAAAACTAATTAAGTGAGTATTTCCCTCTCTCTCAAGAGTGTTACTTCATTTCTTCATTTCTATCAAGATTAGGTAGGTAAATATTCTTCAACCAGCGCAAATCTGGGGACTCAATAGAGGAGTTGGGTGCAATTCACTTGTATGTCCAGTCAGATCTAACAGGCCTTTCAGTCTTAAAATCTATAAATATGAATTTCCCCCTTCTTCTTCTCCTCCCTTCTCCAGGCCAGTAGCTAGAAGATGTCAGTCTGCACACGCTAAATCTTGTACATTAATTACTTGCCTTATGTTTACATATGAACAAAGCAGTTCAATGTTGAACGTGCAGTAATTAAAATGTTTCCAGATGTGTTCACTGATCCTGCTCTGCTTTTACAGCCTGCGGTTGTCACACGTTTCCCTTTGGAGGTTAGATCAGACACGTAGGGTAACAACGTTATTTCAAACTGTGTCTTTTCAGCATTTTAGATTTATTTGCTTAGCTGATATGAGTGTTATCTTTATCCATATTTGACACAAATATGAAATATTTCTGCATGTCAGGGCTGCTGTGACCAATATCTTGGCAGTGAAAGCTCTCATCCAGCAAAGCACTTGAAATTATTTTAACTTAATCACTCTTGGGAGAGGTTTGCATTAAAATTTGATAAGTAAAAAAATTTAATTCTCCTTTTACAATTGTATTGGTTTACCTCTTTTTTATTCCCTATCAGGCTATAAAATATGTATATTTAACATGTTTGTGCTTTACATCATGAAGTGATAACAAGGATTCTGCTATATCCAAACTTTGCAGCAGAAACACAAATTATGGCATTTTCAGCCCATAAGTAAAACATTCTCAGCACTGGGAAAAGTGGAAAGTGAAAATCTAATCTCCACACTGGTAATGCCTGAGTGCTCCTGCCCACCCCAGCAGGAAAATTACCAATCGAGCAAGCTGCAAAGATGATAGAAGAGGTTTCTCATGCAGAGAGATGTGCTGTAAGCAAGGGAACACAGCTGTAAAATTGCTGGGATGAATAAATTTGTACATAATGCAAAAAAAAACCTACAAGCTCTAAAGAGCTTGGCAGCATCTAATAACTTGACAAACCCTTTTCTTTTCCTGATTGTTTTTGATAGGCCCTAATTAAAGCTCTATTTGGCAATTTCCCGCAAAATCAGAATAGCTTAAGAGATTCATCTCTCACGTTTTCAGCCTTCTGAGCCATTCCCCTCCACACACACCTACCTCCACCCACTAAGGATATTATATACAACAGTCCAGACAAGATGAAATGCAGTGCTCCTTCGGTTTTATCTGATTTATTAAAAGGAGAGAAGTAAGCAAGTGGGAGGAAAACAGGTCAAATGTTCTGGATCTTTATGGAAAGCTAAAAGCATCACTCTTGATTTTTGACATGGAAGTGGAGGCTGAGGCTTGGAGGAACAATCCCAAGCCACTTACTTAAGGATGCTGATGAATGCGGGGAAAGAGAAACAGATTTTGGCAAATTGAGCCAAACTCTCACAGCCAAGAGACACATCAGACACCACATTCTTGGCCAAGGGACAGGGCAGCACATGTGGAAGGAGATAGCTATAAGAACATGACCATGACCATGGCTAGGAGATGAAGTTCCTGCCATCTTGGGCTCTCCCATTAAGTTGTGGAAAACTGAACTGTGCCTTGGAGAAAGGAGCAATGACATTTGGTTGCTAGAAGCTAAAGGCAGGCCAGAAAGAAATTTCAGTGAGAAATAAAAAGTGATTTTCCTAAGGAATTCCTGGGAAATGACCTATTTTGGAATCTGCCAATTTCTCCATAACTTGGAGTTTTTGATTCATCATTGGGTATATGTTGTTGACTTCAATAGGTCACCAGAAAAACATGCCCCCAAAAAAAAGAAATTCTGTAAAGAAATTATTGTGGTTCTCAATCAGGTTCTCAAGCGGTCTTTTCACCTCTGTCTTTTCTCAACACATAGTTCTGCATTCAGCCTTCACCAAGCTCCTACACAGCCAACCACACTCTGCTCCTGGATTTACTCTTTGGAGAACAAAACGATTAGGGAAGGAAGGAACGAAGGAAGGGCTTGGCAAAGCACTTTTGTTTTTTTAACCACTGTCACTTTACTCTTAAAAGCAATGAGATCCACATGGAAGTCTAAGAGGATGCCTCTCCCTGGGCCAGATCTCTTCAGCATCTCAGAGGTCGAGCAGTTCCTGTGCCTTCAGCTTAGCCTTTTTGGACGTGGCAAATGATAGACACATTCTGAGAGCAGTATGTCCTCTGAAACCTAGTCACAGGTTCATTCTTCCTTATGTTTCCATTTCTTCTTTCCATTTACATCAAGAAAATAAGAAGTCCTCGAGTTCGTAACAGCAATTTTTGCATCAGATAAAATAAGAAAATCAACCTCAGGCTACATCAGCTCTTGTTAGTGAGAAGTAACACGGGGACAACATAGTACTGTCTATCAAGTCATCGAATGACAAATCTGAACCTGCTTTAAATCTCTGCAAGTTAAACTGGTTTCTCCAAATAACCAGACTCTTCACCACAGGCAAAAAGTCTTTAATTGAGGTGATACCACTTTAATCAGATACACTTTTAAGGTGCATTAAACTGGACCCATACACTGGTGTGCATTTCCTATAAACTTGGTTTTGGCCCACTGATACACATCCCTACAAATACATTCTGGTCACTATTGCACTCACTCAAGAGATTTTCAAAGATCAACTTTTCTTTCTTGGGAACAGCAGAAGAGAAAATCTCTGTACTTGACAATTTCATACCTATAACGAACATAAAACAAATGATGATTTAGACACTTAATTCCATAGATCCATGTAGTTGCGAAGAGTAATAGTCTTTGGTCCTCATTTCATTCACAACCTGGGGAAGAGTATATATATATATATAGTGTGTGTGTTTATTGTGTATATCTATATCTATGCATGCTATATCTTTTTTTTTCTATGATGATCTCTCAGGGATGTGACAGACCCTTTCCATGATTCGACACTGACTGGGTGACATTATTCTGACCTTGTAGTGAACAGGATGTAAGCATAAAATCCTCACGTAACACAAAACAGTTATTTTAGTCCAAGGCTGAATTTATAAATAGAAATTAACACATGTTTAAGTCAGCATAGAAAACAGGCTTCATAACTTAACACAGTTGTATCCTGGTTTGTCACATGAATTTCTTTCTAAGAGATATGCTACAAACTCAAGCAAAAATTATAAATTTGATGTAGAAATGGTAGCCCCAGGATTAAGAGCTTTATAGTCCTTCAGCCCAAGGCATGTTGAGAAGAGAGGACTGAAAAGAAGGAGCCCGTTCTCATCACAAGAGGAACAGCGGAGGGATTTTGTGTTTCAAGCAGCCGCTTCTGAAAAGGCAACCGCTAACTATATAATTTGGATTTTGCATGCCAGGCCTCTGCGGAGACTCTGGATGCTCATCAGAAATGCCTCGTAGAAAGGAAGCCTGCGGAGAAGGGCTATTTTGTTTGCTTTTGAATTTCAATAGCAGACTATTTTGTACTCTATTACCAAGCACCTGGGGAGCATCTGGATTCTCTAGAGAAACATATCCCTGGGAGAAATATTGCATTTGTGTCTGTAGTAGTGTTCAGTATGAGGACGGCATTTTATAAATGTCAATATGTTCTAGCCCTGCAGTGACCAAAAGTCCTTATAACTGGGTTTGATTTCATCCATGTTAAGTGATAATAGTGATTTTTATCCATTTACGGCAGAACAAGTGTCAGTATCATCATGTTATCATGGCAAAATGAAGAGTAGGGGGTTGGAAGGTGGACAGGAGGTCTTGGGACCTCCGGAATAGAGGTCTTGAGTTTCTGAAGAGGTTGAGGAAACCTGAGCCTTTAACATCTACAAAGGCAAAGTTCTTTCTGCATCCACTCAAAAGCCTTATCTAATTCCTCCTCATTTCCACCATGGGAGATGGGAAAGTGATAATATGGACCAGGAAAGAGGGACACAGAAATGCCAGTTGCTTGAGGCCATCTGGAAAATCATGAGCAGACTCAGGAGTAGATCTCTGTATCATTTGATCCCAAGCTACTTCCTAATCCAACCTTATAACTTCAAGGCACTTTACCTGGTGGTGGAGGAAAATATACAGAGCTTCCTCTGGGTTTATGTGAGTTTTGCTGCTAGTTAGAGGACTGCAGTCTCCAGGGTTGTCTAAGCACCTTTTGCCAAAACGGAACTGTGATGTGGCTTATGCAGTCTGGCTTGATTTACTTTGTTCCTTTGATGTGCAAGGATTTAGTGAGACGCTTAGCAGCACAGCAGCATGAGAGACACTGCATAAAATCAGATCACTGCTGGGGCAGCTACTTCCAGATTTAAAAGCTCAGTTGTTACCACAGACACGGGACTGCCTGAGTGCAGACTGTTTCACCCGAGAACCAGGCTCTGGGGGCTACTCAGGACGCCTTTTAGTGCTAAAACTACACTAACTTAGGAGTCATTCTTTGAACTTCAAGGTGAATATTACAGCTCAGCAGTAGCAATAACCAGGCTGCATCAGTGTGTGAAAAAGTTATATTTTCAGTTGTATTTCAGCAGGAAGCATCCTTCTCCTCGCCAGCTGTGGACATGGACAGGGAACCAAGATATTTGTCACCTTCAAGCTGGATTTTAGCTTTGTTCATAGCTTCTAAAATAGGACATGGAACAGATGGACAGATCCTAGCTGCTTCACATGGAAACTGCTTCCTGGTCTGGATCCCGTCAAACAACCCTCAAGGTCTTCTACCAGCAATGGGGTCCATTCCTAAATACAGCAAGATTTTCCATGGCACCTATTAGCTGCCACCGGACCTCCCAGGGACAATGCAGCTCCCAAAGCTGAGGATGAAGCATGTGATGCTGAGGGAGAACTATCCTCTGGTGAGAAGTGGTACCCGAGTGGCTGCTTACGAATATCCCACCTATCTACAGCTTCAGGAATTTAAATATCTTTCTCAGTCTATTCTGTCCTGTCCTATCCTACCCTATCCGATCTTGTCCTACTCTACCCAACCCTACCTTACCCTGTTCCATGGAATTCAGATGAACATCCTCTGAGCTCTTCCTTCCCAGAAAAGATCTTGCCTTAGTACTGCGATTTAGTGTGACTCATCTAAGTTTTTCCTTTATAGTCAACAGAGAGACACAGGTTCCTCTTGACTTCTTGTAATTCCTCATAATTCTCATTGCAGACATCCATCCTGGGAAGAAAAGAATCATTCTCTGGAGTCATCTGCCTGGCCAGTTTGTCACATGGGGATCAGATACTGATAGCTTACTCTGACTGCTTGATATTTAGATGGCTACTATGAACTGAGATACATTATTCCCTCAAACCCTTCATGTGTCCCATCAGGAACATCTGGAGTTTTACGGCAAAATCCTTCACCTGACTGGCACAGCTTGGGCTGAAAAACAGCTGATCAGAAAGGAAAACATTGAGCGTTTTCGTTTCCCATCCTACTGCACTATGACAGCTCTTTAAGGCCGTGATCCTGCCCTGTGTAAGTCCATGTGAGCAGAGCACCAAAGCCTGAAGCCTGCAGTAAATTGAACATAAAGGCTGCCGGTGCCTGTATATTATCGCTGCCTTTCAGAGTTAAAACGGTGTTGCAAGGAAAACAAAGCCAACAGTCACAATCTCTGTGAGAAACTACATGGAAGCCTCTTCTAGTCACTGACAATAAACTGGAAACACATTTTCCAGCTTTGCAATATCTGAAACATTCAAACACTTTTGGTATCTCCTCTGTGCGGGTTTTGACAAGGACAAAATCCTGGACCATGCCCAAAAGCTGCAGGCACTGAAAAGTGCTTCTGGGGATTTAGATTTGAAAACTTTGTAATGAAAATCCTCCTTATGAAATATTGTCCCAGAATCTCCTGTGAAACTATGAATAAATCACACAGAATGTCCCCCGGAGTATCCTGGCCTTTCCTAAGAGTGTAGATCGTGTCCTCCGTACAGAATACCTTTGCACAGATTGCAGTGATTCAGTTAATCATCAACCAACACGGGGCCTTGTGCTCACGCAGGAATTTCTGCAAGACTATGGGCTGAATCAGCCCACTTAATAGCATCCCAGGCACAGAAATCAGCCATTTAATTGGCTCATTTTCAAAATCTCTTACCTTTTCTTCCACATTATCTGCACCTAATAAAGGCATTCCTGATAACAGAATCATTTAAAATTAAAAAAAAAAAGAATCCCCTGTTCTGCCACTTATCTAAAACTCCCTCAATTACCTAGTCTATATTCTACCGAGAAGCAATTGCTGCAGGTGCTAAAATCTATACATCCACCTATTTGTCTAAAGTATTTATGCTTGCATTTAGGCAGCTACTGGAGATTTCCATGGAAATTCCCCCCCAGGAACTCCTCCTCAGGAGCTCAGTGGGATCCAATCTCTGTGTCTTTAAGTGTTGTATGGGTAAGGTTTGCATAGGACAGTAGTAGGAATTCCAGTTGCCAGCTCTCATCGCCTTTATCTGTGAATCCTATTGAATTCACTGTGATGGAGAGTGCTGATTTTTGGAGAGCACTAGCCTAATTTCATCAGAGATCCATCAAGTAAGTGTAAGAAAAATCATTAAAATAGGATGGAGAAGATGGAGGTGACAAGGTGGGAAACTGCCACACAAGGTGGCAGCTTTGAGTTACAGTGTATTTGTCAGAGGAATAGATGCACAAAGAGGTTTTAGAAGTCCTCAGGATGACTTTTGGCATCTAACAGGTCGTTCAAGCCATACTTGGTTCAGTACCAGCTCCAGGTTCAGCCCTGTTTCCCGTGTGATGTTACGAGACCTCTGCTGTCACCTAGTGACAATAGTGTAGAAGTAGCTGAAAAAAAAAAAAGAAAAAAAAAAAGGAAGGGGAAAAGGGAAAAGGGAAAAGGGAAAAGGGAAAAGGGAAAAGGGGAAAGGGGAAAG
>JAUBNY010000163.1:174819-185831 GCA_032275445.1 Crypturellus soui | reverse complement strand
GAAGCAAAAAGCTAATACAAGACTGACATCAAAGGGAATAATGTTAAATGAAATCATTAGATGTTTGAGGAGAAGGAGAGGAAAAGAGGTACTGAATCCAGTTGTTCCCGTATTTAAAATGAGAATAAAAACCTTTGATGGTGACTTCCAATCCTGACATGTTCAGGGCGCATTCAGTCTATGATGCTAAGATGTTAGTTCAGAAAGATTCTACCTTTCCCCCTGTAACTTGGGCACTTTTACATTAGACAGTGCCGACAACTTGTATGAAAGCAAACTGTTTCTCCCCATCTAATTGAAATAGAACCACTACAATGTTGTCACTACATTTGCCAGTCCAGGATATGAAAAACAATCTTGCTCAATGTCAGCAGCAAAGGGAGAGCATTGTTAGCTATTTTTAATTTTGTTTCTATCATTTATTGCACATGATTGCTTACAGTAAAGAAGCAAGCTTGATCCAAAGGGTTGAGCATGAATCCACGTCATAGGTGCTTAAAAATATTGTCCTCTTTCTGTGTTTGGGTGTGTAAAATGAAGGAGGAACCACCTCTATGAGTTTTTCAGTATTTGCATATGCAAAATGGGAAGTAGCTAATTACAGGGTACTGCCTGGCTGAAGTGGTCCCTCCTGCTCCCAAAGGAAAAGGGAGGCCTTGCTTCTTCCCTGGAGTGGCAAGTGGATGGATTTTGCAGCTGGCAACACCCGTTCATGGCGTTTTGTGTCAAGTGGGCAGCTCTTAGAAGGAAGTGATCAGGATGGTGATGAGGGGGTTAAATTGTAGCCAGATTTTGCTACATTGACTGTGCACTTCTAGGACCAACTCCTTGCAGTGTGCAGTTGCACCTCTGCATCCAAGTGGCCTCTGTCATAGTGGTTGCAGGTTTTGAAAGTCCAGTTGTGCTACAGTCTTCCAGTCATCCTCCAGCCACTTGCTGTTCTCTCTGTGTTCCCCTTGCTTCACTGAGAGGACAGCTGATTCGGAGATGAAAAATGACATAAAGTCATATAAATAAACCAAGCCCCAGCTCTTGCAGACAGCTGTATCCTGTTTGTGGTTGTGGGGGGAAGTTTTGAGATTTCGTGGCTTGATTCCTTCTGTTCTTTTCCTGCTTCCAGTCTGTGTCTTTCTTGTTGTTTAAAAGTTGCATCCTACAGGATTAGGTGGGATTTTTCTCTTGAGGAGCCAGGAACATAGCTGAATAGGAGCAACCAACTGTAGGTGGGAGCTTTTCTGCTCTCCTCTCTAGAGTTTTAGCCATGGCCTTCTAGTTGTGGTATGTGGATGTGTGCATGTTTGTTCACATTCTTATTGTTTCTGAATAGAAATTCTGGGTTTATTTGAAGAAGACAGTATGAGTTTGGTTCTGCATCCTTGGTTTTTCAAAACCTGCAAAACCCATGAAAGAAAGGAAGCAGCCCTGGGGTTGCAGCCACCCAGTGTCACATTCCCATTGATCTCCATGGAGCAAGGCAGGCTCACTCTGTTCTTCAGTGTGATGTTATAAAGAGATAAACTGCCTTATGATCTCTTTAATCTTTGTGATGAGCAGCAGAGTTTTTTTTTTTTTTTTTTTTAAAGCAAAAGCAGCACTTTCCTACCCAAGCAAGGATTAAAAGTACCAGACTATAAAACTACCAAAAGCTGGCAAATAAACCCCAGGAGCCCCAACCTCCCCAAAGCAGAGCAGGCTGAGGACCCGGGTGACTGGATACAGTGGGATAGTTAGCAGAGCTGTCAACATTGAGCATAACTCCTGGGGGCTGTATTTTTAAACCACGGGTATTTTCAGTTTATCTCAGAAGAAAGTATGCATTTTTGAAGTGGATTTAGATTGCCAAATCTCAAAAGAGATTTTAAGGTTTTTCTTTCTCCTGAACTTGTAGACCTTTCAGAGCTTAGGGATGACATTGAAACACTGCCACAAAATCTCATTTATCTTTGTGGGGTTTTTTTTAGTCCTTTTTTTAAATACAGTCTGTTCAAGTGACTCATGTTCTAATCGTGGAGGTGTTTTAGTTTTTGTTATATGTCTGTGCATTAAAAAACAAGTACACAGTGCTTTAATAGGATTTTCAGACCATTTTTCTGCATTCAGTACTGAACTTGAAAAGTTTCCATTATGTGTAGATATTTTTATGCTTAAAATATCTAGTGACCTGAAAAATATGCAAAAGCAAGAAGAAAACAACATTTGTTTTTCAGTGCTTATAGTGTAAGCTGCAATGTTTCCAACTCTAAATTGTTATTTTTTAAAAAAAAAAAGACTGAGAAACAGTGAAATCTTGCAAGGATATTCCATTCCATTTCCATTTTCTGATTACTGTTTGTCTGTGTGCAATGGAAACAAATTTGCCCATGAAAGGAAAATAGCACAGGTTTTAAAAGTCTTTATTAGAAGGCAGTGCACCTGACTCGTGGAAAATACTCCTCCGCTTTCACATCAGACTTGAAATTGATTTTGAAGGCAATGCTGCATGAAGCTTTGAACTTCCGAATAATAGAAATTCTTTACTCCCTCCGCTGTTCGCCTTGATCTTTGTAGGAAAGAGTCAAAAATTGCTACTTATGTTTGGAGACTGGGTTGTTACACTGTCTTCTTTCCTCTGCATGTTGCTGGGCAAATTGTTCCTCAAAGGACATTCCAGAGGGACTTTCATTTCGTCACGTCTGTGTTTCTTAAAGCGTGCGATGTGGTTTGTCTCCCTGCTCCCAACGTCCAGATAAAGCCCTTAGCTATGTGTGTATATATATATATGTGTGTGTGTGTTTGTATGTAATGAAAATACTGAAAATTGAAGATCCAGCCATTTCCTCTGCCTTCCTGGGGAACCAGAATTAGAGACCGCTCTGGCAATTCCAGTCTTCTGCCTCTTCTATTCGTTCACATCCTTTCTTGTAAAATGCTACCATGCCCTTCCTGACATTTTATTTTGTGTTTTATCTCTTCTCTTTCTACAACATCTCTTCCTGATTTAGTTTGTCCATGCTTAATTGTGTAAATTACACAATTTTTTGCTCTGGATAAGATCTAAAGCACCTGACTTGCTATATACAAAGGCAAGAGGTGAGAGGTGGTGGGAGCTGAGTGCTTTTAGCTTTGCAGATGGCCCCTCTGCTGTCCCCTTTAGGCAGACAGTCAAACCCCCTGAAGCTCTGTCATTTAAACAGTTACTTCACCCGAGCTAAACTGGTATAACTGATTGTCAGGGATCTAATTTACAGTCCCACTAGTTTGAGCAATGACTGAGGCAACTGCACATCCCTCCTCTGTTTAGGCAAGTCCAGGTGACACGGTGGTGGGTGCCATAATTCATCAGCTTGTTCTGATACCTGAAGCCTATATCCTCATGAGTAACCAAAAAAGAGGGGTTTAAGTGGTGGCTTTTCCCATGTGATGTGAGGCTTTTCACTGCACAGCCACATTAATTGCATCAGACCCCAAGAAAGGGAAGTTCCCAGGAGTGTTTTGACTTGTGGGCTTTTTTTTAATGTATTTTGCTTGAATTTGTTTGCGAACAGGCTCTAAAACCATCTGAGCAAAGATGGGGAACGTTGTGTTATGACTTTCCACATGGTTGGTTTCTGTCTCAGTGCTATTTGGATTGAATCTGGTGGAATTTCTTGAGGTGGGGGAGAGAGAGAAGGAAAAATAAGCAGGAGCTGTGCTCTTTAGTCAAACACTGATAGTTTCTAGTCTGACTTGTGCGTTGGTGTTTTTTGTTTTGTTTTTTACTTACAGACATCAAATGAATCAAGGGAATCTAGAGAAAAGGACCATTTCTTTGATGTGCCTGCCTTCCTGACAGTTTCTGGCCAGCTCCATTTGGAAGTGATGGCAGGGTGAGCAAAACAAGAATTTTTAGCTGGATCCCCAATTATAAAGTCACTCCACTGGTAATTTTGCCCCACTGGTAACAGATAGCTTATCTGCCATGTGTGTGTCAAAAACAAATTGAGCAGCACTGGTGGGAAAGCCCCATCTAGCCAGGGGAAAGTCAAACTTCTTTTGAATTCTGGTCTGTGAAGTGGCTTTTAATATTAGGAATCTCGCTCTACTTGCCAGAGATTGGGAATATGGGATGAAGACTGCAGACCCTCATGACTGGGCATGACTGTTACCTATAGCTGTAATACCTTAAATGTCAATTATTATTATTGTTCATATATACTGTCTCTCAGTGAGAAGTTCTTTTTCTTAGCTGTTACATTCCTTTCTTCTCCTTCTATCTTCCCAGTCTTCTGTCTCCTTCAGTCTTCCTGTAGTATTTCTTCCTCAGCCAATTCTCATTTCTCCTGTTTCATGGCTTTTACATTTTATGATTTGTTCATTCCAGCAGCTGAAGTGATCCCGGCCAAACAGTTAATGTTGATGTTAATAGCAAAATTATCCTTAAGCTTTAATGTTAATGTTTTACTGAGATTGTTAGGGGTGAAAATGTCACAGTCTCAGAACCACAGTTCCATTTGATTAGTAGATTTGATCCTCATCTACAATGGGCTTTCACAATAAATTAATTAAATCAGCACATTAAACAGATGGAGTTCAATCAGCACAAGCCCTTAACTGAAGGCTTGGTTTCCTGAGCACTTACAGCGTGGGTTCTCCTCAGACTGCAGCCAAATTGCTGTCTACCAGTTGAATTGATGGTGGAGCCGATCAGAGACCAGTTTTTGGGCAGGTGGCCCAAATCATGTGTCAATTTGCCTCTTGCAAAGGAGGTTCTGTGTGCCCCTACGAGATATCCAAGCCTCCCTTTGAAGTGATTAGTTATTGTCCAGTATAAAAGCCCTGAAGATGAGAGGATTAAAACCATAGCTTTAGAAAACGTGGTAAGAAATTGGAAGACCTGCCTTTTCATGTGCACTCTAATGAATATTCCTAATGGTATAAGTTACTGTCTATGCCTCAAATACAATTTTGAGACCTGAATAATAAATATTTAGCTCTTTTTCTTTAATCGCTGCTGTGGAGGTTAATTGTCTGTTGGTAAATAGGTACAGTGAAGTTGTAGCCCAGTTCAAAGGAGAAGCTTTACCTTCAAATCAAAATATGTGAAGTTCTGCAGAAAGCTGTTTTCTGCTTGGCTTGTGCTTTCTGAGTGATGATGCCTCTTCTCAGACCACCTAGACAGCCTTGGACAGCTGGGAGCAGCTAAGCTCAATGGTTCAGGCTAATGTTTCTTGACGGACACGATGTTTTTGACATACTGTCATGTGGTGCCCTGGCAGCTATGACAGAAGCACAGATCACTTGGCAGCCAAAGGCTGCCACGTCTCTGAGACATTAGCTGGGAGAAGTTAATGAGCAAAAGGTTTGTTAAACTGGAGGGATGACAGAGGTTTTGCGTCCTCCCGGAAAGGTGGCGTGGCCTGTGTTGTGTATGTGTGTGTAAGTCTTAATTGACATTCAGAGCTTTACTAAAGGATGTAATTCCGCAATCAAGTAAGTCCAAAGAAAAAGCATAGATTGTAATGATTAGCTTGAAATGCAGTCTCACTCTGGTATGCTCCGTGCAAACTGAACGCAGGCTGCTCTGGGAATGAGTGGAAGCCGAAACTGGATATACACAGGACCTGTCCACTAAATATTCTTCCAGCAATACTGCTCAGGTGCATCTTGTTCTCACAAAATGGATAAAAAAGCAATGCTCTTCAGTATGCAGCACATTGTATTACACCTTCATTCTCCTATTTTACAGAAACATGTTGTTCTTCCAGGCATTTTGTGTGGATCCAGTGCCATCTAAGTTTAGATCAGCTATATTAATGCACAGGAGGGTATAGGCATTCTGTGAACCTGCTCTTTTTTATTGTATTTAAGCACAAGAAGTTTTTGAGGCCTAGAGCTGAAGTGCTGTTGAATTGCTTCAGTCTTCAAAAATAGATCAAGTGAGAGCTCTTCTGGATGCAGAAGCATCCTTGTGATGTATTACAGTTGAATTAAGGTATTAACCCTTTAGATTCTGCAAGGGAGTTATTTGTGATGCCCTTTACAGAACAATTTGGGTCTTAGCCTTTGAATGGGACTCCTGTGTGATCAGATAATGTGAGTATGTAATACTTAGGTAAAAGTGGAGAAGTTCTGGTCTTCCCAGAAAATGAAGCAGCCAAAATACAAGCCATATTTTGAATTTGATCGTGTGAAATTAACCTTTTCCTTCTGCTTTAGCTAGACTAAATATTTTGTGCTCAGAAAATGAACTATTCTTCAGAAAATCTTTTTAACCCAAAAGCTTTGTTTTGCTGCATTTCCAAGGCTTTTGGGAAAAAAAAAAAAACAGTTCTTGAGAACTTGAGTAGAAAACATGGTAAAAATTGCTTGGAAAGCCCTTCTGTGTCACATCAGTCACTTGCTGCAGGAAGTGGGAGTTCAGAGACAGAAGTCCCCACAGAAGAAGTCTTCCCACAGAAGTCTATTAGAAACCACCAGTGGAGAAGGCTAGCTGAGAAACAGAGGAATTTATTCAGATTTTTTTTTAGTGGAAGGATGGAAAGACAACTAGGTAGACAGTCATGTCTGCGTGGAGCTGGCTTTTACTTTAGAGAGCTCATGATCAGATTCCAAGCTGCAGTTGGAAAAGTGTGGGCTGGGGAGGGCTGAGTTAGACTTAACATATCTGTCTGGACCCAAATATTATGTTTTTCCTACTAAGAGTTCATTTACAGTCCACAGGGTGTTACCGTTGCTGTTGTGTCTGAGTGCTTGTGTGTTGTCCAGAACCAGAGGCTGTATTTCATGGCAGGGCTGCTTGGTGCTATAACTAATAAAAGTAGCCTTTTATGGCTTAAGAGTTTCTACCCTTTTTCTCTGAGGGGAAAAACGGGAAGAGGTCTGGTCCTGCATTTATTGGCCATCTAGTGTGCTGTGTATGCCTGTTATTGAAGGCAAGGTCAGAGGAGTTTGTTCTGTGTCTCAATATGACACGAATGGCCTAGTTGGCACATCATCTTATTTCATCCTCCTTCGTCTCTGCAGTGACGCCATCTAGGTTGGCTGCTCTGAGTGTCTGAATCATTGTCAGCTGCTATAAATCTCCAGGCTGTTTAAGGTCTCCAGAAAGCGTTATTACTCTGCTCAGTAATAACGCTCTTCATTTTAGTCTTCTCAAAATCAGATGAGTCAGTAACTGGTAGAAGTTTGTGGGAACTGTGTGCAGTCTGATAATGGGTCTTAAATGCCATTAATTGGCTGTGAAGTCCCCTGTCCTTGTGGGATTTCTTCATCCTGTGATTCTCCTTTGGGGATAAGGGCTCCTTTGGGGACCTGAACTCAGCTGGAGGGTCAGTGACAGCTGATGATGATTCAGAGGCATGTTCTTGTTGGCCAAAAACAAATGTTGCCAACAAGCACAGCTCATCGGCTTCACTTAATTTTTCTCCTTTACCCTCCGCACTTCCCACAAGCTCTACCTGTATTTGACCTTTCAAATATTTAACTAATACAAAACAGTGCAGTGATTTTTTTTCCCTCTTCTTTCATGCCAGTCACTGGCTGTTCTGCCTTTTATATCATGAGCTTGCCTGAAACTGCTTTCTAAAAGCACTGAGACCTAACACCTCAAGTCTCTGAATAAGTTCATTCTCCTCTCCTTCCTTGCCTTCTCTAGCTCTGTTTCTCTCTTATCAGTCTCTCAGGAAGTTTAATCTTCTCTTGAAGTTCCCTCAAATGGGAAAAAGACTGAGCCACAACTTAATAGCAGCCTTCTAATATCTGCAAGGTTATCAGGAAGACTGACCCTGGCTCTCCATAATAATGAGAGGCAGAGGACAAGGGGCAGAAATTGAAACAGAGGTTCTGAGTGGATATATGGGGGAAAAAATCACCAAGGGGACACTTGAACATTAGAGCAGGTTGCCAAGATAGTGAGGTCTCCTTCTTTGAAGATTTTCAACATGCAGCTGGGTAAAGCCCTGAGTAGCCTCATCTGATCTCACTGCTGACCGTGCTTGGAGTAGGAGAGTGGATTAGAGACTCCCAAGGTCCTTTCCAGCCTGAATTCTTCTGTAATGCTGACTTCATTCTCAGCTTCATTCTCATTTTCCTCTTCACCAATCTCATCCACAGAACAGTATTCATGAATTCTCTCTCTAGTTCTCTCTGTTCGGTGACTTTCCCCAGGACCTGTATTTTTCTGCTAAACTAAAATCTCAGCCTCTCACACTGAAATCTGCCTGTAAATGTCTAGTTTGATGTACTTGAAACATAGTTAATCCTACTTCCATCTTCTTAAGGACAATCCATCTGGTTTCTCAGACATCGTGGATTTCTCTACTGTTCTGCCTATTCTAGGGATTTCTCTGCTATCCTGTAACTGGCTCTGTTGTTTGCAGAGAAGCTCTGAGAAGTGTGACTCAACCAAACCACTTTAGCTGGGTCTGAGTTTGTAGGGAACTGAAAGCACCAATAGCCATGTTCATGTCAGAATATTCTTAAATGACACTGATTTCATTTTAAAATGCTGGTATTTCACTGCTCTTTGAAGGACAGAAGAAAGGGAGAGAGTTATTTTGGTTTGGTGTACAAGAAGATAGGACAGAACTGAAAAGAAATGTATTTGAGGCCTTTTTCCATTAAGGAAAAAAAAACATTTTCAGGAGTCTGGAAAATGCCACCTTGATTGCAAAATGACTTGTTAATGATGAAACAAATTGCATTGCCTTCAAGTAAGTGTTTACATTGTACATTTTTAAATATTTCTGAATGCAGCTGCAGAAATGATGTCCAGTTCTATAGCATTCCTGTTGCTAAGAATTAACAAATATGAGTATAAATATTTATCTTGGATTTCTTAAAAAAATCTGTGACATTCCTTGCACAGCATTTGTTTGAGCGTGACTCACAACACAGACTTACAATTAGCACACTAGCTTCCATTAATTAGACTGCCACTTAATTGGAGCTATAAAAAGCAACCGTGGCGTGTCTGTTTTTAATCAATTACTGCATGCTTCAGTCTGGCTCGTGATTGCTGCAGTGATTGCTAATGACTGTGTATTACTGGCAAGCAGATACACAAGGTTTGGAGGTAAGAGCCTGAGCCTAGGGATGGTTGAGCTTTACAGTCTGGATATACTGTTGGCCTTCACTTTTTTGGAATGGGGGAGCAAAAAAATCCCTTATGAGAATCACAAGGAGGATGGCAAGACTCCCTGTGGTTTGGCAAAGAGATATTTGAGATCGCTGATCTTTGAGATCTCTTTCTAGCAAAGAGATCTTTGAGATCTCCCTGAGATCTTTGCAAGTGCCCCAAGAGCTGGCTCCGGTATGGGACATTAAGGCAGGCAGCTAGTTCCCTGTTTGCTTCCACAGCTTTCCTTAAAACAAGTTTACAAACCCAGTAGAAAATAGTACTGAATCTATTTGAAGGCTTAGTTGTTGCACACAGAGCAGAATATGGATACATGTCGTAGGGAGAACGTGTTGCCCTTAATAGATCTTTTAATACTTTTTTTTTTTTTATGTTCAGCACAGTTACTTACTTTCTTTAGTTACCCTGTAAATTGAGGTCCTGGAGATTTCAGTTACAAGCAAAACTTGGAAATGTGGCCTGAACCATGCGGCCTTCCTCTATGCAGTAATGCACCTATACAGGTCGGGATTTCATGTTTGCATGATTAGTATAGTCAATGTCTGTCTGAAAATTGGACTTTATTGTAAAAAAAAAGGAAAAACAAGAAATCTTTAGAGCTATTAAAATGCACCTTGTGGCGAACACATGCTTTTTTCGCTCTGAAAGAGAGAAGATTTAACATAACTGCTTTTCTCCACCCCTTTCTGCTAGTGTATTTTTATGGCGTAATGTAGGAGTCACTGTGATTATTAAGTTTTGAAAGAGATCTTTGCTCCCTGTTTTATTTTAATCTTTGAAACACTTTGTATCGCTCCTTTGTGGAAGGTCTCTGTTAGCTGGCGCTTGGGAAATGGCTATTTGAATAAATGCTGTTACTGTGGCCACTTTCATCAGCGCAGCTCGAGTTATCCTTGCTAATCTGTAGTTTTATTGACTTCACTTAGAACTAATAATATCAAAACAAGGACAAGACAGGACTCTGCTGAGAAGAAAGTGCAAGAGTTGCATGAAGCACAAGCTTAGATCTTTGAGGAAAAGTGGTGATGTTAACTCAGCTCCTTTCTGTTTTCCCTGTTCTCCTGCAATCCTTAAACTAATATGTAACACCTAGGAGTGTTTGGGGGCTTAACAAACAAAATGCAGAATGTTCTGCCAAGTAGTTATAGAATATGGATCACAGTGCTGCTGCTCAGTTATTCAGGCAGAGTTTTAGCAAGCAAGTGTAGGTGGCCCAGAGAGGATTCCCATCCATCCCATCTTCCCTGCTAATCCTTAGGGAGCCCTTGCAGAGGACACAGTGGTGGGAAAACCCGCTTGGAGCGCAGCAGCTCCATCTGGCAAGGGTGGAAGTTTGGCACTTCCTCATCTCTGTCTGGGACCTTATTATTATTATTACTACTAATAATAATATATTTGTTTATTTATTTTTGGCTGCCTACAGAAGGAAACATGGCCGCATCTTGTCACAGCGTGAATTTAAACCCTAGCACTCAGCATCACCACCCAGACCTAAACCCCATGGGCTGCTGCAGGAGCCTGGTGCTGCTGCAGTGCTGCATTTCACATCTGCCATTTCTCAAAGGACAGGCGGAAGTAGAAAGTTTTGGGAGGAATCTTTTAAAATTCATTTTTGCTGGGTTTTTTTCCAGGATAAAAATCAGTCCATCTCCCTATTTTTTCCCTCTTTTCAACAGAAGCAAGAACATTTTCAATGTGCAAAATCCAAACCATTCAAACAATAGTAATGGTAATATTCTTCTTATGTGGAAGAAACATGAAATACATTTTGAAAAAAAACAGGTGTTTCATCCAACTCCGAGGTTTCATTTTGGCATAGTCTGCCCATTTCCGGGAAGTAAAATGTTCTTGCTCTTTTCCAAGCTGCTGAGCGGCCGTGCTTCACCTGCAGCGTTAGGAGAACTTCCATCTCCTGGAG
>JAUBNY010000162.1:2452593-2463250 GCA_032275445.1 Crypturellus soui | reverse complement strand
TTCCTAGGGCTCATGGCCTTGTGTGACAGCTCCTGCTCATACCAATGAACGTGCTGAGAGAACAGGTTCTGGAGTGTTTGCCTTGGGTACACGCCACCAAAATTATCCTGGGGGTCACCAAAAGTCATTTTGCTGCCATCTATATTACCACTCTGATATGTGGCTCAGATGGTTTCATTATATCTCTTATTGGAATATAAATACTAAGAATGTCTATCTCAGCCATCAATCTTTTCAGTTTATAACTTATATTCCCTTATATTCCCTGTGTTCTGTTTTACAATGTTCTCTCTGACACTTTTTGCCTGTTCAAACGAACCCTCACGTTGCCGGTGCGGTGTCTGCTGCTCCCATTCGCACACAGGGGATTCTGCTCCTTTTCCTGAACAAGTAGATTTGTGAAAAACTTGAGGTGCCACCCAAGGAAACCGGATTGTTGGGTAATTGGTGATTAGTGTCATGCTAAAGCACACTGACTGCAGACTCATTTCTTTTATTGTTTAGAGGAAGGAGCTTATATTATTTCATTGCAAAATCACACGTGTTTCTTAACTGAAAATTCAGTGACACGCTCTGGTGTTTAGACCTTTAAATAAATGCCCTGCCAATGATCCAAGCTGCTTGCAGTGCTTATATAATCTAGGTAGTAGAAACCTTATTTTTTTTTAGTATTGCAAGTAAAGAACAAAATCAGCATGTACAGCTGGGGTGTGCCTGGCGATGATAGATGATATATCTCCTTTGCCTCTGTCTCGCGATGACCATAAAGACCCTTTCAAGAAGCCTGGAACAGATACGAAGCCAAGAGCGGGGCAATTCTGACCTAAATATGAAGCTACACAGATGAATATAGATGTGGCAAGACACCCTGCTGGTTGTGTTAATATTTATTGAGTTGGTTGCCCGCCCCGGGCCAACATGAAACTTGCCCTGGGCTGGTGTGGACTTTGTGTGCCTTGAGCACCCTGATCCTGCAGGTACAGGGGACCCTTTGCTTTGGTTTCATTTTTCCTTTTCCACGGTGAAAGCGGGCTGGGTATGGCTTTTTGCAGCACCTTGCTGATGTCCATGGGACCACACGAGGCCTTTGTGGCAACCCTTTCTTTTTGCCTTGTTCTGCCCCTGCTCCTGCATTGCTCAGACTCTTGGTCTGAGAGGAGATCTTGCACCGTTTAAGAGGTCAGACCACAATTTTAGGGGGCTCTACATTTCCCAGTCATTAAAAATTGAGGCATGTATTATATCTGGAAAATGGCAGATAACTTTTTGAATTCAATCTTATATATCATGTTGTCATGTTAAACTATTACAATAAATTTAGTGTATTTTTTTCTGGGGCGTCAGTTTAATGGATCATTACTATTCCTAACATATAAAGGTGCAAAACATCTATTATGCGGTGACAGACTAATAAATTGTTGTTTGGAAAGCATAGCAGTGCCACATTAATGTTTTGCATTTTATCCTTGCTCACAAGAGATTCCAACAATAGAGACCTTATTTTTCTCTTGTAGGACATATAATCTGGACAAATGTGATGAATTATTCTAATTATGATGGATGAAGTACAGTTTCATGAGGTTGAAATTAAACGGTATGTTGGTGTATACCATTGAATTAGTGAAATACTGGAAATAAACAGTGTTTGGAAAAGTTTTTAAAAACTATTTTTCAGCACCAAGGATAAAAGTTACTGTGACACAGTCGGTGGATATATTCTAAATATTTTCACGTGTGCTCCTGAGGCCTAGAAAGGTATTTGAATAACATCTATTCTTTCATCCTGCTCCTTTAAATCCTAGTTACATGATAAATGTTCACGCTCTAGTTTGCATAAAACAAAGCTCAAATTCAATCTTTTAGCCAATTGCAACATCTGCCCTTTAAGGTTTTTCCCTTTTAAACAGAGGCTTCCCTGAAGATATAAATATGGTCTTCCTAATAAACACATTTAAAATGTCTACAGACAGAAGCTTCTCTAAAGGGGTTAGCATGGAGTATTATGAGACTCATTAAAATGAATAACTTTTCTCTAAACAGGGGAAACTCTCTCTAGACCATCCAGGACTTTGATATCATCCTATCGCCAAACAGAGCAGCATGAGGGAGGGCAGAATGTGGCTCCTGGTCCCTTCATGACAATATGTTTTAATGTTTTTAAATATATTTAAACATGTGTGATGCTGCGTTTCCATGAGCCCATAGGACTGGATGCCGAGTTGGGCTACTCAGTCTGTGAGGGGAACAACTTATCTCTACAGATGGGATGATCCTTTTGAGATATTCATCGCGGAAGTGATTGTTTTGAAAGTAAACTGCCAAAAGTACTGAATCTTCTGTTTAAAAGAAGTTTCCTTGGTACCATGAGCTATCTATTTACAAATTCAGATCTAAGACTATGGATTTCTAGCAACTATGGATTTATTATTTTATCACTAAGATAAAATCATCAGAATTCTAAGTGTCTGCTGAAACCTAAATGCAAACATTGACTCTGATTCCTCATTGCCACTGAATCCTAGATTCGCTAGATGATATTTTAGGGCTTTTTCAGCCTACAGAGATTTGTCAAAAAGGGAAGCAGGACAATGAAGTTAATATCATGCAGTTCTCTAATACTTCTATATATAAACAAGATGGTCTTGAAGTTCAGGAGAATAGTAATGAAATACTGGATCATTTCATTCTAGATCATTGATTTGCATCTGGTCAGAATGATAATAACGTTTTTATTGCAATCTGATGGCTTGATGAATCTATATGAAATAATTTAAAGGCTTCTCTGCTCCTACAGATTCATTTCATCCAGTCCAAGTGCACAGAGTAGATTTGAACTCACTGCCACTTTCCATAAACACTGTAATTTGTTTCCAAAGAAAATAGGTCAGTGACCCCATAGATTAAATGTACTGATGCATAATAAAATTAAGTGCTTATGGTGCTTCATGTTTTATCTGAACAGCCAGTTTATACATTATATATTTTCATTTTAAAACGAACTATTCTGTCCCTAACACAATGCATTAGTGGAGCTGAACGCTTTCTAGTGATGCAGGAGACAAGCCAGGATATTGTTTGTTGCACAGTTGAGAACATTTTGGTCACAGCAGCTCAAATTGCTGAAACTGATCCTGAGGGTGAGGACACTCGATTAGCTAAGCTTTCCTCATCAGCGATGAAAAGAAATGTCGAAGGATTGAAGGAAATTTGGATGCGTAAAACATGTTAGAATGTGTTGAAATTTACAGCTTAATCAAATTGGAATTACCTGCCTCTTGAGGATGTATTTTGAATTTAGGAGCTCAGGCTGTTACTTGGAGTAAGGCACCCACCTACTATTGCCTTCCAGTGGAAGTCGGGCATCTAATTTCCAGGTCGAAATACCAGACCCGAACGCCCACAGGAATATGACCAAGTCCATGAGACCTTCTGCACATGGTTATGAGCAGCGAGGGACTCCTGCAGAGTCCCGTCGCGGTGGTACCGCTCTGCCCACCAGGCAATGGGCTCAACAACCTTCCAAATAACCAGCCCAGGGATCACAACTTTTTAACCAGTGCAAAGGTTCTCTCTTGCTATGTTGCGCTTTATTTATCCCTCAAATTCAGAATAATTTTAATAAAAACATACTGGTTCTTTCACTTTTTTAACCCTAAAAAAAATTCCTATCAGCAGATAAGGAGCACGTGAGCAGAACACATGTGAACCATGAATTTGGAGGCTATGCTGTGGTTCTCCTTTACCTGGAGAATCCAGTGGAGCACATGTATGAACCTGTAATCTTGTTCAAGGAGTTATCGTCTTTCAAACGCAGCAAAATGAAACGCATCCCTCATTTTAACTTGGTTTATGCAACCGCTTGGTGTGTAGGCAAAGCCTAGTACTGCTTGTGATACTCACTATTAATTGTAACATTCTGAATAATGTGCTTATGATAATTATAATGAAAAAACTTATTTGGTGACCTGCAGCCAGAGGGGTTGTTTTTATTGTACCTGGGTATATGTTAATAGTATAAGATGGTTTCTAGCTTCTTGCAGTGAAAGATATAAGGGGGAAAAATGGCTGTGAAATGCTAATAATTGTGGATCAAGGAATATTTTATTGATAATATTTCCACTCAGAAAAGGAAAAACTTAAATACTAAATGCGAGGCTTGAAGAAGGTAGATTAAAACCTTCAGCAGTGTCTGCAATCATTTCATCTTCCAATGGGTATTTGCTTTTCTCTTATTTTTCTATCCATCAATCACTTATGGTAAGGAAGGATAATGCACCACTTCAGTGAAGTGTCACCTATGAAAACTCTTAACATCCCACAAAAGAAGAAGGTAATAAAGCAGTGAAGGTACCTTAGCCAGGGTTTCATTGCAAGAATCTTAACATTTGCAAATAACCTATTGACTCAGTCTGCTTAAGAGAAATTTTATCTGTGTGAGAGTGATGTAGGTGCTCAGCAGTTATTTAGAAACTGAACTCCGGTTGAGGAATGGAAAAAGCGAAGTGCAGAAGTAGAAAGTGGATGGAGGAGAAGCTGCTTCGCAGAGGTAGCTGCTCCCTGCCGTGTTCCCAGCTCTGCCCGTGCAGCTCTTGCTTTGCTGCTCTGGTTGCTCTGAACCCAGCACATGGGTCAATCCTCTATTTCCACCTCTTAAAGTAAATAGTTACGTGTCTCGGGCTGTTGAAACCCCTTATGGAAGCAAGGCAGGGTGTATATATCTAAACAAGAATGCTCAGAGCTGTCTGCTGCTCATCGTGCTTGTCCTGTGACGCCGCTCCTGGGTGTTGTACCCCTGCACCACCCCTTGAGAGATGACCAGATGAACGAGCTGCTGCTCCCAAATGCCACCAATGTCCCCTTCGGTCCACGATGCCACCCTAAGGACGACCGAGGCTGCTTTTGTGACCCTAGAGATGCTTCATCTGCGAGGCGGGGAAACCCTGATGGGCCAGCAAGGCCAGAGGTTGGCGGCATTGACACCATGTAATGACGTTTGAGCAAGGACCGGCCCCTACGAGATGACTCTTTCTAGAGATTCAGTGGTTAGTCATATACTTTCAGTAATAACAAAGCCTTCCCATGGGTAAAAAGAAAGATAAAATGCCCTTTGCTACTGTTATTCTGTGTTTTTAGGTATATTCCTTAATTATGCTTTTATTCTTAATTTTTACTACACTTGTTTCTTTGGAAACATGTTTCTACATTGTGACTGCCAGGGCTATTGAAAGCTCGGAATAAAAATGAGGGAAAAGGGGAGAAAAAACACCTCCTAAAAGCAGACGAAAGAGTACAATGGGGGTTTATCAATACTTTAGAAGACGTTTCATGGTCTGGCAAGGAGAGCAGAAAGCCCCCCGAATTTCCCAGCCGTGTCCTAACAAAGCCGCATTGGCACCGCACGCACATTACAATGAGGTCTCACGTTAACAACACCTCATTATTTTTACCAACGGTATCACCGAACAGTTGCCTCTATGATCTGCAATGCTCTAAATTATTAAACCTTGACAACGAGTATCATGGTAAGGGAGCTAAGCTCACATCATCATCCATTATTCTTTGTTTTTTAATCACACAGGTGAAATCCGTTACCCCGTGAAGGGAGCGCACGGACACGCGCCTCGAAGGGAGCTGAACCTGCGTGTGAGCGGTGGGTATTTTGGCCTCTGCTCTCCCTCAAGGTGAACTCGGATCATTTGTGCTTCCCGATGGACGGGGCAGACCCATGGCTTCTGCAGCAAGAACTGCACCCTGCCCCTGCGGGCTGGATGGGGTAGGATGCACTTTAGCCTGCGAAGAGGCCCCTCTAATGAAATATAGATTCTGGCCCTCTGCTTTGTTTTTGAAGCGCACTCCCCGTGTTAATTATTAATTAGCACTTAAAAGTGGAGAGAACAGCACTAAGTGGATGCAGTTATATTTAGCTCCCAGCTGCCGGTAAGCGAGTTTGCAGGGGTGTCTGGTTTCATATTCGGCAGGATGAAGGGCTGCTCCGACGCGAGGCTGGGGGCTGGGGAGCCAGGCAGTTCCCATAGTGAAATATTAAAGCAAAAAGCTGCGAAGAGGGAATGTGTGCAGAGAGCGGGCCGAGGAATCCCTCTGCCTCCGGGAGTGATGAGGGGGAGGAGGATTTGTGAACCCTCTTCTGGGAAAAGGGGAAAACAGGAGAAACGAGAGCTTCCCATTGCCGGGGGGGAGAGAAGCGTCATCGGGAGCAAGAATAGCCAGGGATTCCCTCCCTGGGCACGGAGGAGACAGAAGGGGAGGGGAATTCCCTGTCTCCACTGGGAAAGAGCAGAAGGGAAGGGAAGTCCCTTTGTTGCATTTATGCTCTGAGCTCTAATTAATCTTGAAGGGTTTGCACTTCCATTAATGTCAAAACAACCCCGTAACCTGCTCGCCTCGAGCCGCGTGGAGCCCGCGGATTCCGACAGCCCTTGCAAGGGTTACGGCAACGTTGTCGTGCGGCCAGACGGGGTCTGCAGCTCCTAAACCTGCTCTGCAAGGGGGTCTTGCTCGCTTTAGCTCCAGGCGTTTGGAGTTTCTGTTACAGCTTGAGATTTGTTTTTCTATGATTTGATTGTCACTTCAGAGACAGGGTGAGCAGCGGAGGTGCCAGCAGAGCAGCAAAAACCACCGGGAGCAACGCAGGGGCTTGAAATCCCTTATAAAGTAAGGATCACACGAGCCCGGCCGCCCGCGGGATGGAGGTTGCATAAACAAATATTTAACGAGGAAAAACAATGAGGTCTTCGCAGCCATCACACGGAGATCCCAAAATAGATAACGAAGCCGCACGGAGCACGCGGTGCCCTGGGCTCGTGCCCAGGACAGGCGGCGGCTCCTGCTCTATGCATCTTTCATTGGGCTAAGGTTGGATTTCTTATCCTGAAGGAACATCGGGCTGTTATTTCTGTTGCCTTTATCTCCTTGCTTTGGGTGCGAAGGTGATGCTAATTAATGCTCAGGTGGAAAATCCAGCTGCCGTCAGCACAGAGAGCAAGGAACTTGTTTTTGCAGTTTTTATTATTGTGATCAATTTTGTCTCTAAATGTGGGTGCCACAGGCATTAACTGATGGGGTTCCTATTCCCTCAGATGGGAATGCCAAGGATATCGCCTTGGAAAAACCTGCCAAAACACCCTCTTCTTCTGCCTGTAGAACGACCCTTGTCTCAGAATCTCTTCCTGGGGCGAATAAGGAAATGCATAAAAAATAATTCTAAGATGTACCGAGATCTGTCTCTCTTTTCCTGCCACTACCTATTTTTTAAAACACTTTAGGATGTTGTGGAGAATTCACCAAAACAAAATTGTAGCATTCTTTTTCTGCCTGTAACATAGTTCAGCAATTAGATTTTTTTTCATTATTTTTGTACATGATCCTAGTTGCAGTGACAGACGTTTGTGAATGAAGGTGATCAAAACAAAAGCGCTCCCTTAGTATACTTTACCACACATAAAAGAAAGAGCTTTCTTGGGGTTCATTAAACATTTATAAGAGCTGCAGCAATTCTCTGAATTAAATTTATTTTTGTGTGTGAAAGTGCCCTTCACAGCTGCAGTTGTAAGAAACTAGTGGTTCATTGAAAAGATCACTTAGACATTTTAAATAAAACTCCTACTCATAAAAAATACAGAATTTGCACTCAAAAAAATACAGAAAACAGCTGCACCAGGGAAATCATTGACACTGGCAAAGGTTCAGGCAAGAAGAGATGGGTAAAAACTTCTAACCCTGTGACAAAAAATATCAATTCATACTGAATTTAGAGATAAGCACTCGAAATTTCTAAATGTCTCCCAAAACACATTTTGTAGGTGGTATTAATCATAAATAAGATCAGTCAGAATTTGAATTTTGCAATGCAGTGAGGAAAATGTGGAAAGCTGCTGGGAAGGTGTTTGCAAGGAAGCGGCAGGGCAGGACAGCCTGGACCCGACCTGCTCCTTCCCACCCGTGAGTGCTGATTACGGGCAATTCCCCCACTGCAGTATGGACGTTTGAGTGTAACCAGGGCCAGGCAAAATGTGTATTTTACAAGAGAAATGTGATGGTGCCAGGTTGCATTCAATATTTGTAATGCATCTAAAGAGCCGATCGGCTCCTCAGCTTGTCTCTATCCTTGAGCTGGGGGAGGATAATCCAGTTAATTTAGGAGAATCCAGCCTGCCTACCTGCTCTATGGTTGTAATAAGGGGATTGTGTCCACAAATGCTGGCAAATAAGTTAAAGTGGTTCGTTAGCTCTGCAGCCCCTCAGGTTGCTGTATCACATCCTGCACTGGGAAGGTGGACTGAGATCCAAACCAGCATTCCCAAGAGGAAGAGGTAGATGGGGTGAGTTCATCAGTGTTAAGGCACTCAAGTCAGGGGTAACCGTACTCATGTAACAATACCCGAAGGAGAAGGAAAACACTGAGGACGTCCTGTGTGAGTATCAAAATACATCAGTTCTTTAATGCCTTTGGTTAATTTAATTTATAGTCTGTGCAGTCCCTGTCAGACCCTCCCTGTCCTAGATGAAGTGCTTGAGGAGCTGTCTGCTCAGATCAGCTCTGCTTTGGAGCTGAGTTTCCTCATTCTGCTTATTTTAATCTCAGCACTTCGAGCAAATTTGAACAGAACGTAAGTAAAAACTTAAACGGGAGTGTAGTAAAGCCTGTGCTGGCTCTCTATGAGCATTTCTATTAACGTCAAGGAGAGCACACAAGCAGAAATGGGTTGGAAACAGGCTTGACCTGGCCTGCTGCGCAGTGCTGGGCTGGAGAGTCGCTCTTTGCAGATACAGAACCTCGTAGCAGGAATAACTTGTGTCTTAGTGCAGTATCAGTCACGATTAAATGTGTTGTACAAGTTAGTCATTAGGCAATATAATTATGCAGCAGTTAAAAAAAAGATTTTTCCATAACTGAGCAATATAAAGGAAAGCAGATATGTTAATTTATAAGACCAGAAGAGTTTATTGCAGATGCAAATGTGTGCCTATATCTCTACATTAAAAGTGTGCGGTATGACTTCCATGCCATAATCTCCCTGAATTGAAACTGGCTGGAATATTTCAGTAGCTACATCAACACTTTCCTTCTCTTCATTGACTTTTTGCGTGAAGATTACTATAACAATTTCTTCATATAGCCAAAGAGTAAAAATTAACCAAAATTCTTTTAAAAATAATAATGCAGGAAAGTATTTTAGGAGTGCAACTTAAACTTGCCCAAAAATACAAGTAATTAATCAAGTTGGAAATCAACTGGGAGCATCAGTAAAGACACTCACATATCAGAGTTCAGTTGTGTTTGATCAGCGACACTTTATCCTACCAATAAGCAAAAGGGAATGTCCAATTCCAAACAAAAAGATCCCCTTTATTCTTTCTAATTCTAAAGAGAAAAAAGAAACAGCATCAGCATCAGCTCCCCTTATCTTTCTGACTTTTAAAAACCTACCCCGTTTAACCTAATAAAATGTATTAATGTGCATAATAAAATGTACTTAGCCTAAGTCCTAAATCCAGTTAAACTGATGCGCACATCTGGAGCAGCAGATGTGTGTTTTCAAATGGGAACAATGCTGACTGAAATAGGCCTGTGCTTTAATATGATTAGATTGGGGCTTATAGCACAGTAGAATATTTTAAAATGCATTCTATCGTTTGCTGTAAGATAATCAGAGCTTTGCAGGCTTTGACTGAAAGTGATAGGAAGAGCATCGGAGCTTTTGCTCAAAAGGCTTAAAAACTCGTGTTCTGGGCTGATCCTGTGGCGTGAGCCCTCCTGCCTGGGTGACTCCAGTGTCGGTGCTGCCTGAGACTAATCCCTTCATCCACCTGGTGATTAGGCCGCGCTCGTGTGCGTTTCCTCACCTAACAAAGTCTGTTCTGCAACAATTTTTGCAGGAAACTTGAAAGAAAAAAAAAAATGAAGAGATTTGTTCAGGACAGTAATTTCAATCGCAATTATCGTTAAGGAGTAAGGATGAAGCTTCTGCATGGAGACAGTTTATTCCTGCGATCCCTGCTGGCAGGAGTCCCCAAACGCTTTGCATCAGCAGCGCTCGTATCTGCAGGCCTCGCTAACATGCGCTGAGCAGGGTTGGTAGCAAAGCCAAGAGCTGCTCAAGAGGTGAGGACGCCCGTGCCCAGGTGCAGCTCGGAGCCCTGCGGACTGCTCCGTGTTCATTTAATGTTATATTAGGGACTGCCCTTGACCCTGAGCCCAGCTGTACTGGCTCCTTCCACCTCTGTGCTCGCCGGGACTTTCTGCTGCAAAACGCCCTGCAGAATCTGGTGGGGAATCTGCTTCTAAGGGTTCGTTTCCATTCCAGCAGCATTAGACGTGGCTTTGCGACTTCAGTGTACGCCAAGTACACGTGAGGAGAGGATGGCTCCACTATGGTGTTTCGTTGGCCTGGGAGATTTTCTCTTGACAATTTCAAAAAATCTGCTTTCGAGCAGTGCTTTATGGAATGTTTTCGTTTCCATTTGTTAAATCTGTCTTACCCCTTCCACTCCCCCCAGCATCCTGGTTGTGAATTGATTCAGACCCGTTTTCCTCTCCAATTTTCAACCAAATATCCACCAAATTTCTAACCTGTTTTCATGAATAAAAGCCCAGAGCAAATCAAGTGCTTCCCTCCACTAGAACTTGCCAAGAAAC
>JAUBNY010000162.1:2331830-2342257 GCA_032275445.1 Crypturellus soui | reverse complement strand
CTGGGCACCCTCTCCAGCATATTCCAGTTTATCCTTAGATTGTGTTACCAGGCTCCACTTAGGTATTTACTGAGGTCAAGTATCGAGAAAACAATGAAGTATTTATAAGAGATCTTTCATAAAATTGAGATATTTTGGAAGATCTGGCCTGAGCAGTTTTACTAGGATGTTCAAAATTTTAGTTGTTCTTGAATAGTTCGATTCATTACATATGAGCTTTGCTCCCCAAATTTATTTTCTCAGGGTTGTATATTCAATATTCCCCTGTAAATTCAGCTGAAATTCAGAAAATTAGGCAACTTTTTAAAAAGTTAAGTACTCTTTTTAACACAGAAGAAAGAAACATTCTGAATCTCCTAAGAAACGGAAAGCCAAGACTTTAGCTAAATACATATATATATATAGTTAATATGCTGACAGAAACAGAAGTTATTGAATTCCAAACAAGTGTTACTACTCAGAACAGACCAACTTTCAACCGGGGCGGTGAGAGCGCACTAATAATATTCAATGGTATTTTAATACTAGCTGTATGCGGGTATTAGCCCTGGAAATCAATGGTTTGTTTTCTTTTCCTCATGCAGTGTGCTCACACAAGTCCCATTAATGTCAATGAGAATTAGTATCAAGGGGGGACTATAGATCCCGAAGATATTTGTTCATGATATGGAAGACCGGACTATGGAAGATCAATGCTGTGCCCTATGACACCTTCTCTTCCTCCATGTAAAATACTACACTTTTTATGGCCAAACTCAAGTAGGAAATAGATGCTACAAGAAGCGGAAGGAGCAACTCGTTTGGCTGGCTCATTTGAATTGAATGGCTTTTCCGGTGGAATAGGGAGGATAATAGGAGTAATTATTACTGATTCTGTTACTACATTGTTGTGTTTCTTTCGGAGTAAACGTGACATCCTATCGCTACCTGGTCATGTTATAGTGTGTCTGCTCTGCAGGCTCGTCTGCTTGGCTGGCAGGATATTACCTGGCAAGGGAACCTCAGGAAAAGCCCAAAGCAGCTGGGTCTGGTCACGATGCGTTATGGAACAGCTTGGAGCTGAAAGGTGTCCTGCAGGAACCCTCCCATTTACACAGAATTTCTTCAAACAGAGTTAAGTAAATGTTTTATACCAGTATCCTGCTGGCTCTTGTCTGTAGATAGAGATGGTGAGAAAGGAGCCTTTGAAATATGAGCTCTAATTTATGCAATTTGCACTGTTTTTAGTGTGTCAGACAGCTGTTATATCTTCTTTTTTTTTCAAATAAAGGGCATTTGGTTTTATTTAAGAAGCTATGAATATTGGTTTACCATTTATTGAAATATCGAGCTCCAGATGCATTATTACATTTAAAGGGGAAATAATTCTAAGCTCTGGAGAGCTATAACGTTGTATAAAGGCATCGTCTTCCTTGAATCCAACCAAATGATGATTGCAAGGGGAAAGCCCCTTTTGGAAACGTGCTACCCTTGTCCAAAGAGAGCGACGGTAGCTCCTGAGAGTCAGGGTAGTGCAAAACCCAAATCGATAAATATCTGAGTTATTTAGAGGCGGGAATGGGAGCGGTGTCCGGTGCCCGGCGCGGCGGCCGTCCCCGCACGGCCGCCGCTCCCCATCCCGCTCATTAGCCGCTCCGAGCGCCGCTGCCGTCAGCGCGGAGGCCGGGATCACAGCGGGGAAGTTGGATCTCAGGCTCCCCGCATTCCTGCTCCCCCGGCAAAGCCCTTCCTGGCAGCTCATTAGGAGGCGCACTGATGCATAAGAGAAAGTCATTAGAAGTGTTTTTCAACACTGCCTTTTGATCAGGTGACTGGGAGCTTCGCGGAGACATTCACTTACATTGTTTTCCATAAGAGATTCTGTTGCTATATTGAGAATGACACACATATAAAATGTGGAAAACCAGCTTGACCTTTCTATGACAAAAGGAAAAAAGCTCCATTAGTTCCCTGAATCTTGTCTCTATATTGTCAGCTGTGACGTAAGAGGAGCGCAGAGCACTCGCTCTTTTCGCTTTAATAATCTATGCCAAGTTCAACTATACCGTTTGATTTAAGGTTATGGCAAGAGGGACGCTAGCGCACAAGCATACAGCTGGCGTGCCTTCAGCTTTATGGGTTGCCTTTAATGATAAGCATTAGCTACTTTCTTTCTCCACGCAGACCGGCATTTTTAGCATTTTAAGACTAAATCTATCTACAGGCCAAAGTGAAACACACAGTAAAATTTTATTGGATCAGATAGGGCAGACTGATTAAGTGCCCTGAGTAATATCTCCACTGGAAGGATTCCGTGTTCCATGGGAATATTTTTGTTAAGCCCTGGGAAAATGATGAAAGTCTGATTGGAAATAGTAATAATACGCAATCTAAACCTAATACCTGATTTTTTTAAAAACTCCATAGTCAGGGTTTATAAAATAAAATTGTACGTTTGGGCACACCAGCCTGAGGAGCACCAGGTACACGTTAGACCTGGATTGCAACCGTGGTTCTCTTGTTGTTACCTTTTCCCAGGCACTTGGCTTTACAAAATACCTTCTCCGTGTGTATGGGGATGCCCGGCACGTCCCAGCGCCGGCACCGGCTCCGCTCCCGTTGGGAAGGCGCTCGGAGCACACGCGAGCACATGCGCGCGGAGCGCTCGGCACCGCGGCTTTGTGCGAGTTTACTGAAACAAAATACATCAGCTTAATCAGGCCTGCTCCTGGCTGTGTAAGAACATGACATGCCAATTACATAAAGTTCCAGCTCAGCTAAGACTCCTGCTGACTAATTCAGTGTTGATTGTTTTCCGCTACATGGCTTTGAGTGCTTGTTAAGGCTAAAAAAAGAGGGAGAGAGGCAACAATTGTAGGAATTCTTTGCTTCCATCAAACTGTCTTATGATTGCCAGCAATTAGTTAAGCTCCTTGGCAGTAAAATGACAAGATGGGACTTGACCAAATACAATGTGTGGAGCACATAGGCATCTGCCCCAGCTGAAAGACATTACAATGTTTGTTAACCTTAAGGGTCATTCCTGATTCACTTCTGCAGACAGAAAACAAGATTTATATAACACAGATCAATACGGCCCTAAGACTTTCGCCATTGAGGATGCTAGATTGAGGCACTTCTCTTTATCAGTTTACCATGACACTAATGTATTTTGCCTGTTTTGCCTGGGCAGTGATGAATCTGTTGGCAAGAGAAAACAAATAAGTTGTGTTGTTGAGAGACATGTTGTCTATGATTTGTCTCAGCAGACATGCCAACTCGCTGGCCAATTCATTTCCTATTTAATTTAAGTGGCATATCTGTCTTCCCCTCGCTGCGGTGTCTTTTGTCTGCTGCCGCCCGGCCTGGCACGGTGCGGGGAGGCTCCAGCGGATCCCTCCAGGTCCAGCCGACACGAGCGAGGCCAAAACCAGGCGCAGAAGTGGGATCCCTAATTCCGAGCATGGCATTTTGGGGGAACAGTTCCTCTCTCTGCGCTTGCAGCCCAAGGTAACCACCTCAGCGGGCTGTTTTAGGCAGATCACAGCGATTTGTTTAGCCCAACGCTCTGAAAATGTTTCCTGTAATGTGCTGCGCTGCTGTGTGGTTTCAGGTACACCAAAAGTTTGCAATTATTTCTGTTGGAGAGGGTGAGTTCTTAAAATGTTGCTTGCTTGGGAAATAAAACGCGTGCGTAGGGGCTGGGCTGGCCTCGCTGGGGCAGAGCTGGGTGCTCGCACGCGCCAAGATGAGGCCTGCTCGCGGATAGAACAGTGTTATTTACACCAGAAAGTCTCTTCTCCTCCTTCCCAATGAGGAATGCAATTCCGAAGCTGTTATTTCCTGTCCGTCCCGCGTTTGCCATTCTGTTATTAAAGCAATTAGTTACACAGGCTGCTCGTGCTGTCTGGAAATCAGATGATAGATAGTTTGCAAACAAGAAGGACGGATCTTCCTAGAAAGCAGACTGCAGCAAACGCGCGTGAAACGAACGTTTTCTCCAGCATCTGGAGGGCCGGGAAGGTGGATCAGAGCCTGCCCGTCCGCCGCCGCGGGGCCGGGCGCTCCGGCGGGACCGGGTCCTGCCGCTCCGGGTTACGCTGAGCGGTAGCACACGCCGAACGCTCCTCGGGACCATCTGGTTCTACTCAGCGCGAGCGACGGAGGCAGAACCGGGGCCTTGGGCTCTTTCCAGAAACGCACTAGATGTAACAGATAGGCGTTTTGTTTGGAGAACAATCATCTCCTCACAGCACCGTCCTTGTTATTGTTGTGATAACAGACTTTAGTAGTCGGCATTCCACAACAGCGGAATAGGGCAACGCGCCTTCTTCTCTTTCAAGCAACCGTGGCCGAGGGCAGAAAGTATCGTAAATTGAATTAAAAGATAAATAAAGAGGGAGAAAGAGAAATAGTGCAAGTCATATTGTTCAATCCTGCAAACTTTTGCCATCAGTTTTAACGCATTTACCTAGTCCACAAGTCCATCTACCCATGCACTGCTGCAAGTTTCTGTTTGTTACAGGTCCTTACCATGAATTCAAAAAAAAATATATATATATAAGCCTGGAAAGCAGCATAATGTGAGCCCTCATCAAGCAGTATTGCTGTGGAGCAGGGACAGGATTCAAGCAGCGGAACAGTTAACACAAACCACACTTCTCAAATGTGCCAGCTAAATCTCTGTGGCAGAACACATTAATTATAGCAGTCAGTTTACCTTTATCCTTCACAACATTTCTGATTAAAATTTCACACATTACAATGATATGTGTCTTTTCTACAAGCTATGAAATTTAGTCAACGTCAATAAGTTCTTTTTTTGTTATTGAGAGAGTTGATGTATGTTAAAAAAAATCAACTTTTGATCTCTGACAGCAAAATCAAAATCCGAACTTCTTTTCCGGATGCAGTCAGGCTACCTGCATGCATTATTTGCCTGTGCAAAGCAGTCATTAGCAGCACTGGATAAAAAGGAATAAAAAAAAATCTCTAACTTTGCTGCCAATAGAGGGTATGTGGTTTCAAATTTTATATTTGCTAAGCTTAATTAAGCCATAGATTATGTTTTGAAAGGTATGTTCAATTAACTGAATCCCACATGAGGAATTATATACAGCGAAAGATAATCACAACATTCATCTGTTTTACAAATGTATATATTTAGGTTAAAAATGTTCTGGATTTTTATTCCATGGGGATATAAAGATTGATAGAAAAATAATCTAAACCAATAATCAAAATACTTAAAACATTTCTTTGTATAAAAAAATCCAATTACATTCATTATTAAACATATAAAACTATTTTTATGGGTAGGTAATTACTAGTGAAAATCCTTTATTTAACATTTTATTCATGTCGTATTCAGGAATTCATATTTTAGATACCTGTTTACAGCAAGGAGAGCCCGCAGGCACGTCAAGGATTTAAATTCCCCTGCAGAAAGTTACTGCAGGAGAAGGGAAACGCGCAGGGTATAGGCCCAGCACAGACCTTTATAATTAAAGCACAAGCAGAACTTGGGTTTTTGCATGGGTATCCTCCAAGCCAGGGGTGTAACCTTAAAAAAACACATTAAAACTGTCTGATGGCAAATGTGCTGCACACTCTGCTGATCTTTGGATCATGCACAAGGCAGAAATGAGTGTGTAACTCCACATGGAGTAAGGGCAGGAAATGTAGGACGTTTCACAGGGAAGGAGAGTTGCGTACTGTTGCTATCAGAAAGAGTGTCTGGACTTAGTCTAAACATTTCTTGTTGTTATGAATATCCTTGCTTCCAAAGTGACATTTATTTGGTGGGGCAGCACATTCTTCCCAGACAATGGACTGGGCTATTTTGATTTCCCTGAGAAGAGTTTTGGCTGCGAACATTTTCCTTCTCTTAGAACAGTGCTCATTGACGTAAATGGGATTTGATAGCCAAGGCAGGTTCTTTACTGGGCAGCGGGCGATTGGATTGATTGTTGGAAGAATAAAACAAAATGTTACAGCAGGAAGAACTGGGCGAAAAGTGTGCTCTTAATTCCGTAGGATCCCTGGCAGTGAGATCCGTGATTTAGTGCGTTACAGACCCTGTCCTTGCAGGCAGCCTCTCAGGGCAGAGCATGCGCCTCCTTCATATGGGCAGGCAGGAGGAATATGTAGGAAAAAGGAACAGAAACCGGTTCCTGAACTGTGATTCCCTGGGTCCGTGAAGGCACATAAGGGAGATTCCCCTGCTCTTCCCCTCCTCCTTTCCCTCACTTCTTCCTTCCCTTCCTCTCAGAGGTCTCCCTAGGGTTGGGAGAGGTTCCGAACGGCCCCTGAAGCTGCTCCTTGATCCCGTTTGGGTTTGTTGCTCACACCGGCCAACCTAGGGCAGAGAACAGCACGGCTTGCAGGTGGGTTCCCTTGTGTAGCCCAAAGGAAATTCCTTCTCTGCGGAATGACACAACCCAAAGTGTGAATCAGAGCACCCGAGCTGGGCACTGCTTCCTGCGCTGGCTTTCCTGGGAGCGTTGGGAGTGCTGCGCTTAGCCGAGGTTATGCGGAAGATGGATCTCGTTATCCCACTTCTCCGTGGGGCTCAGGACCTGGCAGAGCAGCACAAAGACGATGCTCTTCACCAGAACTCGGAAGCTCAGCGATCGAAGACCTTTCCCGGAAAATGGAAGTTTAGGTTCTAGATCCCCATCAGGATGAGAGTGTTTAAGGCAACATAGCAGTATATTTCAGCATGAATACCTAAATTACTGTGTTATAGGCAAGGCCGTGTGTGGACAACTGTCAAGCCTAATGCTGTACCTGGGCCAGTATATAATATAGAACGAGAGATACGAGACCCAAGATATATCTTATAAATGTAAGATAAGCCTGAGTTTGTAACACTGAATGAAAGCAGGTTAGGGATGAAGAAATACCATGTTCTGCTCAGGGACTGGGGGTTACATTTTCCATTAAGTTTTTGTCTGCAAAGTGAGGAAATAAAGGCTGAACCACTGCAAAGGCTGTTGGAGGATGCCCTGATCTAGTAACTACCACCTGCCAACAGCGTCTTCATCGCAGGGTGTTATTCCAGCTGGAAAATAAGCACGGTAACTCCTGCTGAAGGGTGAATGTTATTGTCCTGTTCTAGTGCTGTTTGTACTCACTGTTTTTCACTCACATGCTTTTAAACAAATGCATGTTTTTTGAAAGCACTTTGCATTTTTTTCATTCATTTATAATGAGCTGAAGGAGGATGATGGGTTGAACTCTCCTGCTCAGAATATTCTTGCATAGAAATGGTTTCGACAGAGATCTTCATTCAGATCTTCTGAGAGCAACGTGTCCAAGGTAAGCACCCAACAGGCTCCCTTCTGCCAAGCTCACAGTCTGCATTATCCTTATGTGTAAAACACTGATTTTCTGAATGCCTGAGTTTTAAATAAGAAATTTCGTACTGCAAATTACTAAAAGAGTTTAGCTCCAGGGTAAGGTATGCTCTGTCCCACCATCTCATCAAGCTCAAGCATCTAAATGGATTGTTTGTAATTCTGGCAGATTTTTAACCAATGCTTGTTGAACCCTGTGCCTATGTCCACCTATAGGGTGGGCCTGTTAGAGAGAGATTTGACCTGTTAGAGAGAGGTTTGAAAGTTTGAAATAAAAAAAAAACCTGCCTTTCCCTTTCACCTCTACATTTTCTGGCACCAAGCAGATCGATCAGTTCAAATACATATATTGATAGACCTCATGAGCATATGCGGTTCCCAGTGAGTATTTGGGTTTCCCACGTAGTGTTTCTTAGGTCTTGCCACCTCCTGATCAGTTCCTCTGTCCGAGTCCCCCCGAGCGGGACCCCTGCATTCGCCTTTCAGATGCTGTTTTGGTTTACTTCATTCTTCTTCACATTTCCTTCATCCTTCACATTTACTTCATCCTTCTTCACATTCACTTCATCGCAGAATGTATGTTTGTTTTCACAAGAAGAAAAGACAACCATGAAATAGAGGTGTGAAAATTAGATAGCAGCTAATTAGTTTTAGTGGGGCTGCTACACAGTGTAATGAATTTCCAGCTTTCTCTGTTCTTCATCCTCTGGCTTAAGGCAATTATTTAACAGTGGTAGTGGTGGAACGAGTTATTGTTGATAATTTCACAACATAGACTGCGTGCTTACGCCCACACCAATTAATTGAATTTATATGAAAATGTTTATTCAGTTTCAATTGGGCTAAGCTATATTTTGGGCAGTATTGAATTAACTGTAGTAGCAACTTCTCCACTTCACCGTTTCCCTACAAACAGAGTATTTGTTGCTGCATATTTCCTATGCTTCTTACTAAAAAGCGAATTGCCTCTTGCTCTGGGTAGTCACCATCACCCACAAAGCCAGATTGATTTGGTTTGGTTGATTGATTGGCTTTGGCTGTGCCCCTTCGCTTGCACTGTTGGTGTCCCCCATACACAACGTCCCCCGCTAGGGCTGTCCCATGTCACCGGGCACGGGCTGGATGTGGCCATGGGACCCAGATCTCGCCCGCAGCAGCTACCCGTTTGCTCTAAGCAAACCCTTATTCGGATGGGAAATCTGCATGCGGGGAGGAGGTTTTGGTAGATCTAACGTGTAGTTCGTCAGGCATTAGGTGCCGCGGTGGGTGATGGAGTAACGAACACCAGGAGTCCCATTTGACCTGATTATGCATCCTGCAAAACAGTTCTGTGCCCCTTTGAATGTGCAGTATTGCAAAATGTGCTGTCTCTGCTCTTTAACACGTTAAAAATCAGGATCCACCTTTGTTGGCTCTTGCCTGCAGCTCTCACTTCCATGGGAAGGAGATCTATGGCAATCTGTTCCGCTCATTAGACTTACTGTCAGGGCTACCAAAAGGCACAATTGTTTATTTGTTTGTTCATTCGGTGTAAACAGAGACTGCCTTGTTAGCTCTGTTTCCTATTAAGGTTTCCCAGCAAGTCCCTGTCTAAAACTCCGTTTCCCAAGTGTCTGCCAAATTTGAACCATCTGAGGTGCATTTTGCTGTGACAACATCTCGGAGAATTCAGATGTTTCCAAGAATACTGCTAGTTTAAAAAAAAAAAAAGAAAAAAAGTTGGTGAAGTCTGGCCAGCCCTTCTGTGGCAGATTTGGTGCCCTGGGTTTTTGAGTAGCAACGTGATGTTTGGCAGGGAGGCAGCGCGTGCTCTCGCTGTGAACACCCGGCTCCGCGCGGCCTCGCTGGAAGTGCTGGAAGTCGCAGTTGAGCTCGAGGAGACGCTAATTCCATTTGATCGTCTTAAAATCCCTGCCTTGGATCCAACGCGTTTGCTCTACCTGCCCGGATCCATCCGGCTCAGCCTGGCCCAGCCTGGGGTCCTGGTGGGAAATGGGAGCTCTGGGGCCCAGTGGAGCCCATGGGGCAGCAGTGATCCCGTGGGGTAGCCCATGGGGCAGCAGTGAGGCTGTGGGGCATCTCACGAGGCAGCAGTGATGAGGCCATGGGGCAGCAGTGATCCCGTGGAGCCATAGTGATCCCGTAGGGCAGCAGTGAGGCCGTGGGGCAGCCCATGGGCAGCAGTGATCCCGTGGTCCGTGTTCCACACTGGGACATGTCGTGGTGCCCGCGGCAGCCGGGAGCAGCCGCGTTCCCATTGGAGGTGCCCAGGGAGCAGCACAGGAGCTGGGACGAGGATCCTGGTGGAGCCGGGAGCGCCTGGGCCCGGGAATCACGGTCGCTGCGGGAGGTGTGGATTCAATTAGCTGATTCCCCGCTCCCTCCCCAGCGCCTCCTGGCAGTTACAGAAACAAGCCCATTTGGCTCATTAAAAATGTGTGTTTCTGTACATTTGAGGCGTGTGGGATTTCTGAGAATAAAGGAGCATGGAGACTATTTTGAATTTTTAATAATGGGATCCCTTTCAACATGCACACTGATGGACTGAAATTGTTTTGTAGTTGAAATTAAATGCGAAGGCAGGGGGCTGTTATTTATATCTTAGGTATCTTAGGTACATTTCTGCCTGGATATTACTTCAGTTGAGAAATATCCTTCTGTGACTGCAGTGCTGTAGAAACTTTGCTTTTCATTCACCTGTTTAGTGCAGGGTGTGGATTGTTTTTATCTCCAAGAGTAGTTGTTTCTCCTAACAACATGGCATTTCCTGCCTTGGAATGCTATGGAAAACATAGGCTTTGATTTTCTATGGGTAGCTCTGCAAAGCTCCCAGGTTTCGATTCTCAAACAGAAAGCAAGAAAGTGCCTTAAAATGTCACATATTTTACTCAGTTTAAAATCATACTGTAGCGTGTCATTCAGATTCACTAACTTCAGTGCGATTTAGCAGTGCTTGAATAACATGGATTTCACTTCAACTTAATTAAACGGAGGCAGAAGCGCTTCAGGAAGGTTCCGACGGCTCTGGACACTCGACGCCTCGTTGTGGTCTTGAACAAGTGAGCAGCAACAGGTCACTCGAAAGACACA
>JAUBNY010000162.1:2248182-2261144 GCA_032275445.1 Crypturellus soui | reverse complement strand
GCGCAGCCGGGGCTGCCGCTTCCCTTCCCAGCCCTGTCCGCACGGCCCGGATTTACAGCCCCCTGCGGCATCGCTCCCGGGCTGCTCCCAGGCGGGATCCAGAGCTGGGTGCATGGGGCTGGGATTTGTGAGCACCCACGGCCGCTCTGAGCATCCTGGATGGACACGACCCTTGCCGTGCTGCTCGCTCAGGCGCACGGTTGCTCCGTGCGGGGCCCTCGCGGCAAGCGGGAATCCTGCAGAGTACCGGGATCACCAGGAGGAGTTCTGCAGGCTACCAGGATCACCACGAGGCTTCGAGCAACACGGCATTTTGTTTTCTGCCAAAACAAAATAAAACACAAGCTCCAAAACGGTCACTAATTACAGGTGAAATGCACCGGCTTGGGTTTTAGCTGGGGCACAGGACGGGCAGACGGGTCGATGCTGGGCTGGAGGGAGGCAGCTGCTGCGGAGCGAGGGCTCCTGTGTCCTGGCAGGGGGCCCGTGTCCCTGCCTCGGCCCTGCGGGGATCTCCGTCCCTCAAGGCAACCCCCGTGTCTCTCCGTTCTGGAGATGCGGGGCGCAGCGCCCGAGAGCCCTTGACTGGGCACGGGGTCGACCTCTGTGAGTTGTGTGATACCAGCCAGGCCCGCGAGCACCCATCCTGCGGCACCAGCCAGGGCCACCGCGGCCACGGGACCCACAACTGGGGCTCCATGGCCACACACTCTGCAAATGGGGCCACCACGGCCACGCATCCCGTAATCGGGGCCACCGCGGCCACGCGCCCTGCAACTGGGGCCACTTTGGCCACGCGCCTCGCAAGGGGACGTTGCCCCTGGCCTCACCACCTCCATCACGCATCCCCCAGCCTCCAGAAACCACTGTGAGCTTCCCCAGGAGAGCAGATCTCTGCATCCTCCAGGTCTGCATGTCCAGATCAGTAATGTGCAGGGACAACACCAAGGAAAACGCCTCGTCCCCACAAGGGTCTCTTTGGGAACGTAAACGGGATAACCACGCTGCAAAAGGAAAGCCTTCACTCTTGTAACGGCTGAGGAAGCTGCACTACACCTTGGCCAGTCAAGGGCTTGGCCCAAAGTATCATTTTTTTCTCTCTTATCCCGTTCCACACACTGGACTGTGTTCACAGCACCGGGCTACATTTTGCCATGTGGATGTTGCAGCTATTCCCAAGGAGCAGCTTGGAAACCTGCAACGGGCCCGTCGCTGAGAGGCGAACCGGGATGCAACAGCCCCTGTTTTAATTCACGAAATGATTTAGTCACAGGATTGGGCATTACAAGAACTTTTATTTAACATTGTAATGCAGCCCGGTATGTGCCAAACTATCCAAAAATAATTGGGAGCGGCAGTGAACTCGATGTGTGTTGGTTTGCAAACACCACGGACAGCCTGGCGTTTGCTGAGCTTCCATCCGCCTCAATAAATTCAGTTCAGATTCCTGCTATAGGAATTGACAGCAGATATCTAATCCCCAAAAGTGGATTATTTACATTTTTTGATACGTTACATTGCATTACATCCTGTCACATTGCATCTCATCACGGGCGGATATGATATCGCATAACGTGATGTGACACGATGACAGACATCAGAAATGCTTTTTGTTATTTGAGGTTTAAGATATAGTATCTGGTATCCAAATGTTTCTGAGCGCTCTCCAGCAAGGAGCAGCAGGCAGGAGCGCCCGTGCCGGCTTTGCTCAGCCGCCCTCCCCACACGCTGCTTTAACCCAAGCCGCGTCGCAGTTTGCGAAGCCTCCGCAATACAATTTTGCACATAGTTTGCAAATATTTTTAAAAGATTCATTAGAAGGTAAACCGCTCGAGCACATGTTCAATAACAACACAAAACGACAACAGCTGCTGCAAATTAGCTTGGCTGAAAGGAACCCCCAGAAATATACTGCAAACTTTAACAGCGCTCTCGAGCTGTTGATTGCTCACCCCGCTGCTGCCTGCTCGTTGCGGAGATGCACTCGGTGGAGGAACATTAATTTGTCCTTGTTCTTGAGACTGGCAGGTGTCACTTTGCCCAGTGTGGGACGTGAGTGACAGATATTTTGCAGCTGATGAAATGAGAATGCAGAAATCCAAGATGCCTCTGGGATTTCGCTGGTCATTTGTGGCCGGCGCGAGGGCAGGGCCTGCTGCTTCGCTAATGCGGGGCTGGCGGCCGCGGCCGCTGTCGCTGCAGGCTGCTCGCGGCCTCCCCATTTTAAATAACATTTGTGGTATGAAGCACTGCCCACACACGGGTTGTGCAGTTTGCATCTTTCCAAGCTCATAATGGCTGCTAAATTTTTTCTAATTGTTGTTGTATTTTTTTTTCCCCCTTCTATTGTATGGTAAAACCTTTTTCAAAAGGGTTTTATCTGCATCTGCTATCTTTAATTCTTTTGATAACATGAAATTGATCTGAAGAGAACATAAGCTAACATTAGAGGAGTGATCAGAAATAGAACAATAAAAATTGCATTAAAATGCAATTAGCAGATACTTTACAATACAGGAGTTTAGGAAGAAAGTGGGGAGAATTATATCAATTGAAGCATTTCTTTCATCTGGTTTATAAAAAAATGCATTCTGTGTAAAAATCCATAATGCTCGATTCAAATAAAAAGAGATGCTGGGAAAACAATAACATTGCAATATTACAGCATTAAAAATGAGATTTGTTGAATTTTAACATGATGCTGCAGTTCACCTTATCCTTCCTTTAGGTCTCAGAGCGTTTTTCTTTGCGGAGGATGTAGTCAATCGGACTTCTAAACCAAGAGAAAAAGAAATATTTCAATAATCAGGACAAGGAAAAATTGCTTCAGTTTCATGCCTCAGAGAGATATTTTGTCGAGGTTTAGTTTAAATAAAAGCTTAAATAATAAGCTTTTTTTAAGAAAAAAGAAAAAATGCGAAAGGAGAGAAGGGGTTAAAATATCCATCAGTTTTTATAATACTTTTTACAAGCAATGGTGATTCATATGAAAAGGAAAATGATTCTCTAAACAGTGTTAGCTTTTTATTTAAACTACATATTATTTTTCAGGTAGTTATTTGCAAGAAAACCCAGACATTTTAGGATAGGGTCTCATTTTGCTAACCACACTTAATGGTACAGACAGTGCACTAGAGTCCAGAGCCACTAGCAGCATCTTCAATTGTGCTAAAAACTTATTAACATTTTTCTCTTTAATGATTAATTGTCTTTGAATATTAGCAGCTTTTACAACATTTTATTCATGCTGAGTCTCTCCAACAGCTGATCTTTTGCTTTATAACTGGGGCTTCTTTTGATATGCATTCCGATTTTAAAGGAACCATAATATTTTAATCGATCCCTCTGTAGAGATCATGATTATTATAAATGAGATACAATCGTGCACATCAAGCCTGAATGGGAGATAGGAGGTCACGAGTCAGGAATTATATGAAGAGGGGAAGGAAAAACTAGAAAATTTTCCAATGTGATTGTTTAAAGGGACAATTATGTACACTGGCAAATGAACTCAAGATTTCAGTTACACAAATACAGTTACATTTTCTATCAATTTTCTTCAAGCCTTGAAAAAAATCATTTGCAAAAAAAAAAAATTAAGCCCATACATTTGTTATGAAAAACATGTAATTTCATTATGAACTCTTCACATTCATGAAATAGATGACATTATGAATCACTGCAGAAAAATATATCTGATGAAAATGTTGCTACAAACCCAGCCTGTGAAAACACTGGTTAATGTCATTTGCCGAATGTTATTTTATTGTAGGTAATTACTTATGTTAAATAATTTGAAAGGCACATACCGATACCATCTGAGAGGATAGACGCTGTTTTAGTGCAACTCCCCTCTCAAACTGCAAAAATTCTTTTGATTGGAATTTTTTTTCTGTGTAAGCTCCAGTCTCCCCAAACCCATACTGCTTTGTTTACACGCACACGTGCACACCTATAGGCACACAATTGCAACTGATATTTTCCCCCCTACTTAAAAATGCGAAGATCTACTGTTATCCCTTGGAAATCAAATATTTTCCTGGCGTGCTTCTTTAATTAAACTGTATTCTTTACAGTGATCAAACACAATTAGCAGTAACAAGTATTTAATGAAAACAAACTGCTTTCCTTTGAAATCTTCCCCGCATACTGCACTCTAGGCCGCAGCTCCTCCGGGAAGATGGTTGTGTTGTAACAACCAAAACAGATCCGTGTTTCAGAGTGCCAGCTACACGTCACTGCGGGCAGGCGGAACAGGGAGGGTAAACAGAACCGGTCCTGACGCACCTCATGGGCGAATCACCCCGTTTGAGATAATCCTGATGCACCTCCTGGGCGAATCACCCCGTTTAAGACGCTGCTTCCACTGGAGCGGTTCTGTTGGTGCCAGTGCGTTAGAGTTACGGTTCAGTGTGTCACGGCCCCGTCCTCAGCGCTCCTGTTTGGTACCACTACGTGCTGTGGTACCCGCAGCAGCGCGGTGCCGTAGCGGCGCTGCCGTGATGAGCCGTGCGCGAGCAAGGCCCGCGCGCGCGGCCTCGCCGAGCGTCTCCCCCGCGGCCGCACCCCGGCCACGAGACGTTCGGCAACATTAACCGCCGCGCGCTGCCGCCAGGCCCCGCTCGGCACCGGCGCTCCCGCTCCGCGCGCCCGGGGATGCCAGACAGCAGCGCCTGCCTTTCATCTCGGCTGAGATTTGGAGAGGGTTCAGACCGCAGAGGCTCCTTAATTCTCACTAATTCATTTGCCTTCCTGATTCGCTTGGCTCGGGATAACCCGCGAATGATAATGACCGTGCGCGGGGAGCGCGCGGTCCCCTGCCTTTGAATGTGCTCGGCATGGATTGAGGGCTCTCCGCGAGGCCGGCGCGAGGAAAGGAATCTTATTAGCACTGATTGCCAGTCAGGAGGTTGCCTCTAAAAACTGCTCCCGTATTTTTAACTCTTACTTGCTTACAGCAGCCCCAGCCAGGGAGCGACGCGGTGTTTACACGCCGAACACAGCGTTGTGCACAACATTTACCCATTTCTCCGTGCAATTTAAGCTGATCATAACACATTTTCCTTACGTCTGTCATTACCACAGCACTACGAACACTTCATCGTTTTTCCCATGATTATTCAACAAGTTCGTAACTAGCCAAGTCCTCGTCTGTTCACCCCCAGCTAAACACCCTCTCTGCATAAACGTAGGCTCTCTACAACAGAGGGGCTCATTTCCTTTTTCCCCCCTTTCTTTATTAACTCGTTCAGCACAGCACAACTAGGGTGGCTTGACCTGTTACTAGCAGCCTTAGTGTTCTCTCATTCTGCCTTTTTTTAATTTTTTAATAAATATATTATGGATGTGGACATGAGCAAGAACTCAAGCCCTGGATAAGATTATCCGAAAATAAAGATGTGAAGAATAATAATAAAGTGATATATTTTTTGCTTCTGCTTGCCAAGGAATGTTCACGTTCGGACTGTTGCCCCCAACACCCGCATTGATGCGAGTCTCAGGTAGCTGTACAGAAGCAGGGGACCAAAACCTGGAAATCGGCAGGTGTCGGGGCGGCTCAGCTTCATTTCCACATTCATCTGAGTTGTGGCCTTCCCAAATCCTGGATCCTAAATGCAGTTGGAGGGGCTGGGGATCCAGGGCCCCGTGTCAATGGTCAGGCCCAAACGGCACCCTGTGGAACCTGCCCGACTCAGTTCCCATTAGAAAACACCAGTTGCTTCTCTACCCAGTTCTGGCTAGGAAGAACTTCTCAAAGTTTTCAGGCGGACAGCCCATCTTCTCTTGGAAAATATAGCGTTTTGCGGTGTTTCAGCCTTCTAAATACAGCAACGTTGCAGTTCTAGGAAACCAGTGCTCCATCTTAGATGTCCCTTAACATAATTAAGGTACAAAGATAAGTGCAAACACTGTGCCAACCAAGGACAGTCTTATACTGCCCTTCCATTCCAAATTCTGGGCCGTAACTGGAAATGCAGCGAGCTGGGACACAGGTAAGGTTGTTTTATGCGAATTTGTCTTTCCTCGTGTCTAGATGGGGCAATCACAGCATGCGACCAAATAAAAAATTGCTTCCAGTTTTAGCTGAAGAAATATTTTACTACATTCCCCTTGAAATATGAATCTTACGCTTTTTCTCGCTGATTTGCTATTACCTCAAGAGAAAAACACACACAAATCCGCTAGCTGACAAAATATGACGCCCACCATTTCTTAATAGAATCTGCCGCAGGGTTTATTATTAGAAACTACGAGGACTCAACTTTGAATTGGAGATTCTCACGTAGGAATGTGGATTTCTGTTATGTTGATGAGCCCAAGTGTTCTTCAGAGGGCGTGAATTAGAGCCCATCAGGGAAGGGAATTTATGTTGCATGGGAATTCTAACGGGTTGACATTTGCTTGTCGAATCATTAAACATTTCCAGCGGACAGAGTTACCAAAAAAATTCCAACTTGCTTTGGAAATGTCACACAAAAATCTCTACATTTTGTATCAAAATGTCAAAACAAAACATTGATTCAAGCTGCTATGTTTCAAAATGTCAGTTTTGCAGTTTTTTATCAACATTTTGGCTATATATGACATTTAAATTTCATTTAGAAATTCCTGTAGAAAATTTCACTGAATTTTATTTTTTTTGCAGTAGTAGTAAAATCTAGGCTCTCTCCCCATCACATTTTTTCAGCTAAAAAGCTTTTTTTATTCCAATCTTTTGCACAGCTCTAGTGACTGCTGAATGAATGGCAAAATAATCCTTCTTTAGAATTTACAGATTTTTTTTTTTTTTTAAACTTTTTTCCATTTTAAAAAAAGTATTGTGAAGTGCATTTTCCTCCAAGTATTCAGCGTCCACAACACACACACAATCTACGCGATTTATGGCCAGCACCATGGGAAAGCGCTTTCCTGTCCCGCAGAAGTCTCAGCTGTTTTACCTCTTGGTTCTGGGTTTCTCCTTGTCCCTTTCCCCTTCCTGGCACAGTCACCCGCTCCAGGTCCACCCGCTCTGCGGCGCCTCCGGAACCGGAGCGTCCTCCCTCCTCGCTCGCTCCATTACCCATCGGCTCGTGGCTTCTCCCGCTGTTTGTCCCTGCAGGGAGCTCCGGCCACCAGCTCCAGTCCCAACCCCACAAAACTCCTCACAACTTTTAAGCCGGCCCTTGGGCTGCTCCTCAATCAGCACCTCACACCATCCCCCTGGTCTCCTGGTCTTTGCCCATAGCACTTCCAAACTCACTGCACAAGGCCCCGCGTTTTCACAGCAATAAAGTCTCTCTCTCAGCTAATCTATTATTCCTCTGCATCTGAAAATGTGAGTCAAATTGGAAAGCAGAACTCCGCCACATTTTATAGCTCAACTTGCAAATGTGCTGGAGAAGAAATTATTTTCTCTCCTAACACTCTAGTCAAAAAGCATCAATTGGCAAGTTACATTCATTTACATACATTTTCTATTAAACTTTTCTATCATAAAAAATTGCCTTTATGATCCAGACATAATTTATTATGCAATGCACCGCCAGCATCATCACACTGAATTGCATTTTACGTGTTTATACTAACAGGGAAGGTGATCAGCTTTAGCCTTCGTTTCATTATATGCATCATTCATCCTCCACCACCAAGATCCCTGGATTCCGTAGCATATCCATCATTATCTAACTGCCAACTGTTTTCAGAGGTTCCACCGCTTTAAGCTCATTATTTCCTCAGATTGGTGAATCTACAGAGAATCTCTCCACAACACCCAGCAGCCAGCATGGAGCATGTGTACAGATGAATGGTAGGGGCTTGTCCTTCACAGTCTCTTTGTACCCAGCTTTGCCCCAGAGCTGCAGCGTGTAATGAGCAGCAAATGCATACTCATATGTCCAAAAATAACAAAAAAGTTTAATGGCATTAAAAATAATAACCAAGTAGTGACCTCCTTGCATGGATAAGCTGTTGCGAATAAATCCAGTTTACAGATTGTTTAGTAGTTTGGAGCAGTAGTTCCTGCCTCCTTATAATGCAGGTTAAAGCAAATAGACAAAGAGCTGCGCTAAGATAAGGAATTTCTTTCCTGTCCCCATTTACCTTGGTGCATTTAATTTAATCAATGGCAGAACAGGGAAGAGGAGCAGAATTGGATGGTTCAAGAGTCTGATAATGGGATATTGAACCTTTCATCTCTAGATCATTGATTCAACATAGGAATTGACACACTGGATCAGAGCTGCGGTCCAGCTCCTCTCATATCCCCTGTGCCGGACGCATCTCAGCAGGAGGGAGCAGAAACTTTGTGGCAAGCATTTATGAAACAACCTGTCCGTGCAAAAGGCCTTTTCTTTACTCATTTAGAATTTGCTTATGGCGATGCCCATGGAAGTCTATAACCATCCAAAAAACCTTTCAGCTATTACGTAATGCATAACAAGATTATCTGGTTCTAAAATATGTCAAACTGAAGCTTGCATTCCGCTGAAATCTTGGCCACCAAGTTACATCAGAGGAGAATTACATACTGCAAAAATGAATAGTTTCATTGCAGTCATTCTTAATTTGTTACTTTTCTATATAAATACTTCCTCTCTATAGAGTGTTTACTCTCTTTACTAGTTATTATTAGTGGCCCTTCTTAGTGATCTTCTTTCTCAAGGAAATAATTTAAAATGTTCCAAGCCCTCTTCAAACAAAAGTCTTTTCATGCATCTAATTATTTTCATAGCCTGTCTCTGTGCTTCATCATCCTCTTCTGCTCCCCACATGAGAACCAGAAGTGAACATAATACTCCAGGTCAGAACATACCACTAATTTATTTAATGACATAAATACCAAAAATAATTTCTGGTATTATTTTTGTCCCAGTCCGTTTTCACCCCGCAGTTTGTTTGCTTTGCTGGCCCTTGCTCCATGCGGTGCAGATTTTCATTGGACATCGACACAAGACACAGGTATCTGGGCTGACGGCAGCAAAGTATTTGAGTGGCTCCAACTATTCCATCTTGTGTTATATTTGTCAATTCTGAGACATTATCCTGACTATTCAAATAAAAGTGTTAACTTTTTTTTACTGAACTTTCATATTGTTCTTTCCAATCTTGAATATTTTAAAATATTGTATACTAGTATAATTTCTACTTAGAAATACCTTATGCATTTTTCTTACTCAAAATCTAGGGAAAAAGACCCAATTTCTAGCCCTCTTATGGAACCTGGAAGTCCACACACATGTACACACCCATTAACTATAGGTTCATAATGTCTTTTTGTCTTTAGCTCTGTTCTTCACTTAAAGAGTTTCTAATCCTCTGTTGTGTCCTTCTCCTGAAGGTATTTACTGGCAGCATATTTGTTTCCCCAGCAGTTCAGTTAAAACACAGATTCGGATTCTCTTTCACTCACTTTTTGGCTGACATACTCAAGTTCTAATAGATTAGAAAATAATGGGTTTCCTTTATATCATTGTGTCACTTTATACTATTTTATTATATCACTGTTATATAACAGTAAAATCAGTCTCATACTTCTCCAATCATAATTTTAGTTTAAAAACAACAACAACAAAACTTAGTAGGAATTTCTAGGGATGCTTCCAAAGGCTTTAAAATAGTAGTAATACACACACAAACAGTTTAGCATTTGCCATTCTATTGATAGTGACCACATGTAATGGGGAATACTGCATTTCCAACAACATCCCAGTCCATTCCCTCTTCAACAACTTCCCAAGTCCCAGATGTCCTGTCTGTGCTGGTACCCTGGAGGGAGAAGAGGAGAGGAAAGGAGGGGAAAAAAAACTCACTGAGGCAGTTGTCCCCTTTGCTGGCCTCAGTGAAACCAGCCAATGGGTTCAATTTGGGTCTCACAAAATTCAAAATGAAAACAGAAGCAGATGACCTTGCTGGTCACCTCAGCAGACATTATTCCACATGCAGTATAAACAAAATGAACAATCCCTGCACCGTGGATATAAGAATTAAGGGGCTTTGGCACTGTCCTATACAAAATCTTTCCACTTTTTGGTTCTATTTCATTCCTACATGAGCAAGCATAATGCTCAGGCTCTCAAATGTTCTTAATAAGAACTTTTATAGCATGGTACTAAGGTATAATAACTGGGTTGCAAAAAAGGGGTTGTTTAATACTACTCTATGGTCAAGACTAGCTCAAACACTTGTTTTTGTGGTCTTTTTGCAAAACAAACCCAACAGGACTTGTCTAATCCATCACTGCTGTGAATGTGCAGCCCTGGCTCTGCGGACCCGGAGGCAGATTACAGGCAGCCACAGATGGCATCCACGTACGTCCAGCTCTGGTCCCTTCTGAAGACCCTTCCAAGTCACCCCCAAGACACGCAGCTAAGTACAAACTGCAGGATTTCCCTGTCCACACGGAGGGTGTCACTTCGGCGCGTGGCGGCCACCAGCGCAGGCGGCAGCTAGAAGGATCCTTAGTTTAAATAGCCTAGTTTATTATGAGAGCTACAAACTACACGGTTGAAGTTAATAATTCACGTGCATAACACTGCTAAAATAAAACATGTTTTGTGATCAGCCCAAAGCCGTCACACACGGTGTCTCGACAGCAGCTACCGCGACCGCTTTAGTGCAACATGGCGGCAGAGAGGACTGGTTTTCTCAGCTGTAAATACCGAGTTTGGGGGCACAGCCAGGGCGCTGGGGCTCCCTGCCCGCGCTCAGCCTGTCCCATAGCCGAGCAGCCTGACACCACTGAGCGCTAAAGATGAAGTCCTACAACTTGTTACTGCGGCGCTTACAGGAAAGCACGATCTCGTCTCTGCCATTTCTGAGGCTTTTTGGTATCTGTGTCTAAAGCATCCACACAGCATTCCTGCACGCTGCCCCCAGGAGATGGTGTTTCAATAAACAGGCTGAAACGCTGCAATTACACAGAGCACGCAATACCTGAGCCAAGGACAGGTAAGTTAGCGCACCCTCCAGCTGCTGGGCACCCAGAGGATATTTAATTTCCATAGATTAAAATAAGAGACAGTAGAGGGGAAAAAAAAAAAAAAAGAAAGAATTCTTTAAGCAAAGAGCAGTGAAGTTTTCTCATGCGTTAGGGCATAAAATGACAGTCTGTGGGAGTCAGGAGGTAATTTTTCTCCTTCGCATGAGATGTTGCACAACTGGCCAAACACATTTATGAATGATTTACTTACAGTGCATACGGTATGAGACATCGCTTTTAAGCAGGATGCACCAAGCATCTCTCTGCTATAGTTTCTATTTCCTACCTGTCTACCTCACACCGCTACTGCTGGCAAAGGGGAGTTGGGCATTTGGAAGCATATTTAAAAAAGTAGCATCAAAAATATTCTGGAATATAGCATGACATTCCAGCTGGGAAGAACACAGTGAGTGTCAGGGAGGAGGCACAACCTGTGCTCACCCTTGAGCACCTTTTGTTGGGCACAGCCGTGCGGGATGGGGAGCGAGAAGAACCACGAAGGACAGAGCCAGGAAGGGAAGGCAGAACAGGGCCGGGTTACGTCTGCACCCCGTCCCCCAGGACGGCAGGGCAGCCTTGGAAACCACCTGTACGGTCATCGGTGGCCTGCAACGGGAAATACAGAACACACAGCAGAAAAGGGCAGGTTTAGGGGTGTCCAGTAAACATCCAAGTTCTCCAACATTTTATCAGAGATATTTGTAAATGGAAAGAAGCTAATCACTCCCTGAAAATATTTCAGGAATGTGCCTAGAGCTGAGTGTTGAGGTCACCATGCATCGTGGCATCAGCCAAAAAATGTGCTGAAAATCTTGATTTTCCTACAATTCCTACAAAACCTTGAATAGCTTCAGATGAGACAAAGCACCTTACCTCACCCCGCGCCATGCCAGGAGGGCGGTCAGCAGGAAAGCAGGCGAGCGGGCAGCCGGGACCACCCAACATCGGGAGCCGCACACGGCGCCCGGAGCGGCACAGGGCCCCGCACAGCCAGGTCCAGCTCCACACGGTTCCAAGCTCCAGGTTCACGTGGTTCCAGCTCCACACGGCTGCAGCCTCCTGAAAGCTGCTGCAGCACCGGGTTAACCTGGTTTACTCGAGACGGTCTGAGAAACGAATGAGGGACAAGAGCATTTCGGCTCCCCGTACGCGCTGCTTTAGGGGACTCTTCCCCTCGCTTCACCAAGGCACAACACGTCCTGAGGAGCCCAGCAGACGGCAACCAGCTGCTTGTTTCCCAGGTAGGAAATCCCCTGATTGCTGATGTGCTAATAACCTCCATGACAAACACCTGCTGACATTCACACACCTGAAGAAATCAAGAAATCTTAGCAGTTTTTCCCTGTTTCATTCATAAACTGGGTAATCTCAACCTTGAGGTGCACAGAAGGAAAAAACGAATTCTCAGCACATTTAGTGCAAGTAAACCTTCTCCTTATCCTTTGGTGTGAAAGTATTGTGGTTTTTTTCATGATTTTACCCAAAATGTAAACCTCAGCTGACAGCCACTCCTCCTTTCATGAGCTTTTTCAAGAGAGGTATGGCTTAAAGAAGCTATAACTTCTTAATAGCCTTAATCAGGTTATTTTTATTATGTTTTAATTCATTTGCATCTAGAGGTTTTATTTAGGGGTACAACACAAATCCATACAGAGTTGCCCTTTCTCCTCAGTCTGTGCCCAGAAGGCGATACTGATTTGTCACTAACTCTTCAACTTACTGTTTATAGCTGCTCCGACACCACTTTTTGGCGGTGTGTGAGCTGTCCCGTGGCGCACGATGCCTCAGTGCGGGCGAGGAGGCTGCGCTCGCACCCCCGGTGTGTGCACCACGGTCTGGGGCTCTGCGTTAAACCACAGGGGCAGCTCTCGCGTGTGCTCTAGTTCAAATATGTGCAATACAAACCCATAGGAAGAGCTTCTGGGGAAAGAAAGGAGAAAGGAGAAAGGAGAAAGGAGAAAGGAGAAAGGAGAAAGGAGAAAGGAGAAAGGAGAAAGGAGAAAGG
>JAUBNY010000162.1:2191744-2204244 GCA_032275445.1 Crypturellus soui | reverse complement strand
TTCAAGTTCAAGGACAAGTCTTTTTCTTACGAAATGCATGACATTCAAAAAAAGACAACAAATAAATACTACATGTACAATATGTAGCAATGAGGTAGAAATGGTTTTAAAGAACAAATGTCTCAACACACATCTGATGAAAAATATTTTAAAAAAGGAAATGAAAAGCCTCAAGCAACTGCATATAAACCACAAAAAAACAAAAACAACACTAAAAAAAAGGAAAAAAGAAAAAAGAACAACACAAAGTTTAGGTTTGGAAATAAACTTTTGCTCCTTTTTCTATTATAAAACAACAAGAAGGAATGAATGTGCTCCCAACCTTGGTGTAGTACAGAACCATTTTATAAATATTTAACATTCTATAGGACTGATTCATATATTCTCACACAACTCTGTGGCAAGGCTGACCCATACTGCCGACATTCTACATATCACTGAGACAGGGAGGTGAAATTCTCCTGCTTTCAGTCTAATTGTCTTTGACAATTGCAGTGCCTAGTGCTACACTGCTTGTGTTGTATTTAAAAACAGGGGAAAGAGTAGAGACTTGTTCATTAAAGATGCAGTATCCCCGGTTCACAAAAATGCATCTGGCAGGTTCAAAATCGAATGTCAACCAAAGGTCCTTGCAGAGTGCGAGCTTCAGTTCACGTATTGGGTAGTCACCAGCACAGCTGGCTTCTCTTTTTTTCTTTTTTTTTTTTTTGAATTTTGAAATACTAATATCTCCTTGTTTACTAATGTGCTTCATATAAATCTGCAGATGATTAATTGAATTATTTTTTAAGTAAAGAGACAAAGCCATTGTTTGGACATGGTGTGTATGCACATATAAATATTATATACACACATGCACACATACAAGATGGGAAGGAGTTACTGCTGCGAGGACAAGGTTAGCTTTCAGAGCCATGATGAAAACCAACACACAGAGATTATTACACATTGCGGGGATGACTTTCTAACAAGGGCAAAAATCAGGAATAATTCCTTGAAGCCAACAGGGTTATACCACCTTGAGACTGGTGTAAGCGGAAGGGTAGGAGGCCCCAGAACTTTTGGTGGCCTTGCTTAGTGACAAAGTGTATCCTTCAGGTCTGAGTAATGTGCGCTCACTCGTGACAGAGCGCGCAGAGAAAAATACAGGGCGACTGTAACAACAACTGCTTACCTAAAGTTCTACATATCTGCGGATAATGGAAATGCTGGTTGGATCCCCAAATTTGCATTCATCTTATTAAGATCCTCATGGAGAAATTAATTTGCATCTTCTTCACTATATTATCCCCTAAGAAAAACCCCAAGAAAACCCATCCGAACACGACCTTGCACCATTTGCACAGAGCACAGCTTCCAAAGAGCCAGCGTAGACCCCCAGATGGTGTTTGGTCTATGTATTTTAGTCAGATGGTTTATTTTCCCCTCGGTAGGTTTGTAATGCTCAAGAAAACATTTTGCCCATCTATCTGCATTTGAGTGGAATACAAACTGACTAATAGATAAATATGCCGCGTGAAAGTAAATAGCCTTAAAGTAAACTGCTTTCACATTCCATTGATCAGCTCAGTCAGCAAACTTTTCTATATTGTCACTAACGTTCTAAGTATTTTGGAAAGAAACATGCCAGAAATACAGAGCATTTCCATTTCTGTCACACATAAGGTCATTATGAACTCCTCCTTGAATTGATATTGATCCTTCAGCTTGTACAATTATTCCTACAATTTATTTTACTTTTTGTTGCTGTAGGAATTGCTACAACACTACAAGGAGGAGCATGAGCTAATGTATCCACATTAAAAAAAAAAAGAAAAAAAAAAGAAAAGAAAACCCACCTAAAGCAGCTCCCGACAGGCTGACGCAGCAGATGACCATAACCATTTAGGGCCCTTAAAGCCCAAGGCTGCCCCAGAGCTCCGGGACCTGCCGCCGACCGTGGGTGCGTTTCTGCAGCGGCTGCCCCCGTCCCGGCCCCACTGCAAGACCAGCCAGCAGCACGGAAACGCGCAGCCCAGCAAACAGCTCCTCCGAGGACGCCGTGAGGAGATACATTCCTCTCCCTTCTCAAAACCCCTCCTAGTCTTTGGACCCACTCAGGCCCCGGGGAGCACTGGGTTCGGGCAGCTCAGCCCCATCCCGGGGGAGCGCGGGGCACAGGGGCACCCGGAGAAGGGCCGAGCTCCATGGCCATGGGGTCCTCCCGAGCCCCTCCGGGATGCAGGGGAGGACGCGGGCAGCCCCCAGCTCTGTCCCCTGTCCCCGCGGCCGCCCCGCTGGCGGAGCAGCCCCGGGCTCTGCGGCCCCGCGGCGGCACGTGCGCGAGCCGCCTTGCACACCTCGGGTTTCCGCTCGCTGGCCACGTTGGTTAACGCTTGAAAAACGCATTTCCCAGAGCGGCTTTTAAAGAGGTTGATTTAAAGCTGGAAGCCAAAGTGACCATCTATGATTTCATTTACTTTTGGTTTTGCTACAGGATAAAAAAGAGAGAGGAAAAAATACACTAGGATGTAGCATTCGTTTCCCTAGCCGCAAAACAAGTCAGTTAGGAGCAGGCTTTTCTCAGGTACTGGTCTATCTGAACAAGACTCGGTTTATGAGCACTGGCCTGAGCCTCTCAGATGAGCACAGCTCCACGGCAGCTACCAAAGGCAACGTCCAAGACAGACACCGGGTCAGCAAACGGCAACAGAAACCGGCCAGTGCGAACAGAGGGAGCCTACAGCTACGCGGGACGTGACGATTGCCCAGCGATGGGGACGGCAGAACGACCCGACCCGGTGAGGAAGCAGCCCGCGAGGTTCAGGGAGGCAGAAAGACTGGGGCCTAACGAGGACGTGGGCTGTAGCTGCTGTTTGAAAGGGGAAAATAAAGCAAAACAAAGAAAGCAGATGATGTACTGAAGTCTTACTTTCTATCTCCTTAATGAAAGGCACTGTTTTTAAAAATGATACTTTTATGTTTAAAACAAAGTTTTAGATAGACAAAATGTTTGCCAGGAATCCATCTTAAATTAGATTTTGGTTTATTTGCTCTGTTTTTAGCATGACCTATCTAAATATATATATATTTATATATATATTAAAAGAAAGATAAAGTAAAGTTATAATCAAGAGTCATAAATTTCCAGCAATATCACGAACTCCCTCATTAGCTTTCTGAACACTAAATGTCTCCACTGATGTAATGGAACAGATGAGTTCTGTACAGTTTTTGAGAAGACAAATATGATCTAGTAACAGAGTGGTATCTCTTCGTGGAGCTTTTCAGTGCATTTATTCCATGGTTTTGAATGTACACAACTTAGCAGAAACATTAAACGCCAGTGCTTTGCAACAGTTTTGTTACTGCCTCTTTAAAGTAAACAAACAAACAAAAAATACATTCAAAAAGCAAGGCCGTTTGCTCGGGGGACGGCAGAGCTGGGGGCTCCTGCCCGGAGATGCACCCAGCGCCGGCGAGCGGGGCCGAGGGGGCCCACGCGGAGCGCCGAGGGCAGAGGGGACGAGGAGCAGGGCGCCCGCCGGCCCCTCTGGGAGCTCCTCGCGGGGCAGCTCCGGGCTCCGGGCGGGAGAACTGGGGCAAGGAGCGCCGACAGACAGAAAAGCTGCGCTTCAAGGGGGGAAATCACAAAAAACGGCAGCTCTCTGGAACTCGCTTAGCAGGTTCACATTCCTAGCGTAATCTGGCTGCTGCGTTGGTTTTGTTTTTGACCCTATTCCTTTGCTTTCCAAGAGAAATGTAACAAAACTGAGGTAGAAATAATGGTGGGCACACTCCAGCCTGGAAGATTCCTAATGGATGCGAAATGAAGATTGCCGTAAGGACAATGGGGCCACACGCACACAACAAAAACTCAGCTTTCCCGTTCGGGAAGGGAGATGAGGGAATTCGAGGGTCCCGTGCTGCCTCGCTGCGTGTCCCGTTCCTCGCTCCCGCCGCCCGGAGCGCTCCCGCTCCCTCCCGCTCCGCCGCACAGCCCCGGAGCACGGGCGGGCCGCGCGGCTCTGCGCAGGCTGCCTCCCAGAGCCCTACCAAACCCTACGTCTGACTGATTCCGGCGCTAACGCAAATCGATTGAGTGGCTCTTTTTTCATCTATGCACCTTCTGAAGACCGTATCACATAAGCATCAAGGAGCAATATGCTGAAAACTCTTGCAGTTTACCAACGAGAAGAATCATTTTGCTCTGGTTTGATCCGACAAATTGGCAATCAAACTGTTCCTTAACACCGGGAAATCCTTCTGCTTCTGTTTTTAAGAACTGTGAAGTTTCAGCCATATCACACACTATTTTTTTTTTTTCCTGGATACATTCAAAGTAATTTTCCTTGCCATTTTCCAATTGTTGAGGTAAACATACATATTTAATATAAAGTAACATTGAAGCCTAGCCTATAACTCTCAGCAGTACATAGTGCTTTCAACACATTCCTTTGAGGTACTGTACAAATCACAATCACTTTCCTGAGTTTTTGCAGACAGAACATTAAAAGAAATGAACTGCAGAAATTAAGGTCCAGATTACCATTACCCTGTTTTACCTGTTCTTAGTTTAACACCGCAGAACAGACAGGATTGAGGAATACTGTTGCTCTTAGAATAGCAAAAATCTGGTTCTCTGTCGCAACACAACCGTTCATCTCTTTAGTCCAATAATGTTTGAAGTTAAAGCTCTTTATATTAGCACATGCCACCAATGTAATTGTGAGGCAAACAAAAAATAAAGCACCACTTCAGGCACTTGACAGCAACTAAATCTCAAGAACAGCAGAATGGAATCAACACACAGGGTTCATGTCCTTCTGAAATCAACCCACTTGCACCTTGCTCCTTGGTGAGTATTGTCTAGCTTGAACAGAACTGAGCATCAACATATGCTTTCTGTCATGTGTGGCTCTTTCACATCAGCAGCTCTTGTTTGATGCACTTTTCCTTCAAGTCTACCCTGGCTCTTTAGAGGCAAGGTAAATCGCAGTCTTCCCAGTACCCTTTGCAATTTTAACACTACTGAAAAGGGTTCTCTACCCTATGTAGCAGGTTCTGTGTGTGCCAACATTCATTACATCTTTTTTTTTTTTTTAAGTAGTATCACTGACTGCAACCAAACATTTTGTTCCATTCAACATATGTATCAAGCTCTTTTTGAGATATGCTAGGCTGTATCTTGCAGAAAGCATTTTCAAAGTCTTGATATGTAACTGGCCTCAACTGGCTGGGCATAATGGCTGAGAGGTCTGTGGCTGGCATGGCGTGGAGCGGGCCCACCACCGCTTCCTGACACAAGTGAGCCACATCTAGTCCCGAAAAGCCTTCTGTGCGCTGGACAAGCAGTGCAACCTCCTTGTCATTGAGACAGTAATTGTGCTGTGAGAGCAGTTGTACTATTATCTGGTGCCTCGCTGTGCTGTCAGGAAGTGGGATTAAAAGTCGTTTCATGAAGTACCTTCGAAGAGATTCATCAATTTCTTCTGGTTTACTTGTGGCGCAAATTACTACTATTTGGTCCTCAGCAGAAGTCAGTACAGTGTCCAGCTGCATAAGGAACTCGGTTCTCATCCGACTAACTGGACTGTGTTCTTCACTCACTTGGGAAGAAAGAAGCATATCAATGTCACTAACAAAAATCACCGAGGGTTGGCGGCACCTTGCCACGAGGAAGGAAGCGTGGACGATTTTTTCTCCCTCCCCTAGCCACTTTGTGACAAGGCCAGAGCCAGGGATTTTGAAAAACGTGGCCCCTAGCTGACTAGCTATACATCTGCCCATTAATGTTTTGCCTGTTCCCCGAGGTCCAAATAAAAGGATGCTCCGAGGCAGAGCAGTCAGTCCACTGAATGCATCTGACCTCAATACTGGCCATAAAACCTCCTCTTTAATGACGGCCTTCACTAGATCTAGGCCGGCGATGTCATTCCAGTCCACGGGAGGTCCTTGGTTGATAATCTCATTGGTAACAAGGTCAATGAGGTGTGTGTCAGTATTCTTCAGTTGCTCGTCCACAGAGTGGTTGGATGAGGTAGCTGCACGGAGTCCCGGGCCCTGCATTGGGTGAGGAAGGAGCTGCCTGTGCTCCTCACCGTGCTCATTCATCACCGGGGAGCTGTACTTCCCGAATGAGTCACTCGATCTCGAACCCAGCGAGTTTTTAGCAGTACTATAGGACGGGGGTGTCAGAGCCCTACTGGACTGGCTGCTGAATTTCCTTTGCTGTTCAGAGGACATTAGCTGCTTTGTTGGCTTAAATGCTAAGGATGATGTTTCAGCACTTCTGTCAAAACCATTCCCCCTGTTTGCATTTGAAATGCTGTTGTCGGGCATTCGATACATGGGACTCTGTGTAGATCTCTGTTGGCCATAGCTGTAATTTCCATAACTGGAGTCCATCTCTCCCTGCCCCGCCATGTAGAAAGCTTTCCTCTTGAGCGAGCTGGCCGAGCTGTTGGCCAGGGCGGCGGGGGCAATGGGCGCCAGCCCGTGGCCCTGGTAGGAGTAGCTGGGGACGGTGGTGGGGGGCAGCGGGGTGGGCGCGGGGATCCCTGAAGGCAGGTACGCGGAGGGCGGCGGGGCGCCCCCCGGGCTGTAGCCGGGGCCCACGGCGCCCTGCGGCGGGTAGCTGGCGGCGGGGTAGCTGTACCCGGACAGGTTGGACGTCCCGTTGTAGCCTGGCACGAGCGCCGGCGGCGGCGGCGGCGGCTGCAGGAGCCCGGAGCTGTGCAAGGGGGACGGGTGCGGGGAGGGAAGTGCAGGTGCTGGCTGGCCGCTGTAACTGGTGTGCAGGTACGAGCCGTTGTATCCTGCGGCGTATTCCTGAGATGGGAGCCCCGAGTGAAGGCTGGGCACGGTGTGGCTGCCGCAGGTGCTGCTGGAGTAGCTGGGTTCCGTCAGGTTGCTGGCCACGCCAGGCGAGCTCCCGATGCTGGCCGAGACGTCGGCCGGAGGCAGCGCCGCGCTCACGCCGGCCTTGCTGGCGGCGATGACGTCCGGGACGCAGTTCATGGGGTACACGCTCTCCGAGGGCAGCGAGGGCTGCCACGGCTCGCTCTCATTCTTGCGCCCGTTCACCAGCCCCGACGGCGCTTCCGAGTAGTTGCTGAGGATGGGCCGCTCGGCCGGGCCCTCTAAGATGCCCGAGTACTTCTCCGCATACTTCTTCAAGAGGTTGGAGGCGGTCAGGGCCGAGATGTCGTCGTTGGCCCAGGCGTACTGGTAGGTGCGCTGCAGGTGCCCCCGATACGCTTCCACCTTGTGCGCGGGAGAGCGCGTGGTCGAGGTGATATCGAAGTGCTGCTCTGGCCACTGGGCATGCTCCGGCGTCCACTGCATCTTCAAGCCTGGGGTTGCAGGAGAAAACAAAGTTAACAGCGATCTTAGCTTTAGATGCTTTAGAAGCTTAGATGCTTCTAAATGGGTTCTCAAATATCCCATCTGTAAACTGCTTTGGCCGCCTAAATCTCTGTATTTAACATTATAAATCCCAAGAAAAAAAATGCTATGCCCTTATGAAGCAGTATAAACAGTCAGATTTGTTTATTATAGGCACATACACACAGAGCCATATATATTTTTTTGTCAATTCAGTGGGGGGAGGTTGACACTCTAAAAAAAAAAACAGAGCTAACGCCCAATTTCTTGAAGTAATTAAATAAGACTTACATCTTAAATACTCTGAGCGAGATTTATTGCTAATGTACACGGCATCCAACTGCTCTGTCCTCTCCCATCACTGTTGCGGTTTCATATTTTAACCAATATAAAAATATGAGACACAGCTGACAGATCACATCTAGGATACCTCTCTTATTTGGCGCTGAACACCTAGTTAGCGCAGCATAATGCACCCTGCGCAGAACAATATGACACAGACAGAGCAGGTCATTCCGTAATCCAACTCTCATCTAAAGTGGTCCACGACAGTTTCAAATCTGCTTCGTGGAGTGCAGCAAAGCAATCTCCCAGGCAGCGCTCCGTCGCTTTCATCACACAAAGCCTACAACTCGGTATGAATTACAACTGGCTCCTTCTGCCTCTCAGCTCTGTTGTGGAGGCTCTGCAAAAAAAAAAAAACAAGCAGGACTTGTCTGGCAGTCGCTCCCGCCGCCCTCCGCAGCCCCCGGGGTACAAAGGACGGGGGGCGGCAGGGAGAGACGGCGGCGCAGGAGAGATGAAGCCGAGTCCTGAAAGTTCTGCTGGGTGGGGAAAATCCGATCGATGCAAGAGGAAAAAAATTAACGACAGGATGCAACTGCCATTTTAACGCAATTAATCTTGCAAATAATGTGATGCGAATTATGCCGCTGTAGCCCCCCTGTGCAGGAAGAGCCATTTACAGCGCAGAGATACTCCCCCCAACCCTTACCTATGCAGCGCAGCCACCTCGCCGGGTTTTGTACAGCTGCATCAAATAGAGCTCCTTAATCTCTCCCGTGTTACCAAAAGTGGTTTTTGCAAACAGGCCCGTGCCCTCTGGCAGAGCAGCCCTGCTCCGGGGGAGGCCCGGGGAGTGAAGCATCTGTGGCACCAGCTCCCCTCTGAATTGCCGCCGTCTATTCTGACAGCCCCGGCCCCCTCCGCTCCGCTCCCCAGCCCCTTCGGCTCTCCGTTGCCTGACTCCGGCATCTGACACGGCCAGCGCAGCCTCCGCGAGCGCAGCCCAGCGCCGCGCAGTTTGGTAACAGACTGGCATGTTTATTCCCTCCTGACTCCTGCTTCCTTGTTTGCAAAACCACTGCACCAGACACTGGAAGTTAATTAGCAGGATGATGCTGTGCTAATTGTGTTAATTTACAAGGTTTTAGTCAAAGAGAATCATGCCAGGGCTGGCACTGCTGTCATGCTTCCGACTTAATGATTAAGAAATACTGAAAACAAGGTGGGAAGGATTGCAGTAATTACACAATAAATGAATAAAGCAACAGATTCATTTGCAATTATATTTTATTGCAGTTGCACTAATTTGCATTTGGATTCTTCATTTTTATTTTTGGATTCATGCATTTGCAAATCACCAAATCAGTTAAATTTAGCCTGAAAACTGCAAAGTACCTCTAATTGAGCCTTATATTTTATTAGTACAAGTACTGCAAATTCATTCCATGTGAGCAGGCCATTGATTACTTGTGGATGGCCTTTTTTTTTTTTTTTTTGTGAACATTCTCTTTCTCTCTCATTTTTCAAGCACTTTGACAACTTGAGAAAAATGTCTGTTAACAATTATACGTTTATCCTATAACAGTTAATTCGGAGAAGCACTTCTGACAAATGCAGTTTGGAGGCTGAGTTTTTGGCAGATTTATTTCTTTCATTTAGAATTAATATAATCTTTTTTTGCTAATTGTTTCTAATGTTTCAACCAGTGCCTTTCAAAGAGAGTAAATGTATCATGAAATTAGGTAAAATTAGGGAAATCATGCTCATGTGGAAAAAAAATGCAATTTTAATGAGAAACTCTCGGAAGCTTTTCAGAAATCACACTTTGTTAAATTCAGCTGGAAATCTGAAGAGCAAATCACCAAGAGCCAATTTGAAATAATCAGTATCTAAAATTCTTCCAGTGCCATGGGATTTACTTCAAGCCTTTTCAAAAGGAAAGAATATTAATGTGCCTGTAATGTAGAACTGCCTAGAAGACGTTCAAATTCATTGGCCGTATTAAGAAAGAAAGAGAGTGTGAGAGAGAGAAAAAAGGGGTTTTTACAATTTTGGGCTTTAAGGTTACCAAAACACAGAAAGCTTCTGCCACAGGATGCACAAGAACTGATGCCTCCCTAGATACTGGTGAATGGAAACCATGAGGAAGACTTGAGCAATGGGTGCACTGAGCAGCAGTGGAAGTTTTGAGAAAGGAGGTAAAAGTAGGCACGGATGAAGCAGACAGTTTGATTGAGCTAGTACTTACATGCTAGTGCTTATATATTAGCATGCTTTTGGCACATTCTCTTTAACAACGCATAAGAGGAAGACTAAAGAGATGAAAGTATAGCTAAGTCAGGGCATAACAACATATACAGCACCCACTTGGTGAGTTTTTCAAATTATCTTTCACAAATACTTTAGAAATTCCACCAATTTATCATTTTCATTTAGAACAGATCATGTGCCTTATAAATAATGATAACAAAAACTTATTTCTACTTCTAATCGCAGGGGGAAATCTATTTAGCCAGCATAAAAATTCTTTGAATTTTACTTGCCTACAACAAATTTATTTTCCTTGTTATGGGGCTGCCAAAGAATGTGAAGAAGCCTGAATTCTCTCTCACAAGGGGAGGGTGAAATCACGTCATCAACATTCTTCATTTGGAATAATTGCTAGATAGACCGGTAGTTTCACATTGTCCTGCTCTCTTTGGCTATGCTCACTGCACAATAATCGAGAGTTTATTTACTGATGCATATTAAATACCAACGCATTTAGCAAAGGCTGCAAAGGCAGGATTAGGCTTTGGGAACTTTAAGCCTAAGAGAACAGGGCTGCTCTCAACCCTTGAAATATGAGCATTTATTCCAGCACATTGCAATCATTAGTGTTATTTGAAAGCATAGGTTAATAGTTGACCATAAGCATATTTTTTGCATTAGTATGCAGTGAAGAAATCTATATTTGCAGGAAATCTTGAATGGCCTGGAGTAGGGGACACACACAACCATTTCCTCAGTTTGGCATTAATTTTGAAAAAGTACCATACTTGGTAATGTTAAACTTTGTTTGTAAATAGTTTAATACTTGTTTGGTGAGAGTCAAATGTAAGATTTTGGAGAAAAATACAGTTGAGCTTCTTTTAATTATACAACTTTTTTTTTCTTTTTTTCTCCTTCTAATTTCTCAAAGTCTGCAGCACCTCTGTGTGTTTGAAACTATATATTATTAGTTGCATTCTGTTTGAGGTGGTATACACTTTCCTGCAGTTTCTTGTGTTAGGAGTGCAAATGCCAAGGGAAACATCGAAGATCAGGCAAAAACTTACTATTTTAACATTATTTAAACTCTGTCAGAACGAGCTCTCCTGCAAGTAGCATGTTTGCTTTCTAACACGGTGAAAATAAAATTCAGAAGCAATGCAAGGCTGGATACATTTCTCAGAAAAAAAAATCTTTGCTAACTTAGAAATCCTCTGAGCTATCACATTTAGGAAACTTGTAAACTGCGCTTGTATGGGCTGCAAAAGGCAAAAAGCGAGGATGCTGCTCTGTAAGTGCAGGTATGTACTTACTAGAGGATTGCTTTTAAGCTCTACTTATGATATAGGAAAGCCAGTGAAGCAGCATCTATTTTTACTTCTACTGACAGTCTTGCTATATGACTCCCCTCCATAATTCCTGCAGTTGGGTCCATCTGAATTACATTTAAACTAATTGTAGTCCACAATTACATTATTCAGTTATTTTGTACTAAGTATTCAACTGTTCTCCCCCTGTCCGCCGTGTAATTCTGTGAGCTTAACCTGAAAATGTAAAACACTTCATGAGTTTCACATAATTCTGCATGCCAGAGGCACAGATACAGATTCAGGCACACGGATCTGAGAACAAAGCCAAAAGAAATAATGCCAGAGTTACAGAAAACACCCTAAGAATGTCTAGAGAGGGCCCAAGGCACCAGGAGAAGCCACTCGGCCCCTTTCAGGCCTCATCCAGCACAGAGGACACAACCAACCAACCTCCCGCTCAATCCGAACGCAACGTGCAATGCTTTGTGTTGAAACATGGTCCCAAAACACGGGGAAACCTGCAGACCTGCTGGCCGGGAGAACAGCACGTGGGAAAGGCAAAGGATCGTGTGTATCCCAGGCAAGTCCAGCACCCTGCAGTCACCTTCCAGTTAATAACCTTGGCTAGCAACGACGTGCCTCAAACAAAGCACACCGGCACATCGGTACGTCTTGCCTATCCGTTCACAGCTCTGGAGAAGCGATCGCGTAGAATTCAGCTGATGAACACGGTGGCTTCCTGGACGTCCCAGGAAAGATGGGCCAGGGTTTTAAGAGGTCTCGGGGAGCCACGCGGCATCGCACGTTCTTGCTGGGAACCCAGAGGACAACAAACCGAGTTCCTCCCTTAGCCGGGTTCCCGCTAGGACGAGGACACGGCGGCCGTTACTGCCACCACCCTCCCCTGCCCTGGTACTGCCCGCAGTGCCCCAGCCCTGTCCCACCGCGACGGGCAGAGCCGCTCCAGATCCTTGGCCAACACCAACCCTTGGAGCAAGCCCTTGGAGCACACGGTTAAACGTGAGCCCAGCTTGATGTGGAGAAGGGAGACGGGAGGAACGAGCAGTGTCTGTTCCCTGCCCGTAACGATGTGTGGCCACCAGCACTCGCAGCCGTGTCAGCGGCGAGGCCCGTCCAGGCCGCTGGCTCCGGGCACCACCAAGCCCCTTCCCCTAGACCGGCAAGCGGACCTGGGGCCCATAACTTCGTTCAGGGAAACCTTTCGCCACGGATTCCAGAAAATGCTGCAGCCCAAATGCTCCAGCCGTATACCCGAATAGTCAAGACATC
>JAUBNY010000162.1:2133853-2147091 GCA_032275445.1 Crypturellus soui | reverse complement strand
AAAGAAGTGTCTAAAAAGGGCAATAAACCCCCCTCGTCGTTACTGTACAACTTCCTCAGGACAGGAAGGCATTCTCTTCTGCCCCAATCTTATGATCCCGCTTGCCCCGTGTAGAGCCCCGTGTCAGCACCCTCCACAGCGCCTGGCCGCGGGCCCTGGGCAGCCTGCTCGGGCAGCGGGTCACCTGCTGAGGACGGGTTATTTGGGCAACTCAGGCAGGGATGTTTCAAGCTGATTGTCAGAAGAGCCACTTGATTGCCTTTAGTATCCTTTAAAAATAGCATTTCCTAATAAACAGAGGGATATGAAGGTTATGTATTCTAATTACCAGCTTGCAAGAAGAGCTGAATGTGAAAATGGTTTAAAAGAATTCCTAGTTTTGATGCATTTGGACTCAATTCTCAGGACTTAATGACTGCAGCAAAACTAGAAACATAAGGCACAGCAAAATGATACTAGGGCACGTTCCCCCTCAGCTCCATAACATCGTCTAAGGACTGCTGAAAATGTTTCACTTCTTACTTGAAACCAGTTTATTTTTCCACATTCTGGTGATTTACGGAGTTGGAATTTCAATGTGCTCCACAAACACCTTCATTTTAGCAAGAGAAATTCAAATGACTTGATGCATTTACCTCGAAGAAGGTTTACATTGCAGAATGTTTGTCTGCGTATTCCCAAATACACGATCTGGTCTGATAAGAAAAGGGGAGATAAAAAACTGAGGGATTTTCCTTAAAAAGCCTTCCCCAATTAACCTCCATGAGAGATATTAAAAAATTGCTATTAACATGGCTATACAGGGTTATCCCCTATACAAACAGGAAACTACAACTTAAAAAGTTGAAACTTAGTTACATGCTTAAGTATGGCCTTCCTGGATGAGGCTTTCTGGATGTGAACGACACAGAGATTGTTACTAAAAGCTACTTGGTAAAGTAGCAAAAGCTACTTCTTCCTCCAGTCACATTTTTGCCAATCTCTGATCAGCTACTTACAAGCAGTGCAACTCCTACAAACAGTAAAGCTTTATTTGCTGCTCCTTCTGCCTCCCGAATGAGCCTGCGGCTCCAGCAGCATCACCCGGCGGAAGGAGCACCGGGATCTCCTCAGCAAAGGAGGAAGAGGCAGGTGCGACGCTCTGGAAGCACAAATCAGCAGGGCTCAGTCGGTCAGCATGTCCAACCGGCCCACACCGGCTGTGCAAGGGACTCACAAAGGCACCTGAACCCCTTTCCATCCTACTCTGTCGGTGTCAGAGAAACCACGACTCATATAGAGGTGCTTCTGGATTAAGTAGATGGAGCAACAGGGGGAAAACCAACCAACCCACCCCAACTCCTCTAGGGCTCCCTTTGAACAGGAGCAGGGCAGGGGACCCACCAGCACAGTCTTGCAGGCCTTGACATCGACCCTTCCTGGTCATCGCCCTCAAAATCTTTTAGGCATCTTCTAGACTCTGTATGTCCACCACAGAAACGCAATCGGATTTATCAAGAACAACCTAAAATAACCTAGATGAAATCTTCAGAATTTAAGTATATGTTTTTTAAGGAAAAGGATAGGAGAGGAAAACACTCCCAAGCAGTGTTTTCCTCTTAATCTGGCCTTATACTTAAAAACTGGGGCAAAGTTGTATAGCTCTTCCTCATAACTCCTAGAGCACTTTATTTATTTACTTTTTTTACAGGATATTAAACACTAGAGTTTCGTTTGTTGTTGGTTTGGTTGGGGAGGGGTTCGTTGTTTTTGTCTTTCTCCTTTAGAGGGAATGTTAACATCACGAGAGGGTTCAACGCCGGTGCCGTGCAGCACCCCACGGCGGTTCGACTGCCCTGCAGGACCCTCCAGAGCATGCGGGACCTCCTGCCACGTTGCTGCTGGGATTCCCCAGCCCTTCCTCACCGCCCCCAAGCGCTGCCCGGCCGGAGCCGTCCCTCCTCGCAGCCCGCCGTGCCGCGGGCGCGGGCGCTCTGCCCCGCCAACACGGCCGCGCGCAACCACGTCCACCCGCTCTGGCCGCCGCCTTCACGGCTCCACTGCTGCCGACAGCCGGACAGAACGTTTTGGAGGTGCCAAAAACAGACCCCTCTGTGCAGAACGCTTCCATAAAGACTGTGCTCATGTGGGAAAAGGCTTCATTTTTAGAATAATTTCCTTTCAGTATCTTTCTAAAACAGATTCATCAGCAGCATGTATGTTCTTATATATACATTAAAAAAAAAAACTCAATACAAATTTAATGGCAATTACAATTTAAGGACATTTCCAGTCTATGATATTTAACAGGGAAAAAAAATATTTCTTCTCTAGAAACTAAATGATAAAAAGAAAGGCTTATCACTGCCTATTAAGCATGATAGTTTGGGCAATCTCTCTGGAATCTGACTGTATCCCTGCTGGAGGCACGGGCACACTTCCAGCTCACACCTGACCGGTGTCCGCTGCAGCAATGCGTTCTCTCTGTGGGCAGCGCACCGCTCCGGCCGCCCGTTCAAACTCATTTTGGTTTCAGCTGCTTTGCGGTGCCCACGTCTCTCCTCCGCTCGGGCGCTAGGCCCACTGCGGCCGCAGCCACTTCCCTGCTCCCGACGGGCTCTGGGCGCACAGGGATGCGCCCAGCTCACGGTTACTGCGCGTCTCGCAACGCGTTTCGCAACGCGTCTCGCGGCTAAATCCCCTCGCGGCCTCCACAAAGCGCCGGATCCTGCCTCACTGCAGGAACACTCGGCTCCGGGTAGCCGAGGGGCTGTCGTGCACAGAGCGGGAGTGCTCCGGTGAGCAGTTTCGTGACGGAGCCACGTCCCATGGCCGGGAAGCGGCCCCGTTTCTGACACTGCGGCCACGCAGCCCCGAGCAGGCGGCGGCACCGTTCGGCTCTACCCCAGTTCTCCAAGCCAGAGCCTGCAGGTATTGATGAAATCCCCATGTTAATCCTAACGTTCTTCCAAAGGTTGTGAAACGCTCCCTACACAAACTTCACGCCGCAAACCTACAACTCTTAATGCATTTGATTTTATACTTGAGTGCTTGTTCATCTGGTGTTATTTCTTAATGGATTCTTTTTAAAAGAACTAGATGGTGATTAATTGCAGCCCATGATTATATACATGAAAAGGATTGGTTTGAACCTGTACCCAAGACATACAGCAGGGTGAAAGAAAAGATATAGGTTATTGCTTAATAGTTTTATTTAGATAAATGGTGACATTTCTTAATAGAATCAAACAACTCAATCTTTTGTTCATCACTTTTTTTTTTTTAAACCGTGCCAGCCAGGTATCAAAATTGATATGTGTTCACTGGTATTCTTCAGTCAATGGAAATACGCTTGCACTCAGCACTTTCCCTTGTACAAAATATGTCTGCACATCTAAAAAACTCAACAGGCTGTATTTGTTAAACAGCATAGAAACGTTTATTTAGATTGAGTATCAACCTTTATCATAATTCACTCTTTTTTTTTCCAGTTACTAACCTTTGCCTCCTCAAAACAAGCTAAAATGTCATGTGGTTAAGTCAGTCCATGGTTTTCCAGAACATGGAAAACAAAACACAAAAAAATCCCTCTTGCTTTTCAGTTGTTTCTGTTTGTATAGTTGGAAAGACAAAAAAGGCTCTGAAGAATATTTTCCTATATGCTCCTAGCAGAAGTGTCATGTATGAGCTACGGAGCATGTTTAGGAAGCGCAGTCAAACCTGGCTAGTTTTTTACATCTACAAGAATAAGGAACTGGTATATTTAAAGGCAGAGAACCTGAGTCCTAGTTTTCCAAAATTCTGTCATGCATTGGCAGTGCACTTGCTTCAAACTGGTCAAACCCAGTCTTGAAACAATGGACTCGGAAACCAATGAGATCTTTGATCATCCCCCGGTTCCTCCAGTTTGGGCGCTCTCGAGCTGCAATGATCTGGGGCTCTTTAGACAGATTTCTGAGGGATTCTACCAAGCACTGTGAAAACATTTAAGAAGCACAGTTTCCAATGCACTAATAAATCTTTCACTTTTGAGGTCCCATTACCTTTTTAGAAGTTAATCTCTGGAGCTTCAGGGATGTTATCTGACTGATGCAACAGTCATCGTGTGCTCAATGGCAGCGCCTTTTAATCGACATTCCTCAGTCTCTATATTGTCACCTGCAGAGCAGGGGCAGTCCTGCAGACGTGTTTATGAATGCCTACGTTTGAATGAATGGCATTTTGGTATTGCCTCGAGCTTCTCAATTGTATTATGTAAAGAACACGGTTTTATACAGAGTTCCAACTATGGCGTAGCTTTGTACGTAATTTCTGTGGTTTAATCAGTAAAATGCCCATTTAGCAATTTAGCAACTCTTCTCCTTGCTTCGCGTGCTGAAAGGGTTCATTCTTCAGGAATCACTCAGCTAAACATCTTTCATTAGTAAATATTTAAAAACAACTAGGCTTACCATGTTTATCTGCTAGACTTGAAGTACTCTGATAATTGGAACTTCTTGTTATTGAAGGGTAGAGCCCTATTTTAAGAGTAACACTGAAAGGCATGTAGCTAGGAAGAAAAAAAATATGTCTTTAATCACTTTAAACACCATCTCAGTGCCTGCGAACATATATCAGCATGATCATTCATTCCCATCTAGCAGGAGGTACTCATCCTTAACAGAAGTAGATTATAAGCAGTGCCAAAAAAAGAGTGGAAGTTGGATTTCTGCTTATCGTTCAGCACACGCACTCCCCGCTGCCAAGCTCGGGGAGGCGGCGGCGGGGACGGGCGCCGCGCGGTGCCGTGGGCCCCGGGCAGAGCTCTGCCGCGGAGCTGGCTGCAGAGCAGCGCCCGCCGCGAGCGCCAGAGCGGCCGATCCCGGCGCCCCCAGGCACTGCCCGCGGCCGGCGCGCACGAGGGGCACGTCCCGCGGGAACGCGGCCCTCCAGCATCCGAGGGGCTCGCGGGGCGGGCGCCGCTCGGCTGGCCTTGCCAACGGGGCTGCAGCAGCGGCCAGGAGAGCTGCTTCTCCCGCTTCGTCTGTCCCGCCTTTAACCGCATCCTCTTCACACGGGCCCTCATCGCAAAAGGGGGCACTCGGGACAGGGACACCCAAATTGCAACTAAAGCCTGTGCTATAGCTGTGTGTGTGCTACAGCTGTGTGCGCTATAGCTATACAGCACGCAGAGCACAGTTCAAGGCAGCCACAAAGAAGGAAAGTCGCAGCCAAAAAGAAGTCAAAGAAGAAAGCCACTAAACCTATCAATCCACATCTAAACTCAAGTAAATTAACAACAAATAATTCTCACACAACTGCCAAAAGTCTTCACTGGAAATAAGAGTTTACTCCCTCATTATTGCATAGATAGCAATCATTATAGTAAATGATCAAAATCTATATTTATAATTTTATTTTAAAGCTGTGCTGGAGTAAGTAGGAAGACCAAACCAGAACCCCTGAATGCTAGTCTGGACATGGAAATCTTCCATCCACTTCAAAAATTTGTTCAGAACATACGTCCTTAACTTTGGGGGAAAGGGGTCTCCCCCTCAAGCAGGGCTAAGAGTACGCACTAATATGAGGGGGATCGGGGTTTTAACCCTTTCTCTGGAGGGCTCGGCAATAAAGCGCAGATAACAGAGCCTGCCTGCTTGGCGGGCGCTGTCAAGATTAATGCTCGCGGAGCCTCCGTAGGTGAAAATCATTACGGCTCCATCCCGCGGCGGCGGCTGCCGGCTGCCCGCGCAGCCTGCTAACAGCTAATTGAGTCCTGCGAAGGTGCAGCAGCCTGCCCAGGCCCCATCAATAAACTGCTAAGTGTTTAACAAAACAAAACCAAACCCCGCTCTAGTAAATGTGAATGCAGCACAGTTTCCAAAGGATCCTGTGGACGAGGGCCTCCGGGGCCAAGCGTGGACAGGAGCCGCGTTCGCCAGAGCGCACGACGCGGCTGCGCGTCCACGGCAGGAGGATCAAGGCGGCTATCTACTCCGTTTGCCACCCTGTCTGCACACACACACGCACACCCCGAGCGCTGCGGTGACTCCCAGACGTGGCACGTCTGCACGCAGCGGCACGCGGGCCCCTCGCACCTCCATCCCTGCCCTCTCGTCCTGTATTTCAGCTGGAAAGGCCGGGGGAAACAGCGCTCGGGGCTTCGCTTTGAAGGATGCAAATGAGACGAAAAAAGCAGAAAGATCCCAGCCACGCTAGTTTGCTCATCAGTACAAGCCGCAAAGCCAATTTAACTGACGTCAAATTCAAATAATTCACCTGACGTCACGCCGGAGAAGCCAACCATGAACATCTCACAAATTATTATTTTGATCCAATTGTTAGAACAGAATTACAGCAAAAACTGCACTTTCCACAGCTATTAAAGCAGTGACCCTGGCAGAGCATGCTTTTGTGCTGAACTTTTTATATCACCAAGCCTATTAATCAGGTGGCAGTTCAAACTGATGTGCTTTATATAGTTGACCCTGGCCAGGGCTTTAATTACTTGGCATTAAATGGTAATTAAGACTTTTTGCATTCAAGTTTAATCTAAAAAAATTAAGTGTAAAATCCAGTAATTTAATAAAGAGTTGTTTTCTTTACTGGGCTTCCACGTGGACACGGAGGATGCAGCAATTTACTATTGACAAGCACTAAAGGAGCAGGTCATTTCACCAGTCTAGTGTGCACAAAGGTGAACCGGGCAACTGATGAAATCTGTGGCCAAGGCGAAATAGCAATCTCGGAGCCAAATGGTAATAAAGCCACTGAAATGAAGCAGGGTGGCTTCGAAGGGGAACTGTCATAGGAGGATACAGGCTTCAGGAGAGCTTGTCTGGAGTAATTAAAACATTATTCCCTAAGAGCCAATCGAACCGACTAGCCCCACCACCGGTTTCATAGGCTACACCTGGAAAGCAGAAGCGGGTAAAAGAGCTGAAGAAACCCCAGCCACCACAGCCAGCATTCCACAAACTAGCGTCCACCTGGCAGGAGTTATCCATTACATTTGCAATAGGCAGGGTAAAATGATAAATAATATTTAAATGTTATTTCTCGTCAAATTAACTCCCTGTATTTGCAACCACGGGCAAGAACCAAGCAGAATCGGGCAGACGTCACTACCCAGCCTCCCCGCCAGCCCCGAGGGCTCCCTGCCCGGTAGCTGCTGGGGCAGGTAGTGCCATCGGCGCGGAGCCGCGCGCAGGACGCGCACCGGAGCGCGGGATGCGGCTCGGCTCCCGCTCCGCGCTGCCCTGCTGCACGACCTTGGGCAAGTCTCTTCACATTTCAGCGCCTCTTTGTGTCCCTATTAACCTTTGTCTGTCTCGGCTATTTAGAACGTAACCTCTCCAACGCACAACAGTCTCTCACTACATGTTTTTACAATACCGGCACACCAAGGTCACCATCTTGGTTGAGCCCTCTAAGTGCTACAGTAATCCAAATAAGTAAGAACAATCTATTCAATTATTCAGAATCCCACTTATGTTCATCCAATCTTCCCGTAACATCTGGATCACTGGTATCACCGTGTATGAGAACCTGCACTCTACATCCCTCTCCCATCCTACCTGCCGCTCCTATAACTGAAATTTGTATTGATTTTCATAAACCGAAGAACACCTAGACCGCCACCTAAAATGCAAACAGTGGAATGAGCCATTGATTCGCAAGTTATTCCGAGCACATAGGAAATAAATCATTCGCCTGAAAGGAGAAACAAGACGGTCTATCTGGTATAAAGTTTGACCCAGCGAGGCACTTAAGCACGTCCTTAAGTTTAAGCACAGGAAGTCCCACCGAAGCCCTTAAAGGAGATTCTCAGAGTTTGGGGAATATTCTGTGAAAGACTTGAAGAAAATATTCCAAGGAGATAAGCATAGCTGCTTTAGTAGACACATTATGAGATCTGCAATATGAGCAGCTCTCTAAAGAAGAGGGAAAACACTTGCTTTAATACCTACTTCTCTGAAAAATAGGTAATTAAGCGATGGATGTTTCTTGGTACTAGCCATTCTCCCGCCCGTGCTCACATACACATGCGACACAAAGGACACTTCCATTCCTTGCATTTCCTTCACTTATTTCAGCTGTACTTTGAAAGAATTTAGATATGGCAAACATTAACACAGATACTCCTCACCCTTAGATAAGACCTTTGCACATCTTTGAGAAACATTATTCAGTCAATCCGTATTTTTCATAAATTCAATCTGCATTTCCAAAGAACACCCAAAATGGGCTAAATGAGGAAGATACAAACTCTAATCAAGACCTAAAAATAAAAATAAAGTTAGGTAAGGTAGGAATGGAACACAGAGAATTTTAGCTAATTTATCTACTTCTAAACTTGAAGCTAAAAAATCATCACAAGACCATAAAGATTTGATTACTTAAGCAAGTGTGGAAAGTAGAACACACATTGGCAGGAGTTGTTCTTTTTTATTCAGGGTACGGATACCTAGAGACACTCACCTTCACTTCATGCTTTTTATATCTGACTCTTCAGAAACACAAGCACACACAAAATAAGAACACATCAAACACTCCCAACTGGAAATTGTTATGAAAGCATCAGTGGAAGAAAAGAATTTTAATTAAAAATGTACTGACCCACAAAGGGATCTTGGAGCAATTACTTTGGCTCTGCAACTCTTGTAGCTCAACTCATATACGGTACCCCACCTGCAGGGAGAGCCGGCGCCTATGCAGAGCGATACATTAATAATACGTCATAAATGTCGGTAGGATAATAGCCACCATTTAAAATAAAAATAAATAAATAAATTTAAAAAAAAACACCACCACAAAAAAAAAGTAAAGCTCCCACACGTAGCTTATTGTCACTCTTTGAAGAAAACCAAAAATAAATACATAAATAAAATAAAGCAGTTTGCTGTTTCTCCTTGTCTCATGAATTTTTACTGCCCAACCTTAAGCTGGGGGTACAACATCAATTCTGTTTTCCTCATAGGAAACCTTGTTTGCCAGTGTGCCATGAACGCAGGGCAAGGGATGGTGAAACTGTTGAGGAGGTTGGAAGGTGCACAACTTATTGCCACTAGAAATGGATTATTCTCTGAAAAAAATATTACATGCACAATTCCCCTTGAATAGGTTAAAATCTGCAACAATCATAAACACTAGTAAGAAGAAAGGAAAAAAATACACCAAGAACTTCTTTAATAAATGCAGTATCTTTAAAGATTTTTTCCTCTCCTGGGAATTTAAATGTAGTTGAAATTTAGAAGCTGTAGTTTCTTTAAGCAAGGAGCTCAGTTACCATAACTAATATACATTGCCAGCTTTAGAATTCTAATTGTGTTTAATACAGTTTCATGTTGCATCAAAGTACAAAATCAATACCATTTGTCCAGCAAACAGGAAAAATGGAATCCATAAACGGCTCTTATTGAGTAATTAAACACCTATTATTGTCATGAGTGGTGAAACAATGAATTTGATAAGACAAATTTTTGCGAGAAAACACTGCAGTGATTAATACCTCCCTACGTATTAAATAAAAATGACTGCCTTTTGTGCGGCGCTGCTGGCAGCAGAACGGGAACGAGAGGAGTAGTTGCCAGTGCCACAATAACAGGCTAACCTTGAACTGAACTCCTTTCCTCCAGAAATTAAATGCTGTAGCAGGACTTTAAATCCCTCCACTTAGAGCTCATTTGTGTTCCACGTAACCTGCAGTTCCTGAAGAGAACTCATTATCTTCAAAAGGAGAATCCTTTTATAATTTCTTTACAAATGCGTATATTGTTTCTACAAAAAGTATTTCATATCAGAGAAGGGATAAGAGTATTAGCAGTGTAAGCAAGGCAAAACGGCTCGTATCATTAAGACACCATTTCTGCTTCCCGGGAATTTAAACGCAGACTACGGCAGAAGGGGGGGGAAAAAAAAAAAAAAAAAAAAAAGCATGAGAATGAGGTTAAAGCAAATGCACCTTCAGAGCAAAATTCTAATCTGTTCGACTGGGGCTAAACTGCCCTGGTCCCTCCGCGCTCCTCGCGCACCCCCGCGGCGGCCCCTCCCCGGGGCCCTCCGGAGCCGGCTCCCTATTTTCCTTTTCACTTGGAATGATGCACTAGGAACAACTAGAGAGTACAAAAGATGAATCTATGGATGTGACACTTGTAAAGGGTAACCCTATTTCACCAGTGAGATGGGACAAAAAAGAAAGAAAAAAGGCCACAGAAGCAATAACTGCTCACTGAATTACCATTAAATTGTAAGATTTACAATCCAATGTACAGTAAGTGCATATCTAATGGAGTTTGTCCTCTAAAAGAATATAAAGTAGATCTTTGCAGCCTAAGATGTAGGCAGGTTATTTTTTTATTTATTTTTTGCCTTTTATTTTTTTAATTGGGGCACACAGAAAACAAATGTGCACATAAATTCCAGGATTTTTATACATACTAAACTAAGCTACAGCTAGTATTAAAATATGGAAAGTGTACTATATTTAGCAGGATCTGACTTTTTAATTTCAAAACATGTTCACTCTCTGCAGGCAGAGATGGAGGATGACTTCAACACAGCCAGTCAATACTGCCCTCACAGACTTCACCACTGGAAAAAGCAAATCACACATTATGAATTCAGTTTATTCCTGTGATCCACTGGAATTCAATGAAATGACTGAAAAGACTTTTTGTGGGGGGCAGCAAAGCAGCTGCTGACCATTTTCAGCATCTTTTAAACAAAATATCCCAATAAAACCTCAGATCACTATGTTCATTAGAGCCTTAATCACCCACAATATTTATGTTGAAATAATGAACATAATATGAATAAGGCTCATGAACTGCATTATTATTTGTAAATGCTTTTGCCACTAATTTCACTGCTCTAAGTTTGGATATTAACCCAGCACGTCAAGCAATTATTTAAATAGAAGCAAACTTTTACATGAAGTACTAAGATTACAGGATTCTTTACTATTATGCTATATTACTATGGTATTACAAAAAAAAAAAAAAAAAAAAACACACACATACATACACACACACACATATGTTTTATGGGATGACTCCAGAAAATTCACTCCTATAGCAAAAAATCTATTAAATAATAATAAAAAGGGAATTTCTGGGTGGGTAAGGCAATCCAAACAGCAGCAAGGCAGATGTTGTTCTTCACTCAAGATGAGGGAGTTTCGTTTCCCTCACCTAAACTTCAAGCTTCCACGTTTCCACAACTGGCAGTGCAACGTCTGCTCTCCTCCCAAGGAGGAAGGTTCCTACCAAACAAATTTTCCTGTTACCTGGCTTTTGCTTTAGAGGATTAAAAAGCACCGTAAAACATCAGCAGCGATAGCCTTGTTCTTCCCACCCTCAGTGAATCGGGTTCACTGGAGGTGAAGCAGTGGAATTATCAGTACAAGTGGCTGTGTCATCAAAGCTTTCTGAGAGGCAGTGTATGGAAATGCCTAAACAAACACGAGCGAAAAAGCTGCCTGTAAAGGAAAGGGCTCTCCCAAGGCTTTTCATTAAAGCAATTCCAATCGCAGCATCATGATGCAGCATTTTATTATGTGAGAAATATAAAATCTCGACATTTTTCTAAATGTGAACGGGTTAAAGAACCTCTCCACGCTACAGCGAGCCTGAGAATTTCCAGCGACTGATGAAGACCAGTTGACCACCTGATACTTTTTCAGCAGGGTGATAAAATTAAAGGATTGCTTTGATTTGCTTGAAGGATTACCGCCTATAGTTAATTGTTTAAAGTGCGCACTCTTACAAAAGGGGGAAAAACCATCAGGAAGGTTAATGCGGAGCGAGCTAATTGCGAGGCGGTTGCAGCGCGGCGTCCCCAGGCCCGCACGGTCCCCGCTGCCGCGGCAACGAGCCCTCGGCCACCGGAGCGCCGCGCTCGGCCGCTCGCATCCACGGCCGCCGCCTCCCGCGCCCGGCGGCTCCGGCTCCATTTTCCAATCTGATTACACGGCTCCTTATTCCGGCAGCCTTAAACCTTCATGGCAGTTTACCAACATTTTCATCACTTTTTCTTTTACAAAGCAGAGGGACTGATAAGCTCCCAGGTAGCAGGATTTCGCAGTCGATGGCTGGCAGGCAGCCAGCTCCCTCGCAGCACTACTCCTCGCACGAGCACGCCGCGTTTAGCAGGGAGCACCGGACCACGGCGCGGACACGCGAGCAGCGCGCTCCTGTCTCCGCACGTGCAGACGCTCCTGTTTAGCTGCGGTTACAACATGCCCGGATCCCAAGAGAAGGGCTTAAGAAATAAATAAATAAATAACGGAGCAAATGAACAGAGCACTGCCACTAACTGAGGTGCACTACAAAGTGTAACCAACTTACCTCATTATAACACTGCCAAATCACTGAGAATTAGAGACAATGCCAGCCACTCCTGATAAAAATATAAATTAGCAGAAAGAAAAATAAATCTTCAGATTGAAAGAAAATTAACTCAAACTGAGACATGATTTTCATGAATTAAAAAAAAAAGAGATAGAAACTATCTATTTTGGGAATACAGAATATTCCACAAAGCATTAAAACATTAAAAGAGCTATGAGATATACCTAGATCTACTTGTTCTCAGGCTCAGAAATACCACTTGGACCACGAAAGAACAAAAAGACAGTTCATGCTGGCAAAAGGGAAACAGCTTTCTTAAATACTTATTCTGATTTTTATCAGCCCCTGTCTCAAATTCTAAGGTACCCAGCAAGAACTGTATTCATATATGGTGCACATGTATGTATAAACACATGTTTTTATAATAGGATGCAGAGAGTTCTAAAAAGAGGTTACCCTAGATATCCTAGGGATTCCAACAAAAATAAATCCATTAACCTAGAAAGCAAGGGAGAAAGGAAGCTTTTTTTTTCCTCTGCTTAAAGAATCAAGACATTAACACGAAACCAACAAGTTTTTAACTTATTGCTACTGCAGCTCGCACTCGCAGGCACAGCACCTGATTATCCACATTATCTGCACCAGGCCCCAAACAGCCCACCCAAAACTAATGCACAGCGAAGTTAGCAGCAGAGAAAACAATTCCCCCATCCCAGTAGAACATTTTTTAAAATTAAATATATTTGGACTTGACTGAAGGCCAAAGAAAAAGACAACGTATGAGCAGAAGCAGGATTGAGCTCTGCACATGCTCCCTTTCCTGAGAGAACGGCAGCGGGGAGGGCAGGACGCGGAGCGGCGCAGGGAGCGCGGCGAGGAGCAGACAATGCCGCGAGGGCAGCAAGGGGCGGCGGGCGGCAGGCCGCGGCG
>JAUBNY010000162.1:2086940-2108741 GCA_032275445.1 Crypturellus soui | reverse complement strand
TCCTGCCCCTGTCAGAAGGTAAAAGCTTTCCATAGACCATACCTGTCTGGAGGCACTTTCTGCCCCTGTCCCCTGCTGATGTAAAAAGAGAGAACTCGGACAAGCTGGAACCGCTGGGGCTCCCAGTAGGCGCTTCCCAGCACGCTGGTTCCTTTGCTCCTTCAGCCCGGGTGCCCTCGGTTTCACTGGCGCTTCCAGGCAGGCCCTTCGCTGGTTATTCTCGACAACCTACTCAGTGGTTGATGCCTTTGCCGCCACAACACCAGTGGTCTCGCAGGTCATTCCATTTTCCATTTTAGTTCTAGAGCAGAAACTGCCCACAGTATCTGTGCCCTGCCCGGTGTAACAGAACAATATACAGATGTTCGCCACAAACATCTGCCAAGACCTTATGCCTTCTGACATTACTTGAATTTTGAGTGCTTAATATTTCTAATTTGGTGATAAATGCATTTTTATCACAATTTCTCAGGTTTTCTAAAAAACAAATGAAAGTCCCTTTTGGGGAACTATGAAGAAGTTGTTAAATGTTTTTAGACTTTTTTGTCTTCTTTTATTTCGCACTCTTTTGTTCATTAACTGGATAAGAACCAGACTCATAGCTGCCATTTACCTTAACAAATAACATGTTCTCCTCATTTGAGGTAGCCACTAGAGGAAGATGAGGTCCCCACAGGAACCAGTGGCTTTCAGGAATATTCAATAATGACAACAGAATGGCAAGACTCAGGAATCACAGTTACAAACCTGTTATTTCTCTTCACCCTGTTTCCTACTCCTTCTCCCCCTTGAAGAATTCTATGTGTCTCGGTCCCAACATCTTTCTCATTCCATCTTTGACTCCACGTCTTAATCCCAGTCTTTCCCATTTGCCTTCCAGTACCAGTCTCACTCATAAATCCCCATCCTAAGGAATCGTTATGTTTACGACAGTCTCTGTCTTCGACTTGTGCCCTTCGCTTGTACCCTCACACGTTTTGCTGTTCTTCTCCCTTCCCCAGCGGTCGCACTCCTCTGCATTCCAGTCGAGCTGCCGCATTGTGCAGGGATTTGGAGCAGGAAGGCCGAGAAGACCCGTAGGGGTCTTTATTTTCCTTGTATTGAGCACCACTGGCAATTGAAAGAGAGATCTGAGAGCAAGTCCTGCCCCGATCCGCCAGCCCCAGGAAAGAGCACATCCACCACGGACGGACGTCTGAAGCAGCTGGCAAGTGAAACGCGCAGACAGTCCTCGGGGATCAGACTGCCCTCAACCGAGGGAGACCTCCATAGGGTGGTGAAAGAGGAATATCCCCTTCCCAAGCTCTGAGTCCCGCTTTAAGCTAGCAGTTAACAAAATATTTCAAAATTTCCTTAACATGAGCACAATGGACTTTCCCTCAGCACACTCTGAGAAACAGTTGACCATATTTGCTGAAAGTTTTTTTAAAAAAATAGACCAAGGCAGATATTTGGTATGAAAATTGCTGCCCAGTGGTTTATGTTTGACAAGGTTATAAGCAACCGAAAACAGGTAGCAGGTTCTTACAATGAAAGGAATCAGCTAATCTTGACTCTCTGTATCCCACTACCAGCTACAATTAACGATTAACAATAGGAAAAATGTAATTTACAATAAACTTAATGTATTCGGTTCCTAGGGAGGAACGAGAAACATTTTCTTTTTTGGAGGGGAAGCGGAATGGTTAAAGCTGAACAATAACATTATTACAAAAATGCAGCCAATGTCATTGTTTTCCAGGCACCTTATATGTTCTTCTCAAAACCATTTTGTATTTCAGCTACAAATGCACATTCCAAAATCTCTCATTTACCATTAAAACAAACAGTGTATTTGGAATCAAAGAAAACCTGTTCATCAGAACAGTGCACATACTTATATGCAGTTTTGAAATGGCACAAAATCACACATATGCATAGAAAAGGGTTTGCCTAATAGAATATGGGACTCACATGTCTGCTAAAACACACACACAAGGATGTATTTACTATTCTAACAGCAGATTTTTACCCAAATATTTTCTCCTTTTTTTGATGAGTAACTGTTCCTTTACTCTTAAACAACTACCTTGCACTAAGTAATACTTTTACATCATGGTATTGATCTTCACAAAATATAATTCCTTTTATAGTCAAATTAAGACATGTTTGTGACTTACAGTTTTGAACACTGTCTTTAATGCTGCTGTGGGTGCACTGAAGTCATGCAACGTTATCAATCTATCTGTGCAGTCATCTCTAAAGCGTTTCATTCTTTAAAGCTTTTCATTCAAGTGAAACATTTTTATCTGCTCCAGCTAGAGATTCATCCTTAGGAATGTCATGTTTATGAGCATTAATTAAACATCCAGAGTAAAACGTCTTTCCAACATCCAAATGCAATACTATATCAAACAAATATACTTACATTTTTGAAGAAGGAAAAAAAAATATCTGGAGTTCAAATATCTCTATTTAGATAACCTGAGCAACACAAATATTCTACATACGGGATTCTTCCATTGCAAGAAATATATCATTTCACTTGAGAGAGAAGCTAATAAACTTAATTAATACAGTTGTTTTGGGCTCTAGCATTGAAACCATCCTTCAGCACTGCCCATAATGTAATAAGTAAACCTTGTTAACTTGTACTTTCTTCTTCTAACTTCCTGAAGGGTTTGAATTTGCTAAACACACAGCATTGGCTGCAGTCAACACAGCACTTAAGTATGTGCTTAATTTTGAGCACGTGAGTAATCTCATTAAAGTAAATGGGACCTGAATGCCTAAAGTTAAGCACACACTTAAGTGCTTTGCTGGATCAGGGCCAGAGCACGACAGGTTGCAGGACTGTTACTGCATGGAAAAGAGACCACACACCTTAAATATCCTATAGAATATCCTATCCTCCTCTCCACTTCAGATCAGCAGTACTAAAGACAAGGACAAAAATGCAGTAATAAATAGCTCTCGCATTCTCCTCTTCTGTTACCACTGACTAAACTGGCAGCAGTACTTACCATATAGCAAATTACCAATACAATAAATTCTCTTAATAAGTATCCATAAAATTACAATTTATTTTAAAGATTATCGTTTGTAATTCTATTCTCATAAGACCATTAGACACATGGGCCTTTTTAATTTTAAAAGACCCGCTAATAGTTCTCACAAAAGACTTTATTCAAGACCCTGACCTTAAATTGATACAATTGCACAACTTAATCAGAATTAAAGATGAGGCAAAGTACTGTATAATATTGTGATGGAAGGAGGGGGGTCAACACAGCCCTTCAGCAGCCATGCAGAGGATTCCATTAGCACAATTACCTCGGGTATCTAAGATTTTGATTCTGGATATCTAATGCTCTGAATTAAATGTTTATATTAAATAATTTCTATCGGTTATTACATGGGGGGCAGGAGGTGGTGGCGGTTAGCGGTAGTGTTATCGCCGTACAACTGAGAACTGAAAAGTATTCTAAGAATCTTTTAAATCCAATCTTACCATTTCATTTTAAAACTAAAATACACATCCATTGTGCTACATACTTCATTATTCAATTTTCTGTCTAAAAAGACATGGTTTAACACTTCTTCAAGACCCAAGTCCCTTTTCAGTAACATTAAATTAATAATTTTTTCAGAACCAGAAACTAGATTTTGTAGCTAGATTTGCCCAACTATTGACAATATTCAGAGCTTGGAGTGCCTGTGTTTTCCCAACACATAAGTTTCTTCACAAAAATTAGCAGGGTGAAACAGCAAGTCAGTATATACTGACAGTATATATGGCAGTATATATGGCAGTATATACTGCCAACTCCAGTTTTGTACCTAGCTACAAAGGAATAGTCACGCTTGCCATGACTGTGAATGTCCTTCTCTCTAGGTTAGCTTTTTTTAAAAAAATATTTTTTATTTAGGAAGAAGAGAAAAATCACTCTTCCTATGAGAGGGTTTGTGCGTGCGCTGGGAGAAAGAGGGTGTCAAACAAACAAAAGCCACTTCAAGCTGATCGAGATCTTGTTCACAGAGATGAGAATCCAGAACTAATGCACTGAGTTTAGCCGGCATGTCCTGAGATTCCGCTGAGAAGATCTTACATCGATGTGAAAACTCTCTTTTCCCCTCTGACATTTAAGCGGATCAAACCAGAATCATTTCCCAAATGAAAAAGGCCAAATTCTCCACTAGGAAAGCTTGGCATAATTCCATTGAAGTCAATGGAGCTGTAGCAATTTACACGAGTTGATGATCCGGACCAGAGTATATACAGGTTTTCGGAGCAGGCTTCTTTCATTTAAATCTGCATTGTGTTGGGTACGCTGTTGATGCTCAGAATTAATGTGCAAGTTGTTAATCTCGCTAGACCTGGATTTAAAATTAGACAACGCAATAATTAGTTTGGCACTATCATTCCACTACCTAGAGGGTAATAATGTAGGTCATAAAATACCAGTGATCAGCACAACTTTTCATACAAAACAAGGAATCTATACGGGGAGAGAGTATAGAAATTCAGAAGCTGGTTGTTAGCAGAGCCCAAGCTGAGCTCTGATGTGCTGTGTCACCTCATACGTCCACGCGTGTTCCTCAGCTCCCCGCGTGCAGGTGCTCCTCTGAGGTGTGACTGGCTCCAAGGGCTTTACAAGCTCTCTTTCTGTACTGTTTTGATGCCGGATAATCATTATTCTTCAAGTCTTTATAACCTCCAAAACCAGGAAACTGGTTTATTTTATATTGTTCTCTATTGTTTTTGTCAGGGAGGGGCCGAGGAGAGAGGACTTTTGCTTAAAATATAAGCATGATGCAGAGCAAGCAGCTTACAAACACACAGAGAAGTGCAACACTCTAGTATATGTATCTTGATTTGTTCTCTTGACAAATGACTACTGGCAACATCAATAATTCAAAGGGAGAAACAATGAAAATATAGAGGAATCGCATCTCTATACTTCCTCCTGTGCTGTCAGTCATTCTTGCCAGCCTTTCATATAGACATAATGAAAATTAGAAACTCACCAAGTCTGAAAGCTCGTCGTGATGAACACTTGCTATATTCTGGGCTATTTTAATTGCCAGGAATATACACATTTTGGGGGTATCCCATACATACGCCCTCTCTCTATTACGGCAGATATATTGCATTAGCTTTTACACAACCAGACTGCATCTACGTAAGATAGACAGCAAGGTATGAGGAAGATAACATATGAGCACATATATACAGGCTACATGTGTAGCGTGTCTGGGTGCCTCTTCTACATACACTATTAGAAAGGGTGCACTCGATGTTATAGATGCATATATTCATAAATCATTTAAAGTTGTGCTTTTCATGTGATGTGAGGCATGGATACAAACTTGCTAATGATAATTATAGAACTGATGCTGATTTAGTCATTTCAAGAAAGCCATGGAGGCATAATTAGTGTCTGAATGGCCTCAATATTGCATTATTAGGAGGCTAGGGTGAAACTTGAAATGAGAACATCAAGGCTGATAAAAGAAAAGAAAACATGAAATACATACATAATTCATTCTGAGATATTATAAAGGTTTATAACCAGAAACAATAATTTGCAGAAGGCATCTCATGTACTGGAGCCAACTGCAATAATTTGGTCAACCTGTTTAAGATCAAATAGTATTCCTAGCTATTCTCAGTGGTATCTTTCTAATAAAGTAGCAGCAAACAGACACTGTTTGCTTCTGGTCACTTTTAAAGAATGTTCAGTTTATCAGTGGGGACTTTAATCTCAAGCTTCATAGAGTACAAAAGGAACATTGATCCCACTGTTCTGTCCTCTAGGCCACAAGGCATGAACATTTTTACATTCATTTGTCATAAAACAAAAAAAAAAAATACATTTTTGCCCTTTGAAAGAACCAAATGCCAGCTTTTAAAACAGGATAATTTTCCATCACATTTTCCCGTTCTTTTATCCTTTCCATCACTTTTTTTTTCATTTTTTTCTCCTTTTATCCCTGCTTCCTTTTCTCTCTCTCTGAATGCCTTTCTTCCATTTTAAGTAGTGATAAAGAAATTTGCAGAATTCCTTGTTTCGGACTCTTGCTAAACCACCCTTTATTTAATGATTTGACATGGTAGTTGAATGAATCAGATTTGTTCAGAATCCTCTTTGTCATCTGGGTTAGACCCAGAAAGAAATTGGGCCAAACTCATCCTTTGTGTATCATTTACTCAAATTTATCTTCTCTCTTTCATTTAAACAAATCCTTGTGCAAGCAGACCTTGGAATTTTATAGCTCTTCTGCATGGGGAAACAAATTCTTTTGGTTGTCTTCCACATTTCTTATTCTAATGTAGTAATTATTACTTCTACTTACTTTGTGATTTTTTTTCCTTAAATTATGTGGCTTTTTTCACATTATTTTTATGACAGAGTCTCAGACAACCAACCAGGTTTTCTCTACAAATCTACAGAAAGGGCTTGAATGCTGCTTTTGCTTGCCAGCATCTGGAAGAACACTCCTGGTTGAAAACAGTTATTAAAAGGGAAGGAAGAAATGCATCTCCCGTACCTTCGTGCAAAACATAAAGTATCTTCACAGGGAAAAAAGTCAAGACTGCAATGTTACCAAATGGTCTGTGGCTTGAATTTTAGTGAGAGAGGCAAATATTAGTATGAATTTATAACACCCTCTCATGCTCCAGGGTTTAAATAAACCTTATTCTTTCTCTCTCTCGCTCTTTTTATTTTCCAAGTTAACATCAGCCTTACATCATCTTGCAAAAATTAGCTTTTGAGCAGATTAATTGACAGGATGACATCCATAAACTTGAAACTCTTGGGACAGATCCCAAGATCTGTAGACAAAGTTCTTTCTTTTCTCTCTGGCTCATGCTTTTATAAGACTCGGTTCGAAGTATTCCTCATTTTGTCACAACCTCCTGTGCCCCCTCAGCTTGTTCTGAAAATCTGAAGTTTACATAGAATAAAACAGTGTGAAAACCATGAGTGATAAGGATGACTGAGAAAGATCAGTTTGTGGCGGAGAGGATTTGGTCCTGAAAAAAAACATTGAACTGCCATTGATTTTAGCACTTAGTATGTGCTGAACATCTAGTTCTTGGGTTTGTACCTTCATTTTTTCTAGTACTCTTTCACTTTATAGGAGGCACAGGAGACAGGAGAAAATGCAAGGAAGGGCTGCAAATCAGCTAGCTAAGTAACTAACTGCAAGAAATTGTGACCCCCGCTTTCATTTATTATAACTTGTAACATATTTGCATTTATAATACTGTAACTATTGAATAGAACTACGCTAACATTTCCAATAACTTTTGTAATTACAGTAGTGAATACTGTATAAAACCCAGCATGCTTATAGCAGTTGTGGTAGTGCCTGCTACCAGTAATTATTATTATTATTTCTCTCATCCTAACGACCGCTGCGCTGGCTCAGCCTGGCATTACTTCTGAAATTCTCCAGGTACTTCTGATGCTACTGAAGAGGACAAATTTTGTTTGTTTGTTTTCTTGGCAAATAAGGAACGTGGTTAGCAAGGCTGTGTGGGTGAGGGAGAATGCATTTCAGCCTTCTACTCTCCCCATATTCCCTTGGGGAAGCATATGGGATGTACACGAGTATGAATGCAGCCAGAGTGAATTTTCTTATTTAATATAATAGCTCATCTGAGTGTGGAAGGTGGATTCATGACCTTTCGTGCTGCAGAAGTGTGCATATACTGCAATTTCTTCTGAATAAAGTTGCTAATGTTTCAAAGCGTGATAAGGGTCTTTACTTCTCCCTTGCAATTTTATTGACATTTTTCTCCTACTTTTCATTTGTGCTACAGTCCAGATTTTGCACTAAGCCATTTCAGTTTGCTCTCGAGAGGCTGCAGTGCTGCTCCTAGGCACACGGCCATGATTGAACCCGCAAGTGAACACTTCATATATTCTTATATTCTAGTACAGGACATGTAAGGGAGCTAGTTGTATTAGGATGCAATGCCAATAACTATGGGTATAATGGCATAATGGGCACAACTCTGCTTTGAAACATAGCGTATAATTTTTTTTTCCCTCAAAAATTTGTGTGTAGGCAGAAGGAAGGAATATGTATAGGCAGAAATTTAGTGTTTGCTCAAATGATATGCTCAAATTTCAGCTGCTAAGTTGGTGTATCTCAGCAAATTTCAGTCTTTCAGTAGTTCATATCAGGTATCTACTCCCTTTCGGTCTTCCAGAGACTCTGATGCTTTAATTTTTGGAAGAGATTTAAGACAAATTCTAGGGTTGAATTCTACATGGAAGTAGAATCAGCTTCGATGAGTATAACTTGATGCTTCGCTATCCAGCATCCCTATCAATTCGGTATTGATACAGGTATAAATAACTACACAAAATTGAATGAACATTGTAGTAGAAAAGTTGCTTTAAATGAGTTTGACATAACATATCAGTTTGCTCTTTAGTTCGATGTATTAATCGTCTTTCACCACTGAGTGTTCCCTCAGGAAACTAACAAGAAAAGGGATGTAGAGATGCCCAGTTGAGTGTTGACTTTGACTTTGAGGGTGTTTGCCTGTTTATAAGGCAACTATATCCTAGCAACTCACTAGCTGACCATTATGAGCAGGTATCTTGTTTCTCTGGCACAGTACAGGGATGTTACTGAAATGTGTGAGATAAATTACTTATGTTCTGCACGTGCTTTAAAATGCCTTAGTGATTCACGTTATTGGTCTCACACACTATTCACTACATCATCTTTCATATTTTCAGTCTAAGAACAACACATTGACTAAAAAAAGAAAAGTATAATTTCACTGTGAAGTCACTGTTAATGATCTAGCACTCCCGGATGGAATATATAGGTTATGTGGCAAAGATCATAACCACATAGCATCAGGTATAAAGTACTATGGTCATGGAAGTTCTTTGTGTGAGTTTTATACCTATCAATCTGCAAGCAAGTGCACGGAGTGTAATTTTATCGAGCGCAAGATGTCACTGAAGTAAACCACAGGCAATCCACAGAAACCAGAGCCAACAGAAACTACTTCTGTAGCTCGACGGCAGAAAATTCCATGGAGCAAGGTACAATTAAACTGCCTGTTCTAACCGGGATGAATTGAAGCTTATACCTTCTGAAGACCACTGTAATGTAGCACAGGATGAAGGTCTGGTCACTTAGCAGGGAAATTACATATAGAAGCAGACAAGCTCCTCAGGAGGAAGGGCACTTCTCTTCATTAAAATCTAAAATGCTCCCTAATTTGCTTTTGTACTCTACAGAATGAGACTAAGATCTTGCTGGGAAAAACATGATTAGAAGAGAAAAATCTTTTCTAACTGCAGATAATCGTAGTGCTATAGACTCTCAACAAAAATGTAATCAAACCTGACACACTTCCATACTTTGCTACGGAAAAAGTTTTACCAAAAAATTCTCAGTCAGTTCTGTGGCTCAGTAAGTCCTTCTTATGTGGCTAATGAGCAATGGATCTGAGGCAGAAACCTGGTGGGATGAATGGGATTGGTTTTAATAAAGTATCTCCAAAGTTCCCACGAGAGATGAGGTATCTCTCAAGATTCACAGCAGCACAGCAGCCAACAAATACATTCCCAAGCATCTGGGACAACCATCTCCTCCATTCTAGCTCGTCATCAAAACCTCCAACAGATTTTGGATTGTAGGATAAATCTGGTGCGCAGGGACCTCAGAGAGTCACTGGTCTGCTCTGCTCAAAGCAGGGCGAACTCAGAGAGCAGGTCAGGTTGCTCAGGGCTTGATCCACGCTGGTCTTGACAACCTCCAACAACCGAGACCACTGATCACAAAAACAAACAAAAATTTGTTTGCCTCATAGATCTGCCCTTCTACAGAGTGCTTTTTTTTTTTTTAAGAAAAGTTGCTTTTAAAAGTTCATGTTATCACAGTATCCATAAAGATGCAAGAAAATACATAATTTGAATGAGAGCCTCAAGATACAAATTGAAGCTGCATTTTCTTTTTCTTAAGGAACATGATTTTGACGGTCTCCACGTAGACCCTGCTTGCTCCAGGCGGGCGGCGCAGCGTGTCTGACAGCCCGTGCTCAGCAGATGCCCAGCGCCGGGCAGCGCGGAGCGAGGTCGGCAGTGAGATCCATTGGCAGAGCTGTGTGTGGGGAACGCGCACAGCAGCTGCCTTCATTATGCCTTTTTTCAAGTCAATGATACTTGTCCCTTGCTTTTAAACATCAAATTCATGCAGAAATAAGGCTTTGAACAACAGATACTTATTAATTTGCGGCTTGCTAGTCCTTGGGTAATTACTGCTAGTAATTCAGAAAGCCAATTACCGGTTTACAAAAGTAAGGTATTATTGGAGAAAGACTTGGAATGAGATACTTTCCTCATATTAGGCTAAACTTAAGGCTAAAATTTACTCAGTTCTTAAGCAAATTATCAGCATAAGAGACTGAGATGTTACCCCATTTTCTATGTGCCATTTTGCTGCATATTTTTATTTCAGTTTCTGTGTTCTTTAAAGCCCCATGGATATATTCAATACTCCATTTTTACCCAGGCAACAGAAGCAACTCAAAGTACAAAACTGGAAGCTCTAAATGATAATTCAAAAACCCTGATTGATTTTGTCCTGATAAATACATGGTGGACAAACATAGTTTCAATATCAGTGTTTCCCTGAAGCGAATTTCCCATCAAATCACAACTTCTTCATTTACACTTGAAGTGACTTTGTGAGCAGAGCAAGCTGTGAAGACCAAGCAGATACAAAAACAGGCACAGGAAACCTGCAGCAGCAAGAACGAATTCCTGCCTGCGACGGGGCACAAAGGAATGTCTAGAAGAGCTTAAGGGAATCCAGCCCTAATTTCACTATGAGGAGGAAAGGACGAATGTTGTGGGGAAAGCTTGTGTATCAGAGAACACTCTCCTGATGGGTGACGAAAAGCAGAAAAGCAGATGAAAAGCAGAAAGGGATGCTACTATGGATTTATAGGACGCACAAGAGCCACAAAGACGGATAACGGAACTGATGATCACGTGAAGATACTGCAGGGAAAGTCCCGGCTGAGAGAGGCATTTGAAACAGAAAGGATGATAAGAAGGATAATTACCAAGCCATATTCTCAACTCATTAAAACCCCGAGCAGAAGATGTACGGTACTGATAGTGAGGAAGGGATGCATCCGCTCGTGGCAGGAGTCCAGCTGCCCTATGTTAGAGGTCCCTCTGCAGATGGACCACCAGTTTCTGGAAAATGTACAGAATCTGTCCAAGTACAACACAAGTTGTGTGTCAAAGGTAGACCGTGGCTTCGTGTAAACTTCCGAAAATCCATATGGCAGTACAGTTGGTGCAAGCTGACAGCCTGGTGCAGCCCACTTGCCTCCGCTCCCTCAGAAGTGGGATGGGTGTGTATTTGCTATGAGGAAGCTTCATGTAAGGCTGCTCAGATGTCATCTCAAAGCTGCTCATTCTTATGGAAACAAGCAGTATTTCATAGGATGAACGCATCTCTGCTTAAATTTCAACTGTTCTTTCACAAAATACTACCATAGGATTATTTTTTAGTTTCTAATAATCAGTGAGGTGCCATCGCATCCTTCCCCATCAGTGAAAGCTGATGAGGGTACAACTCTGTCAGTGCAGAGAAGCAATAATCAACACGAAAAAAAACAACTTTTTGTGACAATTACCTGGCGTGATATAAATAACCAGAATTTTGCAGGAAACGTACTAAAATAGTATGGCAAGACAGCTCGAAGAACCTATGTCTACATTTCTGCCAGCCTGACGAATCATCCTGCAGGCTAGGAGATGCACTAGGTCAGCCTGCGGATCAAGAGAAAATGATGATGTAGATTGCGTTTAGCTAATCACTTTTCTTGAGACACCCGTGATGATATTTCGTTAAGACGCCTGCAGTTAGCAGGAGTGAGAACAGCTGGTTGGGGCCTCTGTCCTTCTCCTCTGAGAGAACCTGGGACCTGATGGTCGCTGCTCCCTGCCCGCGAGGACCCCGCGGGGACCCGCGCGGTTCCTCCTCGTGCCGAGGGCGCGGGGAAGGCCTGGGGAGCCGCCCCGGTTTGCAAGGTCCTCAGCTGCGAAATTCCTGCTCTCCTGCGCGAAGCTGCCGGCCGTGGAGCAGGGCTGTGCTGGATCCTTGGGTGTGAAAGAGTGGCTTAGCCAGCGGGCTTTGTCTGCAAGAGGAATTTGGCTTGGGAATTGAGTCTGCCAGGCCCATCAAATCCCCATTGCCTCTGAGAACAGACACAGGCTCTGAAGAGGGTTCATTGTTTGCTCTGGAGGGGTTTCTTATCTCCTTTCACAAATTTGTTTTCCACTTCTGAAGAATATTACATATATTTGAGGAAATTAAATTATGTCAGGGAACCAAAATCTTCATGTGGGCCTATGTGGATACTTTATGCGTATAAAATAAATTAACTTGTACCTTTTTGTTGCAAAAATCTTCACTTTTTAGTAAAATATATAGTGGTGGACTACGTGAACTGTGCACATGCTGGTGAGTAAGGAGGATGATAATAATTCAACTGATTTCTGGACTCACTGGCAAAGGTAACAACCTGGTTCACTGCGCTGCTTGTGAAATCTTTTCCAAGGAGATATTTGGGGTTGGAGACAGATGGGAAGAGGGGATGCCCGTGAATGGTTCCAGAAGGACAGTGCCCGCAGTAACAGCAATTCCTCCTCACACGGGTAGAAACAATTTATCTCCCCCTCCCCAAGGAAGGAAGCTGAGATGATTTTCCCCGTTCTTGCACGCAGGATATGTAGATTTTAGTTAAAGCGACGCTGCTTCCTCTCTTCCCTGTGACTTCAGAGCTTCTCCCAGTGCTAGAACATCCCTGTCTGCTCCAAGGACAAGCGGGAGTCCTCCACATGATTCAATGCCTGCAAGAGGACACCCATAGCTCGCGCCCACAGTAACGCTGGGGCAATAAATTTCTTCAAATCTCTCATTGAGTCGCTGGGAAGCAGCTCTTTGAGGAGCCGCTGCCTTCTGCCCCCCGGCAGACTGCAAGAGGAGCCCGGGAGCGGCACGGCCGTGGGGCCCGCGGCCCTGGAGCTGCTCGGCCGCTCCGATCCCTCCCAGGGCCACTCGGCCGCTCCGATCCCTCCCGCTGCCGCACACGGAGGGCAGCGGAGCTCGGCCTGGCTAGATCTGCCCCCAGCAGTTAACTGCCCGTGTACCCTGGGTGCTAGCTGGTTTTATGAATTTTTGAGGGGCGCAGGATTTTTTTTCTTTGTTATTGGTGAAAATGAACTCCAAAATGCTTCATTGCCGGCATGTCACTTCTCTGCTTGCGCTTGTTTTCATGTTCCACTTTCCCTTTGCATCGCAGTCTAGGCAGTGACATTAACTCTTACTCTATGGACTAGTTCTTAAAATAGGATTATCCTAAAATACAAAAGCAGCAGCTTTTTTTCCCCCTTGAGTGAAAGCAGATGAAGGATGTTCTGGTGATACCCCTCGCTCACGCTGTGCTGAAGGGTGAAACTTCATATTTTATATAGAGTCTACAAAGAAGTTCCGCAATTATCCCTGATTTCAGCAAGAAACAGAAATATTATTTCTAATCTAAGGGTTCCTCTGAAACAATGAGAACTAACACTCACAATGTGCTTCTGCATAAAAAGGTAAAAGAATTCAATAGAATTACGATAGCAACACAATGGAAGTAAAGATGCAGCAAAATGGTTTACATTTTCTTGTGAAGCTTTTATGGGGAAACTAATAATAAATAGGAAAACAAACAAAACTGAAGTGCAAGAACAGGAAGGCATCCATAGGGTCACAGATCAAGCCAAAATCATGACCCTTTTATTTCTGCAAAGAAAATATCCCAACTGAGCCACCAATCATATTATTCCAGTCTTTTTCTTATTTCTAATTGTATTAAGTTCTATTTAGAGATAATGTACAGAAAAATCTCTATATCCTCCTTTTACGGACACGTCTCTGTTGAGCCTGTAGACTCCTCTGATTTTATTGACCAACCCCAGTCCCTGTCTCCCCACATTTCTGGTGTACGGTTGGGTGTGAAAACCTCGGTCCCACTCTTGCCTCTCCCTTGGCTGCACCATTTCATAATTATGTGACTTGCAGCCTTCATTTAGAGGATTTCAGTGTGATACCTGTTACCAAGAATAGCAGCTAATAAGGCTTGAATGAAAGAAGGATAGTAATAAGTTAATGTAAAAATATAAAAATCCTTGTAGGTATTCATTTATGGAAAAGACCTAGTTTTTGTGAACTCACCAAAGCAGGAGGTGATATAAATTCATCTCTGCTCCAGTATTCTCTTCCATCTGCAAAATAAGGTAATTTCTGCGTCAGGCAGCAATAGTTGTTATTTTCAGAATGCACCACGTTAATCTGGCGAGGGGCACGTGTATCCCTGGGTGCTGCTTCAGGCGGGAGCGGCTGGACACACACCGGGTTGTGCAAATTATTTCAATTAGGGCAAGAAACTAGCGGGGGAACCACACGGCGCTGATGCCACGGTGCTGCATACAGGGACGCGGCAGCGCGGCCCTTGTCCGAAGGCAGAACCGCCCCTGGAACGGGCACGGGGACGGCACGGCCGCGCACGCCGGGGCTCGCGGGGCGCGCAACGTCCTCACAGGAACTTTTCACCCACGTCCTCAGCGTCACCTTGAAATCACATTTCCCAGGTTGAAGTCCGTCCCTTGAACTATACGCATGTTCCTGCGATGAGAAAAACCATTTAGGCACCAGTGACGTAGGAGAGCAGTAAGCACAACCCTTCCTTCCTTGCCCTGTCACAACAGAATAAGAGGTAGTTTGCAAACTAAGAGTGGGAAGGTTTTCTTTCCTCCCCTACAATATTGAGGGGGAACGGAGAAAAATGAATGTTAATTTTGAAGCTTTTGTACTCCACTTTCCCAGCACTTCTCACGAATTCTATTCTTCTTCCATAAAACCCTAAAAGAAATCAAGACAAAGCGTTTTCTCCGAGCTGTTCTGAGCATGTGCGCTTGGAGCACATGCCGTGCAAGGGACTGCGACCCGGCAACGCCGCGCGCAGCACGAGCGGCTGCAATCGGAGGGGCCCAGGCCGCGTCCACGGCCGTCCCTACGGTGCGGAGCCGGCCCGCGCGGGCGCGAGGACACGAGGACACGAGGACACTTCCCGGGGGGACACCGAGCGCCCCCCGTGCGGCCCCGCTCGCACGGCCCCTCCGCGACAGAGGGTAGAAATAAGAGTTTGGTTTTGCACTGCCTCTTGTCACTTCCTTGAAAGATTCCACGGGGAAAAATCTCATTTCCACAGCAGTACTTCCAAGCCAAATTCGGCACCGCTATCCCCACTGAAGTCCACCTTTACACAACCCTGATTGTAATATTGATCAGAAGCCTCGCGCCAACCAAAACACACTGCACTTAACGTGTATGGGGACCAGAGACCAGATAGGACAACAGCATCCCCAACAACCGATTTCCAGCTTGGAATTCCTGCTAGTTTATTTAGTTGGATTGACCCAAGTGCATTGCTGCTCTGAATTTAGTTGCTATGGAAGAAGTGCTTTAGTGCTGTCTTTCTTTTAAAGAGGTCATGATTTTGCAACATTTCAAATAACACTGATGGCTTAATGTTTGCAAACAGTATCACATTTAATATTTACCATGCACAATGAGAATCGTAGTTTATAATTTATTATTCAAAAATTCCATAAAAGTATTTTATGGTAAAATGTGAGGACCTGCTTAAAATATTCATGAAGATAAACAATACATAATAAATATATTTTTACTATGTCAATAGGTAATAAGGAGGTAAGCAAAGATGCAGCTAGGACTTTAACAAATGAAATGCAATTTCAGTATTTGAAAGTAGGTTTCTGAATTAGGTAAATTCTTCTGTTCTCCAAAGCAATGAAAATATTTTCACTTTCTATCCATCAGAACATCATTAAATTGCACTGAGTTATTTTCCTCTCTCAAACTCAAACAAAAACAGCCTCCAGAGCAGGAGCTTTCCGTCTCACTTGTCATCAAGTTTCTTAATGCACTATTTGGCTCTAGCAGAGATCAAACATGAGCAGCGGTTTAAAACGCGAGCCAGTTGTGAGCTAAAGGTTTATGAAAACACGATCCAGGAGAGGCAGCTAATGATAAGAGGGAAGTATTCCGTCCCCATTCCGGGCGCTTTGCGCTATTTATATGCCTCAAGCCCTTAATTAGTATCTTGCTAGTTCTCAAATTACCGTCGCCAGGAGAGGGCTGGTAGGGGATGCAGGATCCCCAGCGGCCCGGGATACCTCAACTCCGAGCGGAAAGGCAGCCTGACAGGGAGCCAGCGATGGGGGAAGACAGCGCGGCGCGAAGGACCGACAGCGACATCGAGATTCACTTGGGGTGGCTGGACACAGCGGTGCCGCATCCATGCACCTGCACACAGCGGAGCAGGACCCACATGCACTGCACACAGCGGTGCAGCGCCCACGTGCACTGCACACAGCGGTATTCAACATTATTTCTCCATCTGTCCCATGCTCTCTACCTGTAAGTCCTCAAAAACGCGGCTGTTATTTTTGCTTGCACCTTTCTCTTGGCTGCAAGAAGGACCCTCACTACCCCTAGAGCCTGCCAAGAGCATTTTGTGCTTTCTAAACAATAAATAAGGCCAGATCTTTTAGAACTGCCAGCTTAATACCAAGGGGACAAAGAATTAACCGTGCAACAAATCAACTCGGAATTTTACAATCAGTAATTGTAAATGAGCTAAAAAGATAGCATTGCTCCTGCATTAATATCCCAGGCCGGAATATAAAGCCATCGTATACAAACAATGATCATAAGCCTGGAAGGAGTTCTTGGTTCTCTTAAAATTGATCCTTTTGTGTCCCAAGCCGCAGCTGGGAGGGCGGCCCGTCCTGCTGGTCACCCCTGTCCAGGATTTTAAAGCGAGCGTTGACGTGGGGTTCGCATCCCACAGCCAGCAGCGTCTTCACTAGCGTGTGAGCGGAGTAACAACACGGGCACAATGCAGGATGTCACTTAGTAATACATCATGGTGTAAAAGAAGATTAATGACATCATCCAGGTAAGGGACAGGATTTGCCTAATATGAGAAATGCAATCATTTAAAAACACAGAAAGAAGAAGAGGGATGATGGAATCTGGGCAGGAGGCATGTAAAGGACAAGGAGCCCATTACAGATGTCCTATCTAGGAATATCTGCCACTGACTTAGACTGCTAAATAATAAGGGGAAAAAAGCAAGAGCAGGAGAGCGGTGACTCGGCAGACACATGCGGCAGACTATTGCTCATGTCTTCCCATTCTTCATCAAACAAAATTCAGAACAGTCTTATGCTTTCATTGATCAACTCATAAACAAATTAGAGGTAACAATGTAATAAATGACGGCTTGTCCCCCAGTAGGACATGTACTTACATTATTAGTTTATTTTTATTTCCATATAGCCTAGGCATGTTGGTCACAAAGCAGCACTGCGATGGGTGTTGCACAAACGAACAAAAAGAGCATCCCTGCCTGAGTGCCCTTCAACCCAAGGGCTAAGCAGAAGGCAAAGGAAGGTTGTGGGCTTGAGCAGAATTAGGATATGACAGTATTCGGCCGCACTCTCCGGAACACCAGTTAATTCAGTGGGTCGGTGGTTCAGTTCCTGCAGGCTCTTTGCAAAGAAGGTTGTAAGGGGATTTTTAAAGTTTTAAAGGCAGCTTTGCAAATGTGCACGGAATTTCTTTCCCAGAATAAGGGACCACATTCGAAAGTGTATCAAACAAAGACAGCAAACTCAGACTATGATGAAATTTTGGAAGAAACAGAACCAAAGAGGCAGATCCGATTAGAGAGCATCCAAGCCCCAGTCTTGTGCCAACCTGAGTACTCTCAGATACCTGAGAAGCAGGAAAAAGAAATGGTCCAGGCACAATAGGGAGTACAGATTAAATAAGTATTGTCACTATTTTCATTGTTGCTGTCTATAATATTATTAAATAAATGGTTATTCATATTCAATATGAATATATACATATTTCAAAATAGAGTAAATTTCCTGTACTTGAATTCAAAATGTTTCCTCTATATCAACACAAGAACAAGAGACTATTCCTGACCAAATGAACTAGATCCAGCTACTCAGAAACAAAGAAACAACAATAATGGATGTCACCTACATTCAGCAAACGTCACCCAACCCGAAGCACTTTCCAGTGTACATGTGCACTTGCATATAGCATATCCCCCAAAATTCAGGTAAAAATTCAGTTCCACCTGAAATGCTGATGGCATTAGGTATTTTATTAAAAATAAATAAAGGGTGAGGGGGCAATATAAACTAAGCTGGGAGCAGAAATTGAAATAGATTTTCTAGATTCCTAAAAAGAAATCTAGGCCCTTCACTTTGCCATCACAGCCTGTTTCAGGATGATCATTTGCTTATAGAATTCAAATACTAGGTGAAATGTAAAATCACAATCAAAGTACCATAAAGCCAGCTGCAATCACAGCTCATGCACAGCTGTGCAGTTTTCAGATGAAGAATTTTCTCTCTCTCTCATACACACACATCTTGCCTGCAACTGCATCTGGAGTAAGTACATTTTCCAGGGTTATTTGACTCACAACTTAGCCAGACTGCGCTAACTGATAGCACTTATTTCCTTGGAAAGCAGGTTCTCTGGACGCTCAAGAGCACAATTTTGCTGAGTGCAGGGCCCAGCATTGGGGAAAAAAATCAAAATTTGCCACTTATTAAACTAAATGTCCTTGATGCTTTGTGCAGACAAAAATACTCTCCCCTTGACCCCCAAGTCCATTAACTTTAGGAGAGCAGTTCTGCAGTTGCTGGTCTCCTATGGTGCCCTTTTCACAGCAACATGATAAGCTCTCAATATACAGTGAGTTATTCTTTGGAGCATAAAGGATATATGGCAGCTTCTTGCCTTCCTCCCGCTCTGGGATTCCCAGGATTTGTATACTGTGTCTCCTCCTTATCTGTTTTTCTAAGAGTTCCACCTAGAATTTAAGAATTTATGAATTTATTATCTTTCGCAGGCTTAGTCAATTGATAAGAATTGCACTTTAACTTCCCTTCTCCATTTTTTTTCATTATTGCCAAGGCGGTTGGAGATCTTCATTGCTCCACGTTGTGTTAATTTGTTCATCCCTCCGGCGTAGGAACGCTCTACTTGTCCATGGGCATAAAACCTCATAACAGGAGGCTTCTCAAATTAATCTGCAGAGCTTCAGGATTAAAACTGGCTTTACAGAGGGCATCGCTACACTGCCCGTGCTGCTCCACAACAATAAAGACTTCCACATTTCTGTCCCAGTCTGTTCTAGTCTTGCTGCAAACACCACTATAGCGGTTGGAGAGAGACTCTCCTCAGTATTTACTATCATGAACAGCAAACTCCTCCTCCTCAAGGCTCTGTGGGGAGACCTTGGTCTTCACTGGCAACAAGCTCAAAGTGGAAAGTTCAGCACTGAGGCGAAACTCTCTCTTCACACTAATTTATCCTAAATTTATCCCATTCCTGTTCCAAGCTGGGGTGCCTGCCTTTTCAACCTCTCCATTTCCTCATATACTACATCATTTAAATTTTTTCCCTTTCTTTTGTTGACTATTTCTGTGAAAACTTATTAGCTCTTCAGGGCTATATATACAAATGATCTGGATGGTATAATTATATATCTTGCTATTTTTCGTAAGTATAAACACTACAGGCACACAAGCACATGAAAGATTAGCTAGGCACTGTCACATACCCTTCCTGGGCAGGATACAGTCTTAATGATTATTTTCTGCTATTTGACATCAATTTGTCTGAAAATACGTGCCTGCAGTTTCACCACTTCTCAAGTTAGGACACATCTAACCATAATTTAACCAGCTCACTCAAGGAAAGTCACATTAAAATGCTCCCTAGATTAATCTGTACAGACTATTTACCATATGTTCCTTAAATATGACAGTAGGATGGAATTTGAAATGTCAACACATTTCACATTAATGAAGTTAAAAAAAAAAAAAGAAAGAAAAAACACATTCTAATATATTTGGATTTGACTGAACTGAAACCGATGATTGAGAAATTAGAGAAAAAACAGTGAAGGAAAGGAGCTTCCTAAATCCAGAACTGCCTCCTGGGCTCTGCACCTGGACGCGGGCGCCGCACCGCAGAGCAGCAGGCGCCGATTCCCCAGCCACCGTCGTCACCCGCTGGGGTCAGCGCTGGGCTCCCCTCTCCCTCCTCTTCCCCCGCTGAGCCCCTGGCACGAGGCCCTTGTGGATATTCCCGAGCGCTGCCCAGAGCTGCTGCTCCAGGAGCCCCTGCTGCCCGGCGGAGCCTGGGACAGACCCTGGCGGGATTTTGGCTCTGTGTCGATAGTTTATTTTTCTTGCAAATGCATTTCCCCATTTACTTGGAATTTGCATAACTGTGACCAGCATGAATGTCTTGCATATATGAGCAGGGAAAGGGAGACCCTTGGGTAAATCTGGCAAAGAAATACATTAATATCTGTAAAAACACTACAGTTGTATGATACCTGATTATACGATAGAGTTGTTCCCAGCTAACTAACAGGTGACAACTGCTTAGAACAGCTACAAAAAGCAGATTAGCTGCTGGAATTCCACGTGAAGGATGTGTTCCCCTTACAACGAAGGCTCCGTCCTGATGAACGTAAGGCTGTGCCCAGCTCGGTACAGCTGCCAACGGAATCCCTCACTCGGGATTGCTTACTGCCCCCTGACTTTACAAAGATCACGGAAGGCTTCTACAAGAAGGGAAACAGCAGAAGTCGCAGAATGGAGGTCGGTGATGGCACATGCCATACCCTGCGACTCTGGGGACGCCCACAGAGCATTGCTGTGAGTCCTCGTCACGCACACACAGCCCGAAGGGACAGCAGACGGGGACTCTGACAACAGGGAAATCTCCTCTTGGATGATACTACGTGTACGGCTGGATCTGGCTTTAAAACAGCTGTGATGCCACAGCCCCACCTCGTCCTTGTGGTGGCTCGTTCCTAACGAACTCTTATTCAGCACGGCGCGCAGGAGTGTCCTGCTCAGACATTGTACTGCTAAACTCGCTGGGCTTTCAGGCAACGTGCGATGAAAGATGATTCAAGCAAGGACAGTTATTTTAATGTTTGGAATCCCATATATTTAACAGCATTTCACTACATGTTGTCATTCATCTAGCACGGAATTCGCTGTGAACTCAACAAAGGAGGAAAATAGGCAGAGGAGAAGAAAGGAAGAGGCAGGGTTTGTGCTGCTCTCGCGCGGTGGCAGGAGGCTTCAGGCTGAACAGACAACGGCCTCAAGGGCCCACGTGGCTGGCGGCCAAGCGCCGCCGTACCCGGCGCGTGAGCTTTGTCCTGGATCGCAGTGACAAGTAGGTGGCCGTTCAGAGACTCGCGGCGCGGGCAAGGCAACAGGAGCACCGATTAGGACATGAAACGATTGACAGACGCTCAACTGTTGGACCACACAGTCCACCACGCACAACCTGGCGGGTGACCGGTGGCTACTGACTTCGTTGGCTTCAGTCTCCTCAAAACACCCTTGAGTAAATACAAACAAATGAAAGGAAATTTGATTTGAGCACCTCAGGTAACAAGCTCTTGCTCCACTCGTAACCAGAGAAGATCTGATGCGCGGGGAACGAGTGGTGACAGCTGTGACACGCAGACGGCGCCTCCGAGTGACGTCAGCCGCACGCGGTGTGCGGGTTTTCTTCTGTGTCTCGAGCTGTCACTTTATGTTCATTTCACTGCACCTGCCAAGTTAGTGTAAC